>VZRE01001673.1:150174-194638 GCA_013396775.1 Cephalopterus ornatus
AAAGTTCGTTCCCAAGAAGACTTCAGCAGTCTGTTGTGCTGGTTGGTATAATTGTCCCTTCTTTCAATGGTGTTCAACAAGAAGAAAAACTGCAGCCAGGTAATCAGGTTGAGAGCAGAGACAGAAAAAAAACTTCAGGGCTGCTTTTTCAACCCACACTTTTCTTCTGTTCCCCGTAACCAAACCTCACCCCCTTCCTCTCCCGGAGAGGGAATGAAACCAAAAGGACCCAAAGACCCTCCTCCCCCTCACAGACTTTCCAAGGGCCATCAGCTTTGGAATGTCAGGTCTGGGCCAGTTTCTTTATGTTGTTAATTGCTCACTTAACCTCTTTCACAGCAGCAAGCGGGGGGAAGGGAAGAAAAGATTCCTGCCCAGTTTTCAGCACACTTGAAAACTATAGCAGACTTAAATGGGAATTACGGATTATTAGTACTTTGGAAGTTAGAGCTTAGTTACACAAACTTGAAACATACAGTGGTGTAAAGAGGTTGAATCATTAACTAATCAATAATTAATCATCATTATTGCTTTTCTTATGAAAGAATGATTGAAGTATCAGGAAACAACAGTTACCATTGATAAGCCCCCTCTTCAAATAATTGCCACTTCCTTTTTTCAAGGGACTTTAAGAAGCACCTTTCTAATCAAGCTTTTACCTGCACATGAAAGCTGTAGGATATAAGTAGATCATTGTCCCATGTAGTTATTTTGGACAACTGTGACAGAATGGAGGAAAAATAAGATATTTTGAACTTGTGGGTTATAGCTAAGCCAGAATAATCTAATGCAACATCAATCTGACCAGGAAATTACTAGTAACATGCTTAACTTTATGTGTTATGTTGTGTGATTTATAATGATTTGCAAAGTATCTAGCCTGGACCTTTTTGTGTTTGAAAGATGACATTTTGAGTAATCTTACCTATTTTGAGCATAGTCTACTTTTGACTTAATCAGTCAGTTTATTTTATGAGATCAGATGGTACCATCATACAAAATGGTGTATAAAATTTTATTTACGACAAAGGAGCACATAAAGTTTTAATAGCATAATTTCTGAAATGCATGTAACTAGTGCATATAACTAATGTATATAACCAATCAGTTCAAAAAACACTTCAAGACTTAAGTTATATTTCTAATAATTTATTTTGAAATACAGTGGGTGTTCCTTTTATCAGTGACAGATTTACAAACTCATCCAACTTTCTGCAACTTTAACTATTTGATAATATAGAAGAAAAATAATTAGAAATTAATTATTTGATGTGTTCATGTCTCCTTTATTTCGCTGAAGAACTGCAGTGACAAGAAGAAATGCTTATAATGCAATGCTATCCAGTGATATAAAACTAATATTAATTAATTAATTCCTAGATTTCAAAGATTTTCAGTGGGAATTTGTGCATGGCTTGCTTGAAAATGCAATTTATGGAGGCCGTGTAGATAATTACTTTGATATGAGGGTTCTTCGGTCCTACTTGAAGCAGCTTTTCAATTCACGAGTCATTGGCAGTTTAAATGCTAGAGGCAAGAAGATGACTAGTTTCCCATGTTCGATCTCTCTACCAGATTCCTGCAGTATTTTGGTAGGTATACATCTTCTATCACCTAATAGATAATTTATTTTCAGGAATTGTTATTGAAGTACTTCCACAAAGAAAACCAGAGTTATTATTTCTTCAGGAATTCTTTTGTGTGGAGCACTAACTCTTAAGTTGTTCATTCACTGTTCTTTTTTATGATATGTGATTGGACTGCAGTGCAG
Source organism: Cephalopterus ornatus (assembly GCA_013396775.1). NCBI lineage: Eukaryota > Metazoa > Chordata > Aves > Passeriformes > Cotingidae > Cephalopterus > Cephalopterus ornatus. The sequence continues at coordinate 151,946 of VZRE01001673.1, forward strand.
AGCAGCATAGCTATGAAGAATTGAGTATAAAAGAAATTGGGTCGATTTATGAAAAAGAAGGATATAATTACATTTCTATTTAATTAGCATATTGACGGTAGTTTTGTAAAGACTGCTAAACGTTCCTACAACTTCTGGATGAAATAGGAAAATCTAAATATATCTTATTTCCAAACTATATCAACATTCTGACATAATCTGCTGACATGCCATAGAGGATGTATGACATTTTATTTGGTGATAAATATGGATTCTGTTTCTTCTTTAGTATTCCTTTAGCGTAAATGAGAGGGAGTTCCTCAGTCTAAAGAAGTGAACTCTCCCTATCCTTTCATATACTATTATTGTTAGTACATGATTAAGATTCATTTGCATTTTAATTTAAGACTTCATAGCAGACCTCTAATATGGGTTGATGTAAACAGAATTATCCCAGTTAAAGTAAATTGCTGTCATTGGCATTCTCTACCTGGATTCTGACTTTTTAGGTTTGGGGTTTGAGTTTTGGCTTTTTTGTTTTGGGTTTTTTTTATGATTGTTTTTTTTTTTTGGTTGGTTTTTTGGTTTGGTTTGGGTTTTGGGTTGTTTTTGTTTTGTTTGTTTGTGTGTTTTTTTTTTTTTACTCTAATATGACTGATTTTTTTTTTTCTATAGATGTGCTGAGTTAATATAATAAAGAGAGAAGGAATAAACTAAGGTGGTCTCTGTTCTTGTAGATAATATGGTCAAGTAGATGAATCCTTTTTCTACCTTACACTGCTTTTAATATCTCTTGATATCTTATATGGTCATTTATGTAAGAATTTGTAGTTCTGTATCTTCAGTACTTTTCTGCAAGCAGTTTTGATTAGTAGAACACTAATAAAAAAACCCAAAACAACTAAGTTTGTTTCCTTAAATTATTTGCAGTAATATATCTTACTAAATTAGTGTTCCCTTAGTGTTTGGTGTGGAGGTCTTCTCGTGTTGTTACTTCCGAAGTGAGATTCCATGTTAAAGTGTGTCTATCTAGCACAAACTCCTGCAAGCAAAGACAAAATGCACATGACACTATGCGAGAGGATGCAGCCAGACTTTCAAATAGTAAATATTTTTGCCTTTAAATCACAATAAAAGAGATGTCCAGCACTATTAGTCTACCTTAGTCTGAAAAGCCTCTTTCTCTTTTGTGCAAGAGGGCATCTCTAGTGACTCTTACATTGTAATCACTATTGATGCTATTCTGCATCTCCATATTATGCAAACCTATTTTTACCAGAACTATTTTATTTTCTTTGAGTGATAATATCTTCATAGATTTAAATAGAAGTGAGTGCTCTTAATTTTATAAATATGTATTATACTCTTATTGGAATTCCAAATGGGGAAATATTTTTCCTTTCTTTTTTTTTCTTAATTATGTCATTAATCCTACTTTTAAGTTTTCAACAGAAGTATTGTAACTACTTTTCATGGACAATCTTGGCATATTTTGCTTTTCAGTTAATAGCATCACTGTAATCAGAACTGCTTTTTGCTCTTTTTGAGTGGAAATGCTGTATAAAAGAAGATAGTTTTTGATAAATAAAATCAAGAAATCTGTATATAAGATTACCAACATATCTCGTCTTACATATTTATTTTAATCTTTGTGTTATGCAGTGCACCTAATGAAATTCTTTTCAGCCTACACTGTTAATTTTCATGAGCTGAATGAAAAGTTCCCCCAGTTATATCTATTATTTTCTTCTAATGCAGGATTATCGCAGTATTATTGAAAGCCTTCCAGAAGATGATAAACCTGACTTTTTTGGCTTGCCAGCTAATATTGCTCGCTCATCACAGCGCATGATCAGTTCCCAGGTAAAATTAGCATTTTTCATTGACCTCTAAATCTTTTCTGCAGCTACTATAAGCTCAAGAACCCAACCATCTGTTCGTAAATGTGCTTCCGTAAGAAAGTTGGAGTATATGGGTGTATTCTTTTTGATATACTGACTTTTATCTGTTGAATATTTTAATATAGTAACAGTTAATCTTTAGTTACAAGAACATTCATTTAGAACTTAAATAAACAAATAGTTATTGAGAAAGTTTCCAATAATATGATTCAGTTCACGTTGAAGAGTGTTAAGACAGTTTTACACGTGGAATAGGGGTAATATTTGTGCTTTTTCTGAAAGAGAAATTCTGAAGAATTCTTTCAGTAGTCAAAAAATTCCATCTTTACAATTAGGAAGGTGATTTTTCTTTAAAAAAGTTGTTCTCACTGGAGAATAGCTACTTAGGCATGTCATAAGGAAATTCTCAACATAATGAAAAGTAAGTTTCAGGGTGTTTGTAGGTAATAATTTAAAAATTCACTGATTTTAAATATTTCCGTGATTGATTTAACTGTAAGATATGGCAGATGGCTATATCATAGTCAAGAGTTCTCAGCTGTCATTTAATTTCAGTCTAGTCCAGATCTGAGTATATATTTAGTACATGAGAATGCACTAATCTTAGTGCTGGAATAATAGGCAATGATTAAAGATTTTTCACCTCCTTGTTTTAGAGTTCTATACAGAAACTGCAGCTTGGGTGAGTGACGTGGGTCACCCATTATCCTGGGTACTATTAAGGAAACAGCTGGGGCAGCTTTCCTTCTCACTCTTTGGGAAGCCCAAAAATACTGACTGTCTCTTGTTCTTCTCATAATTTCTGTTTTGTCAGTCTGTGAAAGAAAAAGATGGAGTGATTTGAATTCCATATGTCTTCATCAATAATACAGGGTTTGATTCATTGGACAAAACTTTTTATTGCTAATATTGCATCACTTCTCTTAGGTGTCAATGCAGCTGCCTAAAGATTGGTATCTTGTATAATCTGGATATACTCTGGTGTAATTAAGACATCTACTAGGAGCTGGCAAATACAACAGAGGATCCAAGTGAATACATGTTCCGCTGAGCCAGCAACTGGAATTCAGGACAAAATGGCATTAGAAGCCAGTGTTTAAGCAACCTGATTCTCACTGCTTGTGCACCCAAATCCAGTAAAGCATGGATCTGGAGGACCTTAAATTCTTTGTTCTGTATTTTAATTTCATTGCTTTTCAGTGAAGTCTGGATGAGAGCACATGATTACTGTCTTAGTGCAATACCAATCTTTTAATTACTCATTAGCATAGTTTATTTGACTGGTAAATTAGTTGTGTCAGATAACATGAAATTTGATTGAATTGAGAATCTTACATCAGAGCTGTGAAGTGAACTGGTCTGCAGTTTGTGGGTCTCTATAATTTTCTTCACAGCCCTAGTGTGCTGTCTTATGTAAGGATAAGTTATAGGGGGAGAAATTAATCCATAGAATACCAGGTTGGAAGAGATCTCAAAGATCATCTGGTCCAACCTTTCTTGGTGAAATCAATTGGAAGTTCCCTATAATTGGAATTTCCTATAATTTCAAGACTTAGAATTGCAGTTTTTAAAGAAGTATCAAATTGTTTGCTCACACTCACCTAAAAAGGGCTCCAAGCAGGAATTTCTTATTGGTATAAGACTTCTGATCTATTAAAAGAAATGCAATTGCCTTTGAATATTTCATTTGTTGACTATCAAATACAGTACTGGTAAATTTGTTTAAATATATCTGTTTACTTAAATTCATGGCTGTATTGTCAAACTATTTGGGGTTTTTTTTAGGACATGAAACAATAAAGGTATGTAAAAACAAATCGGTAGGATGAGGGTGCATAGAGTAATAGGCTGAACTCAGGAATGTATCTGTTACAAAGCTAAAAAATGCACTGAGATTCAACATAGCTCTATTTGGTATTGTCATAAAGTAATTTATATAAACATCAATTTAAATGCTTTTGTTTCTGTCCGTTACACTGTAGACTGTTGATTATTTTATTTATTTTATCTATTTCAGCTATGCTTGCTTGTTAAAAGCTGCAGCTGTTAAAAAATGATACTATTTGAAAATAAATCCATAGTTAACCTCCTCAAAGTCAGAACAGATTCAGAGTTCCTGTGCGAAGGGAGATAGGTAATGAGCACATGTACATGCAAACTCACACTCTGCTGTTCTGTCACAGCATTGACTATAAGCTATAAATTATGTCTTATAATCTTGAAAATGTGAGACTGTTGTAGTTACAATCTTATGAAATGATTTTTTTTGTCATGTGAGAGATTTTGTCATCCTTCCAATAATAGTTTGTGGTACTTCTTTAAGTCTTAGGCAATGTAAGTAACAGAAATGTGAGATTTCCTTTGAATTGTACCTCTGCCTAACTGTGAATCCTACTCCCATTCCATTTCTGACAGTTTGGCAGCTGTCTTAGATCCACAGATGATCCCATGGTTCACAGTCTGAAATTGAATGATTGCTTTCTAACAGGAGTTTTTATCAGAAGTCCATTACCAGGCTAAAGCAGAGAAAAGGTGAATGAGTAAGGTGGTGAGAAATGAGTTGCTACAAGCTCAACTGCCATGTCTCTAGCACCAGAAAGGTGAAATGTAATACTGTGTCCACTACTTCATTGATTTTCTAGACTTTTTCTGAATATTACTTATTTTTTATGCTTAGGAGTGATAGTTTGTATTGCTGCAGCAACACACTTTGCTATAGTAGAAATTTGCTGCAGCACAGTGCAGTATTTTGCAGTCATGCAGACATCTCTTCTGTAACCTACTACATTGTTAATGTTCAGGTGAACCTAAAACAGCAATGAAAAGACAGGGACTTTTTTCAGAAATTTTTCAAATATTGATTAAATTCATAGATTCTTAGCAGCAGAGAACTTCTCTAATTGAAGAGCTGAATATCACTAGCAGTTTTATTTTAATACTGCTAATTACGAATTGGATTGTATAGAAATTATGTCTTACAATGTCCTGTAGTGTAATTCAGAGAGTGTTAATATTTAATGTGTACTGGTGAAAGCTGTTTTGTTTTTAAGAAAGTATTTTACTTATAAAGACATGACTTACATTTTTTTCTGGAGTTTGTCCTTAGTTGCTCTATGTAGGTAGAGCTAAGTAAATTTTTAAAACCTGGATTTCTAGAGTTCGCTGTGTCTCTTTGGTTCCACCTCACCTAATGTTACAACCAGCCTTTGACACAACACCTCTTAGACTGAGTATGGTCATGAATAATCTCACATCTCTTGCTATGTTCTCTTTGCAGAACAGTATGGGCTGTATTCAGGTTGTTCAACCTCCCAGTCTAAGCTATAACCAATGATTAGAGCAATGAGAGTATGTGGAGCTTTGCTTTAGGTTTCCTGTGCAGCAAGAAGTCTCTTCTAATTTAGATATCTCTCCAGTAACCTTTCTTGCAAAGTGGGCTTTTGATGCCAGTGTACTTGTTTCTTATTCTTGGATCCACGGTTCTGTTCTTCTATGAATGCCTATGAAACAATTTCATCCTTTATTATAATTTTAATAGAATCATATATAAGGTGTCTTCATCAAAATAAAAATTATCATATGTGATAAATGGAATTTATACAGACTGAAACAGACAGGCTTGCATATGTATTTTTACACCTTAGAAAAGCAATAAGAACTATCCTGTTCTGTGAAGGATTTGCCATACCTAATACAACTAATATGACTTATTGCCAGTAACCACCCTAGGAAGATGAAATGAAAATGCAGAGCCATTGTTTTGTCTCCCTGCCTTCTGTGCACAGCAGACATAGTCATTGCAGGCACTCTTTAGGGGTTGTAACATTTAAAGCCTTCCATGTTGTGTGATTCTAACAAAATCCCGCTGAATGGCTGTGCCTGCAAGTGACTACAGACTGCAAGTAGTAGCTCTGTATGGTCAGTTGACTGGTTAATCTAACATTCTCCAATGATATGGTAAATAACTTCGAGAAAAAAAGCCATTCAGTAACTAGCAAGTTATGCAAGACTCTTCAAATATGACTGCCAATGATAATGACTATGGCTAGCACTTAGTTTGCTTAATGCTAATTTCTATATAGAATATTGTGTTTAATAATATTAATAATATCTTGCCTCAGGAATTGAGCATTCTTTTACACATACAGATACATAGTGCTTCACAGAGAGTATCATGAGACAGGTTAGTCTCAGTGAGATTGAAGAATGGGTTGGTTTTGATATTTTTATAGATCAATGAGTATGCTCTCTGACACAGGGAAAGAGGAGGAAGGAGTGGCAGAGATAATGCGTGATGAACTGACCAGAGCCCCCATTCCCTGTTCCCCTGCACCACTTGGGTTGGAGAAGCTAGAGAATTCAGGAGTGAAGTTGAGCCCAGGAAGAAATGAGGGATGGTGGGAAGGTGTTCTAAGATTTGTTTTTATTTCTCATTATTCTATGCTGATTTGATTAGTAATAAATTAAATTAATTTCCCCAAGTCAGGTCTGTTTTGCCCATAACAGTAACTGGTGAGTGATTTCTTCCTGTCCTTAGCTCGATCCACAAGCCTTTCCTTATATTTTCTCTCCCCTATCCAGCTGAGAAGGGAAGGGATAGAGCAGCTTTGGTGGGCACTTGGCAGCGAGCCAAAGTCAACCCAGTACATCTTCTAAATGCTTAAGGACATAAAAAATATAAAATAATCCTTTGAGCCTCAGATTGCTGAAGAGTTCACAGATAGTAGCTTCTTACCAATTTTTCAATGGAATACTATAAAATAATTGTAGATTTTATGCACAAATTAAAAATGTTGAGCTCTGAGTAATTGTAACTTCAAATAAGTGGGTTCCAGTTCACTTCAACTGAAGTTACTGGAAGTACTTCTCCTCCTGTATTTTGTTCTTTGTAATTTTATTTGCTTTTCAACCATGCCAGTGGTACTCTGCTGCTTAGACAATTCAGAACAAAATTACTGTTTTTAAGAACCTATTTCATACTAATTTTATATTCTCAAATAGAATCCAAATCTGACCAGCATTTTCTGTGACGGGGTAAAGGATATAAGGTAATTTAATTTTGCCAGATATGTTTCTCTGAAACCCAGCTGCATGCTTGTCTTTGCCTGTTTTGTCTCAGATGAGTGATGGGAATCACTCTCACTTCTCCCACTTGGCAACACCATTATTTTTATTATCTGAAAGTAATTGCAGAGAACTAGTTTCTTGAGATATTCCTTTTTCTTTTAATCCTAGATATTTATCTCAGCTCTTTTAATAATAATAGATTCTGCTTTTCTGTCCCATCTAACTAATCTCGTTGTGGATTCCATCTGGTATTCATGAAAGCATCTTAAAGAGTCGAACAATTCCTGTAACTTCATTGTGCTTCTTTGTATGGTTAACAAGAGAACTGACTTGCTGCTTGACATACTTGAAGAAATACCTTTCCCATCATTTTATACTCTAGGTGCTTTTTTCCAACCCTCTGTCCCACCGTTTCTCTTTGGACTTTGGTCATCGCTGCCTGATAAACCTAGTTCAAAGCTCTGCTTGCTAGCAACAAGCCTACTGGCAGATAGTCTTGTTACATTTTGTTGTGTGGGTTCTGTCTGCCCCTGTCTGTCAATCTCTCTCAAACAAAGTGTCACAGCCATAAGAGACAAAGTAACGTCTGCAACATCCCAGCTTGGAAGCCATGTTAACATTTATCCATTCCTGTCCCATTCCTTCACTAGCAACATGGGCAAGAACACCACTTGGGCCCCAAGTGTTCATAGACACCTGCCACTTTCTCTGGATGGCCCTGGTTCTGATCCATGAGACAGGCTCAGGAAGCCCACGTGCCAATAGAACTTTTCCTTCCTCACCTGTTTCTGCTCATTCTGCAATTGCACATTTGCAGATGGAGAAGGAGCCTTTTCTTCTTGATGGAAGTCACAAACTTTCCCTTTTATTTACCAGTATGGACATATTTTTTGGGTTGTCACTACAGGTTGGCAGCTAAAGTAATATAACAGAAAAAATATTTTCTCTACTAAGGGTGATAGTCGTCTAAGAAAGCTTTATTTTTCTCATAGTTAGGTGCCTAATCTAATGATTATCTAGGCTCCCTGTATGTTATGGTCCATCTCCAAAATATCAGATTCATACCTGCTGTAGAATGAATTATGTAGGTGTGTGAAATCCTGTTTTCTTCACTAATACTCTCTTCAGTTAGTGTTTTAGTATTTCTTAAAAATGTCCTGTGTTAATACCAAATATTTTATTTAGATGTTATTCATATGTTTCCCACAAGTCAATGACATTTATAAAATAGATTTTGTGCAATTAAAGTTTATCTTTGAAATACACAGAGAGGTTCTGTCAGATTCATAGTTCAGCTCTTAAAGGATATTTTCTTTAAACCCTACTAGAAAAAACTTGTGATGTACTTACTGATTCAAGCCACTTCAAATTCCACTGATCGACACTGGAATAATTTCATATGAGTTTGTTTTTCTTTTAAATGTTGAGGTACTGTGATAGAAAAATATGATAATCCCAACTGAAAGCCAATTGAACTTAAAAAAAAAGAAACCCCAGTGCAATACTTCTAATCTAGCTTCAATCATATTCATATTATCCACTTCATCTTAGCTAGATATCCATTTTTTTTGTTACTAAAGTAATACGAGTAGCTACAAGGAATAATTTGTGCCATTCTTAGATAGGATCTAAAATAAAGGAGTGAATCACCTTTTGGAATTACCTATTTCTTTCCACTGAACCTTGAATCTGCCTGAATTTGCAATGTTGGCTGTTAACCAGCACTTTAGAAATTTTTTTTCAGTGTAGTCATCATTAATAATACAGCTTTTTCATATACATTTTGAAATATAAAGATACCCAGTTGAAAATAAAGGTATTAAAAGAGCTTCTGTGACTAAAAGGTAACTTAATTTGAGTTAAAATTTTGTAAGCTATCAGGGCTGACATGAATTTTATTCAAGCTTTTAAGATATAATTCCTGTGAAAATTTTGTTGATGCAGTTCTTTGTTAAAGTATAAAGCTTGTATGTTTTATTTCTCACACTCAGTAAAAATCTCATCTTGCAGATTACTGCTATAAATTTTGATTTGTTTCCATGCAGATCTACCGTGCACAGTGTTATAGAGAGTGTTTAAAAATGCGTAAAAATGATCTGTGCCCGTATTCATACTTATGTTCGTGTGGGAGGAGTGACTGATATCCCAGAGTGCGGTGATGCTATTCAGTGAGACCTGGACAGGCTGAAGAGTTGCAGTTCAACAAAGGCAAATGCAGGGTCCTGCACTTGGGAAGGAATAACCTCATGAATCAGTATGGTCTGGGGGCTGACCTCCTGGAAGGCAGCTCTGTGGAGAAGGACCCAGGGGCCTGGTGGACAGCAAACTGTCCATGAGCCAGCAGTGTGAGCTTGTGAGTGAGAAGGCCAGTGGTATCCTGGGGTGCATTAGGAAGAGCATTGCCAGCAGGGTGGGGCAGAGGTGATCCTGCCTTTCTGCTCTGCCCTGATGAGGCAACATGTGGAGTACTGTGTGCAGTTCTGGGCTCCCCAGTTCAAGAGGGATGAGGAACTACTGGAGAGTGTCCAGTGGAGGACTAAGAAGATGATTAGGGAGCTGGAGCCTCTCTCTTATGAGGAAAGGCGGCGAGACCTAGGCATGTTTAGCCTGGAGAAGGGACAACTGAGAGGGATTTTATCAATGCTTACAGATACCTTGCGGGCGAGTGTCAAGAGGGTGGGTCCAGACTCTCTTCAGTGGTGCCCAGCGACAGGACAAGGGGCAACAGGCACAGACTGAATCCCAGGAAGTTCCATTTGAATATCATGAAAAACTTCTTATCTGTAAGGGTGACAGAGCATTGGAACAGGCTGTCCAGAGAGGTTGTGTTTGAATATTACCTGCCTGGAGGTGATCCTGTGCAGCCTGCTCTGGGTGAATCTGCTTTTGCAGGGATATTGGACTAGATGATCTCTAGAGGTCCTTTCTAACCGCAACTGTTCTGTGATTCTGTGATTCATGTATTCATACTGTGGCATTTCATACTCATCATGAATGGTGGCTGAATCATTTGAAAACTTAAGATTGTTCTAGCAGAAACTCACCACAGAGAAATAATATTCATGCATTATGTGAGGGTAAGTTAAGAAAATTGTGGTATCTAAACAATGTCAGATTTACAAATGGGGCAAAAAGTGTGTTGTCCAATTAAAACTACTCTTTCTTCCTAAAACTGTGGTCAGATGTATGGTTCTAGTATAGTTCCAGTGCTCGTTTTTACCTTGCTACTGACAGGAACAGATAGAGAAGGTGTAGAAGGGAAGGTGTATAAGGACACCCCTAACTCTGAACTTGCTATATCATGCTTGAGATTGTACACCAAGTCTCAACAGCTGTTATTACCCAAGTCAGATAAAGAAAAGTTAGAGTGAGTATATCCACCAATATTACAATCATACATCTTACTGCATTATTTCTGCTGTCTATAGAATAAGAGGCCTGTGGTATGTGGTTATTTTTCAGGGTGCAACTGTAATATTATGATAGCTGCAGCTTCTTGTGTGTTTGTCAACAGACTAAAATTTTCTCTTTCAAAATCTATCTCAACAGGACTTGGAACACCAATTTTATATTTACTGCTTCTCCATAATTCTAATCATGCCACATAGAGTAATATGAGTATAATTATTGAAAAGTGTGCAATTCATATTATTCCTTAACTTCCTATGTTCCTGTGGCATCTATAGAAATAAATCCATTTTCTTAAAATAATTTAGCATTTATATAACCCTACCCGGAGCATATAATTACTGACATTTTTTAAATGCATCCCACATCACAAATACATGACTAACAGTCTCTAGCATAAGTTGGTGAGTAATACCAACCTGTATTTATTACCCTGCAATTGAGAGATCCGAGTACTTAACAAGAATTTTTAAAATATTGCAGTATTTTGTATACACCTGTGGTGATGCATGAAAGAAATGTGCTGTGCCATTAACGGAGTGGAAATCATGGAATTGTGCTAAAGCAAAAACCGCACCTCTTTACCAATGCATTGAATCAATGCAGTGATTCAAGTAACCTTATTAATTCCCATAGGATTGGTACTATGTATATGAGAATATATTGGTGCTCTGCATGTGAGAAGTTTGTTCTAAGAACAGGCTGCAGTCTTCCAGTCTTCTTAAATTTTGTCAAGATGTAATTGCTTAAGATCAACCACCTCTTTGGCCTTCCTCTTAGCATCATAATCTCCAGGTAATGTGTATCCTGTGAACCTATACAAAGTAAAACTCATTCTTTTGGAGAAGGTTCAACTGGAATACTGGCTATGACAGTAGTGGGCTTATGCTGTCCATCTGCAGTATGCTGCTGATTTTCTTCCTCCTCAGAACCCCTACTCTACAGAGGGTCTTGCTGTTGTCAGATGTATATGACATATGATCCTCTTGGTATAAAGGAAGATACAGCTGGTGTCAATGTCTTCCCCTCATTTGTTTAGTATGTTGATAGAGAAGGCATTTATCTCTCTATAGAGTCCAATCCTGCTTCAGAAACTTACTGAGTGAAAGTGCAGCTTTGAGATGGCCTTGAAGGAACAACAAAAGAGCAAGTGTAGACCTACACTACCTCTTACTCATTCGCATGCAGTAGGAATTATTTGCTTATGAGTGCCATTAAAGTACCTTTGTCCCAAGAGCATCCATGGATCCTGTTCTTGCAGAGAGGGTAAGGGACGCAGAGAGACTGAAAGTCAGAAGTTTCATTGGCAACTCAGGCTACTTTCACAGCTATGTGGGAACTGCAGCCAAACTGAGAAACAGTATGGAAGCATGTAGTTCTGTCAGGAGCCATGTCAAACAGAAATCTGTTCCCTCTCATGACACAGTGAAGACATAGCTGTATTGCACTGGATTAGCATTTTAAAAATATTTACCCAAGTAATTAAGCTATAGCTTCATATTTTAGTTTTAGCTGTAAAGTCTTATAAAACCAGAAATATCTCTTTGAACTGTTTTGTAAAGGGATATATTGTGCCATTCAGAGAGATGAACCATAAAAGTGGTTTCTGTGCTAAGACCATATCCTTTTAAAATTGGTAGATGGCAGTAGAGTATCTGTTTTGACATCTTTAGATTTACTTAGAGGAGTTTGCTAGATTTTAGTACAACAATAAAAATCTATTTTATCTGTTCCATAGTCTTGAAAAAAATACCAGTTATCTGACTAGCAAATCTTTTCAGCTTTGTGTTCTTAGAAGAGTAATCATATTTAGTTCAGAAAGGATTGATTTGAGGTGTTTTGGTGTTTATTTTAATTCACTGACAGAATTTCACAATATATTTTTGACAGTAGGACTTTTCTCTTTTTGAAGTTGTAATACTGTGTGTAAAATTTGATTTTGTCACATGATTTGTAGGGCATATTGCTTCTGAAATGAATACAAGACTTAGATATAAGCCTGTGTTTATTATATATTGTGTTTGTGAAGATGCAGTTTTTGCAGTAGATATGAATGACTGAAGGAAAGACTTTTTCCTCATCTTGTACAGAAGTAAAGAACAGAAATAGATTTTATCTTCCTAGAAATCTGTATCATCCACAGAAGGAAGTTAAAATCTCGACATTTTCTCATTTTTATTTTTTCCATTAATTTTTATTTTAACTTTCAGGTCAAACATGACTTTCTAGTAGTTCCAGATGAAACTACATGGGATCACTGATTGTCTTTATAGCTTTCAATTCTCTTCAATCTCTCTCATCATTTTTCTAAATGCATGTGCTGTTTACTGTAATGTGTTGGTCAATATCATAGCATATGTCCACAGTAAACACAGAAGTATGCAATAGATAAAAAAGCTGAGATGCACAACTAACTTAATAACTAGATAAAAAAATATTGACATTTTAAGTTTGACCACCTTACCTTTATTGATATATGCAATTTGTATTTTTCTGCACTGACAACTCAAAAAACATGCAATGTTTGAATTTTCCACAAAGAATGGATAAAATACTCAGTAGCACTTCCTGTAGGCTGTTCATAGGTATTAGATGCACTGTTCACAAATAAATTGTTCTATTGAATTTTTTATATAAATACTGTTACGATTAGTTAACCTTACTTAAAACAGACAGCTTCTACAAAGAATTGTGGTTCTGAATAATCTTCTCACTCCTCTTTAAACTGACATTATTGGTGATCGCTTTTATATTTTGATTATTTTTCTTTCTATCCCTCTCATATTTTTAATGATGGTACTGTTTTCCTTCATTATGGTAGGTTTTTACACTTTTATCATTATTCAGAATATTTAGATGTGTATTTGGTCTGGACTAGCACATCATGTAAGTGCTTTTAGTTTATAATATATTAAAAGAATATGTTGCAATAACAAAGGAGAGCATTCAAAGGTATTATACATCTATGATTAAATTTTCAGTTAACTTAGTACTGTAAGTACATACCTGGATTAGAGTGCAAAGGGTATGATTCAACAGACCTAGGTGTACGCATCTGTGATAGCCATTTTTAGTCTCTCTCTGTGGTCATGGAAGCATGTGTTTAAGGCAAGCTTAATCTAGAATGAGTATTTGAAGGTGATTATAGGTTAACCCTGCAATATATGTATATATTATATGTATGTATATATATACATATATATTATATGTATTATATGTACTATATTATATGTATATATTATATATTATATATATTATATAGATGTATATATAGTACAGTGAGAAGAGTTGAATTCTTCTTAAGCTTTGTAGTTAGCTTTTCAGTAAATTAAATTAAAAACCTCATTATAGTTTCCACAACATAGACCCATCTATCCGAGATACTTACGTAAGAAACTTAGTTTTCCTATGTATTCAATAGGAGGGTCTTCCAAATGACCAGTTAACCCACTTAAGATCTGTCTGTCCATTGATTACATAGGAGGCTAAGGTGGTAATATCTGTAATTTGTGTAAGTTTTAAGTAGGCTTTAAGAAAGTTCCTAAGGGTAGGTGGGGTGAATTTGTACACAGTCACATGTGTACAGTGCCCTTGCTCAATCCAAGAATTATTTTGTCTTCTTAAATACAGATTCCTAGTCATATTTCCTTTGTCATCTGAATGAAGGTCTTCGTATAGGTACTCATCCAGTCTGTGTGTTCATTCCCATCCGCTTGCCTCACAGAGTCATTTCTGTTTCTCATAAGGCCCTCAGGAATGTATTCCTGATACTCCTCTTTCTTTTGAATCCAGTTTTCCTTCATTCAACTCCAAACTTGTTTTTCTTGCCTGGAGGTGAAAACAGTTATGTTGAGCAACCGCAAACATACCACCATACCTGGGACACTTTTGTGATACCCTTGGTAATTCTGATAGAGATATATATCTCACTCATGGCTTTGTTTAGGTCTTTCCCAATCTTAAAACATTCTTTGTCCCAACCCATGCATGTGACTCTCTTGTTTTTACAGGACATAAACTGAAACAAAAAAGGTCCAGATTAAGGGAAACCATTTCATCACCAGGGCAGTAAAGAGTGTAACAGGTCATCCGGGGAGGTTGTTCAGTCTCTGGACTTTAGATTTTTCAAGACCAGGACAGATAAAGTCCTGAGCAACCTGATCTGATCTCAGAACTCATCATACTTCAAGCAGGAGGTTAGACCCCCTCCTGGAGTTCTTTCCAATCTGAATCGTGTTATGATCCTATTAAAAAAAAAAAAATCCCCTTTCATTTGCATAACATTCAGAAAGAAACTGATTTGAGAGTACTGAGTAAACATTTTCTTAGGCTTCAGCTGACTTGAAGTAGCACAGACTGGCCAATACTGTAAGCAACTTCACTGGGTTTTGTGAGAATTAAATACTTATGCCATTCAAGTTCTAAAATCAAACTTGTAACCATAGATAAGCAGTAATATGAATTACTATTTTACAACCTCTAATTCCTTCCTAAATTTGAACTGATTTCATGGATATAAGAAATGGTGCACCAAAAAAAATGTCCATCAAAGTTTCAGTCCCTTGGCAAAAGTTTGGGGTGCTGAAGCAGTTTAAAGGTGAGGTGAACCTGAGTATTTTGACACGAATCAAATGTATTTTCATCTGTTTCTTGAAGGTGAATGACTGCTCTAGGCTACAGTTTTCAAAAAATACTCAGGCTGAAGGAGCCACCAGTACACAAAGTTTCAGCCCAACCCATTAAATAAAATAAAATTCCAGTGAATTGGAAATAGTTTGCTGTTGTGGAAACTTTAGTAGTAAATTATGCTACCTGTTATACCTGAGAGAAGAAATGGAATTAACTGGAAAGAGTTAAAGAGTTTTCATGGGCATTTGATGAAGATCATAGCATGTAACAGTACTCTAGAACACTGAGATTTAAAACTTGATTTCTTTTGATTCAGTACTTTTACTTTAAGTGTGTGACTCTGATAATGATATCCCAATATTTTTGAGCTACTTTGGTAAAATATACAAAGCAGAAACAGATATAGGTGCACTGAAGAAAAAGATTGAAATAAAGGTTTGATGGTATATTTCCTATTTAAATTATATTGACAAATTTTGCAATTAGATAACTAGAAACAGACAGCTAACCCCATACGCTAGAGTTAGAAAAATATTTTAATTACTTGATCTTGCAGTCACTGTTTTGCAAATTCATTTCAGCTATCTGGAAGTATGTGTTTATACCTCTGAAGGCACTGGAAAAAATGAATATCAGAGTTAATATTTTCAATTTCCCATATTCAAAAAGCAATCATATAAACTTTTTTCAGCTTTATAGCATGCCTTATATGCAAGTTTATATGAAGTATTGCATACTGAATTACTGGTAAAAGTATATTTGATATAAATGTTTTATTGCTTAGCAAATGATGACAGGCAACTATCCAAAAACAAATTAAAAGAGTCAAAGCTATAGCTAAACGAATGATATCTGGAAGGCACAAATGTGTGCTTATTATCTGTATTGCTTGTCAGAACATTTGCATATGTGCAGAGTGAAAATGAGGAAGAATAACAGTAATGATAAAGATACTATGATCAAAACATTCATCAGAGAAAATAATTTTTTTCTAAATTAAACAAGAGTCTTTTCTGATATACACAAAGCTGGAGCACACAAAGGATTATTAAAGTTTACTGTTAAGTTATGAGAATGAGAGGATGCAAAGTTATTTTACAGAATAGAAGCTATAAAAAGCAGTAGCTCACATTTTCTTTTAGCTATCAGAGTACTTGCCAGAAGCCCTTTTAAAGCCTTTGCATCCACTGCTGTTTTCAATCCCAGATGAGATTTGGCTTTCCTCACTTCACCCTAACACAACTGAGCAATGCCTTTATATCCCTGCTGGGTACTCCATCCCTGCTCCCATCTTCTGTAGGAGACCTCATAGCTGTCTACAGTTCCTTACAAGAGAAAATGGAGGGGCAGACGCTGATCTCTTCTCTTGATGACAAGTAACAGAACCCAAGGGAATGGCATTAGACTGAGTGAGGGGACGTTCAGGTGGGATATTAGGAAAAGGTTCTGCATGCGAAATGTGAGTGGGCACTGGAACAGGCTCCCCAGGGCAGTGGTCACAGCACCAAGCCTGACAGAGTTCAAGAAATGTTTGGCCAGAGTTCTCAAGCACACCGTGTGATTCTTGGGGCTGTCCTGTACAGGGTCAGGAGCTGGACTTCGATGATCCCTGTGGGTCCTTTCCAACTCAGGATGTTCTGTGATTTGAGATCAGAAACTTCCTTTACATCTATGTTGATTTTCTGCCATGATTGCTTATCATGTTTGTTTCCTCTGCATCAGAAAGGACAGTTCTTGTGCTTTGAGGAAATTTTTCTTGAAAATTTCTTGAAAATCTCCTGGCCCTCCTTTGCCCTCCAAAGCAGTTGCCAGCTGGGTCCTGCTAAAAAGATCTCTGACTAAGCTAAAATCTTTTCTGAGGTTTGGGGCTGTGATTCTACTACTGGCCTTGCTGTCTTCTCTCAGGATTTTAAAGTCCACAGTCTCATGGTCAGTGCTTATTATAGAAGGTAAAACAGTGGCTTTACTGTCATCTTGTAGTGCTTCATAGTCCCTATCAAAACTGATTAATGAGAAGTTGCTGTTTGCTTCAGTGAAAGAAAATGAAAAACAAAAGAAAAGAAAACACTTCATCATTGCACATCTTTCATGAAGTGAAAATAAGTCAAACTCCAGCAGAAACAACTTGACTTTCTCCCTCATTCTGTGTAACAATTAAATAGTCCAGTCCTTCTGAATGATTAATATATTTTTTACTATCAAAATTCGTTCTTTATTGTCAAGCAAAAGAGGAGAGAATGAATAAGTTGTTTTCTAACATGTCTTTCAAAAAATACACTGTGAAAAGTAACTAAAATTTAGCTAATATGCAGTTTAAATGTAGTTTAAGGGACAGACTTCAATATCACTGAAGAATTCTAATTTTAGTGTTTTTTCTTTACAAATGTACACATATATTTTATCAGTTTATGTGTGGACTTACCAAGATTGCTAACAATAAAACACAGTTGGACTTAAAGAACTGGAAGCTCCCCTTCTTTCTGGAAGTTTTGCAGTTATTCTTTTAATTGCTTTCTTTCTTTCTTTAATAAGAATGCATTTAAGTAGTTTGAGGTAGTATGAATATCTAAGTAAGAGATCCAGGTCAAATGATAATGAATTGACTATAATTATCTTGAGTTTTGGTGCCTGATAGTTGCTGTATGTATTTAGTAACATATTCTGGTTTTTTGTTTCCCTTCAATTTTTAATTACAGATGAAGCCTAGTTTATGGGAGAGCTTGAGGTTTTACTCTAAATTTTGTGGAAAAGAGGCTAATTAATTAATTATGCACCTCATTAGTTTTTAAATTATAGTTGAACAAAGACAATTACTGCAATAAGAAAAATATGGATTTTTTTGTTTGTGGCTTAATATGAATGAGGCTCAAGTATCTTCTCTACTTGAATATAGGTATTATTTATGTTTTGATCAGATCATGATCAGTAATTAACTATGCAGGAAAGTACAGTTCAAAGATAAATTGGAGAGTATTTGCTATTGTTATCACATTTTTGTACTGAAAGAAGTTTGTTTATCCTTCTTCAAGATTGCATTTGTATTCTCAACACTCAGGTCATTTCACAGCTTCGGATCCTGAGCAGGTCAGTAACTGCTGGCTCCAAATTTGACAGAGAAATATGGTCTACAGAACTTTCTCCTGTTCTCAACTTATGGAAGAAACTTAATCAGGTAGGAGTGTATCTGATTTGAAATGACAACTTATTCTTTTTTTTCTCCTGGTAACTACAGAAAAAGTAAAGTCTAAGGAATTATCTCAAATATTGAAACACAGGAAGTGAAAAAATAAATTAAATGCATTTGCAAGGGAAAGTACAATGTTGGGTGTTTGTAATTAGCTATGAAGTCTGTATGTGGTGTGACAGGCTATCACTTTTTTCTCCATATGAAGGTAAGACCATACTCAAGGCATGAGACTAACATTTTGTATGTGTTTCCAAGAAATATACTAATGTATTTTATATTTTAGACTTTAGATTTTAGATTTCTCTTATATACACAAGACAGTGTTTAATGATTTTAAATCTAAATTCAGTTTTTCCTGTATAGTCTTGAAATATAGTGTTAGCTTTAAACTGAGGTTCATTAAAATCCCTTCTACATAGATCACAGACATCATGGCCTAAAACTATGTCTTGAACATGACAACACTGTAATAAGAAAAACCTTACTCAAATAATCACATACAAAGAAGTGGCATGAAGTGCACATTAGAATTTGCCATTATATTGTGAAATATCTCATTAAATTCTCATTTAATCCATGCTAAGTGTATGATACATCATGTTTTTGTCAAAATAGTCTTTTGGTACTAAATAACTTCATATTGAAATCTGTGGCCTCTGAACGTGGGCTGCTGTTAACCAGGTCTGTGATCCTGTAAGAAAAAGCAGGATATTTCAATGCGACACCTTTCATGATTTCTTACTAACTAAACATACTTTTAGGCTTGCAAATCTTCTTTGCAAAAGCTCAGATGAAACTATTGCATATATATGTATATATATACACAATCAGAAAATTAGAGATTTTGACTGTAGTGTTTGGAAAACTGATAAATGATGCCAGTTTTAAACAGCAAAATAAATCTACACTACATTAATACTCATGAAGAGCACACATTGCTAATGGCTAGTTCTGTATAATTGTTAATCATTATCAGCACAAATTCAAAGTACTTATTCTTTAAAACGTGGGTCATAAATTAACTGTGAGTATGCAGTACCATGAAGCTGAAGCCACGTAGTTGGTGCTTCTGCTGGTCCTTGGTGGTCTGAGTCGCCCACGTGGACATAATTAAGATTGCCCAAAAGCTCTTTGACAAGGGAAGCTGGACCTGACACAGGCCTCTTCTTTCACCCCTAACATTACCCTCAAATCTGAGATCTCTTCTCTCAAGATTTTGTAATCCTTTACCTCAGTTCCTGACCTACAGGATGGGTGTCACTTAGATGGGGTTATTTTTCAGGCTGTAGCAGATAACTTCATTCCGTCAGTTGTCTCTTTTTCTTTATTGTGTAATTGCTTCTTGTCTAAAAGCAACAGTAGTCTTGCCAGTTCTAATTTCGCCCTTTCTCATTGATGAGTATGTGACCGTCAGCTGTTGTTCATAGTTATTGGGCCTCTCTTTTCAACCTGTGCCCATACTTTGAAGACCTTTACTATTCCATGCTAAAACTTCACGTTATAACAGCAGACACCTGGTACTGAATTCCACTTAAAACATCAAGCTCTCCTAACAACTTGATAACATGTCTAGAAGGTCAGTACTGGAGCTTTGCACAGTAAGTGTAAGACCTAGTTAGCATGACCTATTCCTAGCAATATATTTTTTTTACAGAATCATTGGGTACAAAAATTTTGTATATTGTTTCCTAGGCTCCTCTCCTGTGAAGACAAGCTAAGACAGTTGGGGTTGTTTAGCCTGGAGAAGAGAAGAATTGGGGAGACCTTATAGTGCCTTCCAGTACGAGAGCTGGAGAGGGACATTTTACAAGGACATGTAGTGACAGGATATAATGCTGGGGCCTCAAGAACTGGCCCTGAGGCAAAGTTTACCTATAAGCTGAACTCTCCAATCTAGTATTGTATTTACACATATATCTGCTTATTAACCAAGAAGCTATATAATCCTTAATAATGCTTTAAGAATACACATTTATGCTTGTTAACACAGTATATTATTAATAATATATAATTAGTAAGGCTTGAATGTGTTATAAATATACCTTTTCTTTCCAGCCATGGTCATGAAAAGCAGTAGGCCTCACATAGTCACAGGTGGTTCATATTTGAAATATCAGTGTAGCCATAAGTTCTGTATTTAGTGACTAGTCAAGTCCATAGGGCATTTGATAGCAGATGGTCCAAATTGACTCCCTTGGTCTCCCTTTGGCCAGGCCTAAGGGGAATACCAACAGAGGAAGAAAGCCAGATTGTTTTGCCTCACCAGCTGAGTAATGTAAACTGGTTTGTTTAACGTTTTATAAGCTGAACCCTCTCACAATGAAGATGGAGGCCTCAACTGCAGGTGGACACACTGCATAGGATTTCCCATTTACTGGGGAGAGGTTTTCCAGAGCTTAGCTGTGATCAGGGACTTTCCAGCTGAAGTGAGGTCTGGATGAAGATTATGGTAAAATATTTAGGGTAGCTGGTGATGTATCTCCCTCGTAATCACTATAAGAGTTTCTTTGTAGTAATGATTAGATGCAATGCTAAGTGTATGCTTTCATAAGCCACTGATTCTTTTATAATTCTTTACTGTCTTGCACTACAGTAAACTTACACATTTATTCTTTGAAGTTGGTGTCTGTGTTCCTTAAATCCATCCTTGTTACTGGGGGAGGGAGGTAAAACAGATTGGTAAAACACAGGGCAAGGAAGAATGGCTTCAAACGGAAAGAGGGTAGGTTTAGATTGAATATTAGGAAGAAGGTCTTTACTGTGAGGGTGGTGAGACTAGCACAGGTTACCCAGAGAAGTTGTGGGTGCTCCATCCCTGGAAGTGTTCAAGGTCAGGTTGAATGGGGCTTTAAGCAACCTGGTCTAGTGGAAAGTGTCTCTGCCTGTGACATGGAGGATGGAAACTGATGATCTTTAAGGTCCCTTACAACCCAAACCATTCCATGATTCTGTATTATCTTGAAGTTTCTTTGATTTTTGAAAATTTTTATGCTAGTAGGAGGTAATGAAGTTAATCTTTTGAAGATCTCCTTTTAGAATAGGATGGTTTCTGACCTTGTGTAGGGTGTTTTGGTGGAGGACATTTGCTTGAGTGTTTACAAAAACTTAAGTAACAATGTCCTTTATCAAAATTAGTTTTCATAGTCTGTTCAACCAGTAATTGCTTTAAGCTTTGAAAAGGTCTGGGCAACTTTAATATTTTCACAGACATTGCATACAGTTCTACATTCTCATTCTACGTGGATTTTTTAATGAAGGCATTATGTTTGTTTTCGGAAGTTTTAAAGACCTGGAAATTGGAATGAAGAAAATAGTTAAATTGCAGCTTATGTTAACAACCATAAATTATTTTATTTATGCATGAATGGGCACAGAGTATAAGCTAGAACTATTTCCCAGGTATGAAGAAGCAGAATCACAAAAGCTATTCTGGAAGTGTGTAAAAAATTTTTTTCCCTTCAATTTTGGAAGCATTTGCGTTTAGTTCCAACAGGTCCATGTCTGTGTTCTGCTGAAGACTCAAGAGGGGGGTGCTGCATTCCAGACAGGGTCTCATGAGAGTGGAGGAGAGGGGGCTCGTAATTCTTTCATACTGCAACCTGTATTGAAACTGGGGATTGCCCTGACCCAGGTGCAGGACCTTGCCTTTTGGCCTCATGAGGTATAACAATACTACTGCTACTAATGATAATGCTACTACTACTACTACTACTACTACTACTACTACTATCATCATCATCATCCTTTTTATCTATTGGATACAGATAGTAGTAAAGTAGAGGCAGGTGGGATAGATGTTGACAATACCTTGAATTTTATTTACAAGAAGCAAATATTAGTTTACTGCCTGTCAAATGTACTTCTCCCCAAGGGTAGTTGGAAGTAATGGTAAAATATTTGTTTCAGATGACTAAAACTCAGGAAGTATCCAGGATAGGTCTGAATTGTATCTAACTAATCTATTTATAGATTCAAAGCTCTTTTTAAAAATCAGCTACTTTTTATTCCAGAGACAAAAAAGCTTGTTAATATGTAGACAAAGATTAAGTATGTTTTAAACATTTTTGTTCTCATACTGAGTGTTTAAATCAAGGATTAATTCAAAAAGGATTATCTTACAAATACCTTGAAAATAGCTGTACATCTCTGTGCTGATAGTTCTGAAACATAACAGAATTTACACTTGACATAGACATGTCCTGTAGAATGTCTACTGGAATGATTTATCATAATCTTTAACTATGGACATATCTGTGCACTCTCAATGAAACTCCCAAGCCAACTAAAACTGATCCACACAGAAGCACCTGGAGGAAGTGGTAAGGAATAGCAGTGAGCAATTCCCTGCAGTTGGAAAAAGAACTGCTCCCAGTTTCTGACCTCATCTGTTGTCTAGGGAGTTTTGCTGCTTTTCAGGGGCTCAGATTTGGGACATTGTGGAAGGACTGCTGAGGCTCACCTGGCGCTCAGACTATGACCCTTTGATGCTTTTCTGAATAGCCCCCAGTCATACTGCCAGGGGTAGCATAGAGCTATGAAGCATGACTACATGGGTCTGGGGATGGTGGTTAAGGGCAGGGGGCCCTAAAGGTTTCTTCTTGGTCCTTACAGTGAAGGTGGAGGACATGAGGAGGAGTGGACAGATCCTATAAGTGGTTGCACAACTGGTGTCAGCAACAGGGGTTTGGTGTTTATGACTGTGGGACAGTTTAAGGGTTGATGATAGCCTGCCAGAAAGAGAAAGGTTCCACCTCACTAAGGTGGGCCAAAAGACCGGCCTTATTGGTGAGGAGACTTTTGAGATAGAAGTGTCAAGGTAGGGAGAGGATGATCACAAATTATATGAGGAAGTAGTCAACCAGGTTGGCAGGCAAAATTAGGTCTGTAGACATCATAATCAACAAAACAGAGCTGAAGGGACACAATGTAAAGTGTGTCCATATAAAGTATTCAGTATGGGGAGGAGAAGCCTCAGGGGGAATCTTAGTGTTTAATGTGTATTGGCTGATGAGAAGGAGTAAAGGAGATGAAGACAGACACATCTAAGTGGTGTCCCATGACAAGATAAAAGGCCATGGGCACAAACTGAAATACACGAAATGCCATTTTTTTAATGTGATGATAGTCAACCACTTGAACAGGTTGTCCAGAGGCTATGGAATCTCCATCCTTGGTGATAATGAATCATAGAATATGCTGAGTTGGAAGAGACCCATCACGATCAAGTCTAACTCTTGGCCCTGCACAGGACACCCCAAGAGTCACACCATGTGCCTAAGAGTATTGTCCAAACGCATCTTGAACTCTGTCAGGCTTGGTGCTGTGACCACTTCCCTGAGAAGCCTGTTCCAGTGCTCAATCACCCTCTGGATGAAAAACCTTTTCCTGATATTTAACTAAACCTCCCCTGACTCAGCTTTGTCATTTCATCAAGTGATGTCACTGGTCACTAGAGAGAAGAGATCGGTGCCTGCCCCTCTTCTTCCCCTTGTGAGGATGTTGAAGATTGCAATGAGGTCTCCCCTCAGTTTCCCTTTCTCTAGGCTGAACAAAAGCCAGGTCTTGGCAACCTGCTATAGCTTTGAGCACTAGTCAGTCTCCAGAGGTTCCTTCCAATGTCAGCTTTTTTGTAGTTCTAGGATAGGAGTCCTTCTGGCTCATTTTTCAGAGCTATCACAGTCTTTGTGGTGAAACAGCAAAAGTAGCATTGGAAATGAAAAAGATACTTAAAATCTGCTTCAAATCAGTGTGATCCTATGTTCAAATTACACAGGCAAACTTCACTTTTTATTTAGCTCTTCTGAACTACTACAGAATGTCTTGACATTTTCATCTATATTAGCTTCATTTGAAAACATACATTTTAATTCTTGCCATTTGAAATCACCCTTGTAATGAATACTGTCCTAAAACTACTTCTACAGTCTTTTTCAGCATGATTTAATGACAGCTTAACGCTAATCAAATTAATTAAACTCTCATGAACCTGCCATTAAGTTAAGGAAACCCCACACACGCAGGTGCTAAGTATAAGGTTGCATGAAAGACTTGTTACTCTATAAAATAAAGTCATCACTGAACAAGTTGTCAAATGTTACACAAATTTTAAAAACCCTTCCTGAGTGTGGAAGGGTGGCCCACTACAGACGATTGTCAGTGACTGGGCCATCAGAGTTAATTCAACCAGTCTCTGTCCTGGTGTCCATTCTTTTCCCACATAGCCTTCTGCCATGACAGGGTGTAGATTACGACCTATATAAGCACTATATAATTCCTCATTGTCAAATAACGGGATCAGTTGGAAATCAGTGTCCAGTGGAACTCAGGCATTGCCCATCACATAATACTTGTCAGAGAAGCACAAAAGTATCAGGATGCAATGGGATTGCATGTTTCATCATATCCAAATGGCTCTCTCATGAGGAGAGGGAGAGAAATCAGTGCTATATTTTTGTAGTAAGGTGGTCGCATTTTTTGCACTTTCAGAAAAACCCTTTAGTGACTCCATGAAAGGAGGCCTACACATAATAAAAATTCAGCAGCAACTGCTTCAAAATTGTTTGCTGAATGTATGATCATAAGCTGTCATGTGTTTTGTATTTTTTGTTGTGTTTGTAAATTGTAATTAAGTACTTTTATAAAGTTGCATAATGCTGCAAGAAAATTGCAAAAGTAATTTTGAAAATTACTGAGTTGTTGCTCTTTTAACTAAACCATTATAGAAGCACAGAAAATATCCTGAATTGGAATGGACCCACTAGAATCATCGAAGTCCAACTCCTGGCCCTGTACAGGACAGCCCCATTAGGGCTCATTAGGTACCTCAGCTTTAACAACAGAATGATTTTTTTTGCACAAAGGAAAATCAGTGAAATAGAAATATAGAGTCATTCTTTTCTGTATTTTCAACAATTAAAAGTTTGTTGAAACTGTGTAAAAAACAGTGAAAGACTAATATCTGAAAGAATAGGCAGACAGACTTGAAGGAGTAGGCAGAATAGGTACATCGACAGGCTAATGGAGTTTTCTAAAACCCACCACCACCACTAAAATTGAGTTTTGAATCGAATGCAGAACTAGTAGAGGTATATGAGTTTACTTTCATTTTATTTATTGCGTTTCCTGGGGAGCAGTTTTCAGAAAATACTGGAGTTTGAAAAAGCTTGAGTTTAAAAAGGTAAAGTAAAGCTCTGGAACTGGTTAGGTAAGACTATGAAGTCTTACTTTGTACTAAGAAAGCAACACCTACAGAACTGAAAGGGAAACTGATCAAAGTCTCAAAATACACCTGTTTTAGTATTGGTAGCATAATATAATATTTAGTATTAAAGTTTAGAATCTATCTTCAGTTTCTTATGATTAGTAAAAGCACTCAGTACTTCAGTAGTTCTTCATCTTAATTCCCAAGCAGGTCATGAGGATATTTTAAAGGCTGATGTGAGTTAAATACATAATGGATTTTAAGGGAATGTAATAGGACATTAAATGTATAAGCTGATATTGGTATTCATGTTTAATTTTCCTATAAAAATGACAGATGGGTTGTTTTATCAAATTCTCTAGGGAAAGCATTGGAAAGAGTGATGAAATGAATATGCAATTTATAGGAGTCTGTTATGTAAAGAACAGTATCGAGGAACTTAGAGGCCTTCTCTTTCAGTAAATTTGTTGTTGTGAATTAAGAGAGTATATGTGAAAGATTGAGCTAAGCCTGCAAGTTGCAGTGTCTTTGTTCTTTCTTTATTTTGTACAATTAAATACCTCAACAAGAAACTATCAACTGGTTTATGCTAGTTTTGTTATAAACACAAATAAGGGAAATCCAAAAAGCCAATCAGGATAACCAGTCCGTAATTTATTAGTAAGCTGTGACCAAGCAAAACAGCGCTGGGCGGCCAGGAAACATCCAACAGTTTCGCACACGGCCCGCACCCTTAGAGGATTACAACCTACATTTTATACCTTTGGCAACTTCCTCCTTTTTCACAGCCCCCTCCCCGTTTCATTCCCTCAGTTTCTCATCGAGTCTTCGTCCTTGCGCATACTCGCCCCTTGTTGCTATGGGGAGGGCCCCATCTTTCTCCGGTGGCCTTATCTCTTGCGCTTGCATATGTGCATTTCAAGGCTACAGTTATCTCACAAGACATAGTCCTAGGTCTCACACCATTAACAAAACATTCCTTATTATGTTACAGTAGGCCCTACACAACTAACTCTAACAGAACATTGTTGAATATGTTACAACTGTTGGAAATTAGTTCAAAGAACTATTATTTGGTCAGCAAATTAGTCCTTTACCCATTACAACTCCCCCCCTTTTTCTATACCACTAATTTACTTATCAATACCTTGTTACCACCTCTCTGACCGCTTCCAGGATAAGGTTATACAATGAACAAACCCCAAGTTTTATTACAGTTTTACATTACAATTTACATATACTGAGCAAACTATGGTCTCAGAAAAACTGAAGTGAAACTGGTACTGTGATTTTAGAATGCATGCAAGGAAAAAACACAAAGCAAAACAATTCTAAATACTGTATGCTTCTTATAGTTTGAACAGTAAGTAATTTTGTTGTAAATTTTTTTAACAGTGTGAGAAGGAAGACTTTATCCTTCATTTCTTTGTCAGTCATAAACCAAAGTACTGATCTTTCACTTAGCTTTTCTCATATTTTAGCTTGGTAGTTTAGTGCAGTATGAGCTTGAAATGAAAAATACGAACGTTCTGACAAATGTACAGTGCCTGGGAAAGATAATAGAGGTAGATATCCTGTATATTCCGGAAAGCAGGATGCCATGTGACAATTCAGAAGTTTATTTAATCTGAAAAATAGTCAAAACAACTTTTTATTTTAAGAAGTGATATTTCAGAGAAAGTAAAATCAAATTTTACCTTTAATAAATTACTACTAATTGAAATAGAAAAAAAAAATTTCCCCAGAGATGAGGGATTTCTCTTTGCATTTGTGCCATGTAAAATTTTCCAGTAAAGTTTTTAATTCTATAGCTGGAATTCATTGCAGCTTCTTGTCACATGTCAAGTTGGCAGTTTCTGAACACATGCTAAAATATATTTATATAATGAGCTGCATATGAACTAAGATTTGCAAAATAATACCATTTCTTGAAATTATTGAATAAATTTGGATTTTCAGTGGCTGTAATGGAAGGGTGAAGTAAGTAGTGAAAATGGCAATGTGAGAGCAGCACTACCTCTCAGAGTCTGTTATCCAAGATTTACACATAATATTATTCTTATTTTGTATTTATTATTCTATTTAATTTACTTCCATATTGAACTAGTCTTACCAAAGCAAGAACTATATCTGGCAGCATAGTTTATAGTACCCAATACAATCTGGTTATGCTGAGTACAGCACTGCTTTTCATATTGACACATTAACACAAATACTAAAAGCAGTGATTTAGCTAAGTGAAGATTTTTCAGAAATTCAAGTACTTTTGAAGTAACTGGCTAGACAGCTGTCTCGGAAGAGTGATACCTTTATTAAACATTTCACAGACACCACTGAAAGTATCACTATAGTTTGAATCCAGTGTCAGAAAAAGGTTGATATTCAGTATTAATTCAAAGCTAACAATGTCATATGAAGTAATACAAATTAAACAAATAATATGTTTTATAACACTATAGTTCTGCTGAGTTTATTAACTGGATATCACATATTCTCTTTTAGAATTCTAACCTCATCCATCAGAAGGTGTCTCCTCCTGCAGAGCAACAAGGATCTCCCATCTTATCCTTCATTACTTTGGAACAATTCAGTGCCATTCGCCTTGTGCAAAGTGTCCATCAGTCACTTGCTTCTTTAAGTAAAGTCATCAGAGGTACCTCATTACTGAGTTCTGAAGTACAAAGACTAGCAAGTGCTCTGTTAAACCAGAAGGTAATTTTGTAATTTTGTATACATTATAATGCACAATGAAAAAAACCAAGGAAACTGAACAAATTCTGATACACATTTTCATGTCACCATTTGTTCTAAGCTCTTTTATTGATAAAGACTCTAAAATGGAGTTCTTTTATTGATAGTAACTCTTAAACAGAATCAGGAGTTTTCTGGAAAATTTTTCAGAAAAGTGTTGCTCAAGTACTTGCAGAAGGTTCTGAGTATATCGAGTTTTCTCTTAAAGACAATTCCAATAAGGTTAGAAGTTGTGGAATGCTATTTCAATTTCAAATACGAAGTCATGTTTGATAAGTCAAATATATTAGCCAGTAGAACATGTAAATCTGTCCCTTTACTTAGTTTTTACATTTTCTTAAAATTTAAGTTATAATCACAATTCGTTCTCTGCATTTATTCAGTGTGGAGTATTACCATATCACACCAGACAAGCTGTGCCTATCATACCAGCCTATCATCTCACCCTATATTCTTGATATATAAGAAAAGCAATCAGAATTTGCACGTGTAATTTCTCCATGTTTTTTGGCATCGAACTGGGCATATTTATAAACTGGTACAATTAGTGATTGCAAATTTGCATACTCCATCATTAATAGCTAGATAATTGGATTACAAAGATAGTCAAACATGGATGTGACCTGAAACTCTAGTTTTGTTTCACCCGCAGCAATTGATAAATTTTGCCGATACTAATGAATAGATATTGAGGTTGGTTCTGCAGTGAATGATAATTCCTATTTATATCTTGTGTATCTTCATTGGAAGAACAAGTACTGTGTAAAAAGATTTTTATGCATTTGTTGATCTATCAAATTTCTAATCAAAACAGTAATTAATTTTGTTGTCTTTTTAGATTCACGAGACAGTATTTGTTAGCAAAATTGCAGTACAATTAGAATAAATTAGTGTTTTCATGTTAGCAATCTCATTTCCTTTTTAAACATATTTTGACTATGTGGTAGAAATTGGTACTAAGTACAAGTTATAGCGAATGCAAATGAAACATGTAATGGTCATTCTTTAGTACTTACAGTTATATTTCTTGTTACCGAGCAAGAGAGCATGACTTGCTTGTGTGCTTAAGATGCACTCTTAAATTGGAAGCAGCAGGAGCTATGAAGCTGATCACTGTCACAAAAATGTGGTTAAAAATTCTATGCATTTTTACCTCTCACAAACATCAGTTCAGTGCTTTGTGATGTATTCAGCGAAGTGTTTCTGTCATTTCATCTGCTTACTTACCCACTTACCTTGACACAGATCACTTGACTGGATTGTGACTGTATAGCAATCTTTTCAGCAGCCTTCCAGAGAGGCTAATGACACATTCTTGGCATGGCAGCTAAACCTCAAGGCAGCTAAACCTCACTATATTTATTATCCTAAAATGATTTGTTTCATGGATCTTCTATACACTGTTCTTATTTAGTTCAGTGTTGTCATGTGTTATGTAACAAAAGACTATTTTTAAAAGATTGTATTTTAAAAGCACCAAGACTGTAGTTCTTTTAAGATTATGGCACCTGAAGAAACTGCTGGATTATTAACAGAAATGCAAAAATCAAGCAATGTACTACTTCTAAAAGTTTCAGCAATGTGCTTTGTTTGCGTAAAATTTGTGTACAAGCCCTGTAGAAGCCACCATGAAGAAAATTAACTCTACTCCAGCCAAAACGAGCAGAAGTATACATCTGAAATATGCTTACATAATAACAATTAGCTAAGCTATTTCTTTAAACTTAGAGTAATTTAGAGTGATATATTAGCGATGTTAGTTGAATGCCTTGTAAAGGATAGATTGATGAGCTGTCTGTAAATGCATATCTAGCAAAGAGGTCTGCAAAAATGCAAGGTTAAAATATGCAGTTAACTGTGCTTTGTTAGTTGTCTTGAATGTGTTCTAATTTATTCAATTCATTCTTAATTAGTGTCTCCAGAACTAGTTATGTTCTGGTTTTTATCTATAAAAGGTACGCATGGAGTATTTACTTTGAAAGATACCCTCTCTTACAAACTTACGTAATCAGATTTTGAAAATCTGTTCAGGATATATGCTATTAGAATGTGAACCTCCTTGAAAATGCAGCAGTAAATATTAAAAGGATAAACTGTTTATTCTATTCAGCATCTTCAGTATTGTGCAGTATTCTAGAGGTAATGATTTGCATCAGTTCTCTTAAGTAGGAGAATCTTGCTGAATCACTTTCACTTTGCTTTACAGATTCCTGTGGAGTAGGTAAAATTAATGTTTTTACCCTTGTTTTATAAGAAGCAAATCTAACAGAGGACGTTCTAAGCCTTTCTTTTTGAAGTCAGTGAGAAATTTGTATGGGGAGGTCTTGTAGGATTTTATTCTCAGATTTTACTCTACAAAAGCTGTAAAGTGATGAGAAAATAATCATGCAGAGGAATTGTACCAGCTTCTCTTCACCACATAGCCACACAACGGCATGTCCAAGTCTGAGGAGGCAGCAGAAAAGGAGTGGGAAGCTGTGACTGCTCTTGAAAGATGACATTGTGGCTTTTGAAGAAATAATCTGCTTAGGCCTTTTTGAATTGTTCATGGAAAAAACTGATGTTTCCTTATTGAATAGCAGACGTTCAGGCAAGTTCCCCATCAGCACTGTATCTCTGTGGGCTACAAGAAGAATTAGCAGGAATATGACCTTTCTATTAGTCATTGTATATTTTGGTCATTTTATTAGTTGTATTTCCTTTTTTCTTTGTAGAAATATTTGATCTCCAGATTGTTTAATTTCATTCTCATTGCTAGTTTAAAACATAATGGATTTGAAATAGATACTTTCAGTAAATGTATTTTTATTTCAGTGTCCTATCGCATGGCAAAGCAAGTGGGAAGGTCCAGAAGATCCTTTACAATATCTTAGAAGTCTTGTAGCTCGAGCACTCGCTATACAGGTAATTTTAAAGAGTCATTTATTTGCCTTAATATACTGATGTTCAGTGACACAGTATATCATGTAAATTACTCTACAGTAGACCTTTACAAATACAAATCCCAAAGAGCTGTAGATGTGTGAAAAGACGTGTAAAAATTTAAAGGAGTATTATGGTAATACTGTTGGTTGCTTCACAATAGATTTACACCTTAGATTTTAGACATTAGTCTTTATGATAAACTGGGGGGAAAGAAAATTTATTTATGCAGATGAAACTTTACATCTAAAGTCAACACACACTCTTTCATCTGGTTAGAGAGATGCCTATCAAGGCATAAATGAAGCATTTCTAATAGAGGTGATGTAGATGACTAACTCGTCTTTGAAACAAATAATGAAAACATCTGCATTCTCCAGGTTTACAGGAGGCTACAATAGAAGATGCAGTCTGACAACAGCTTTGTCAGTTTACAATCTGACAGTGAAGGGGATAATTTTTAGTTATGGTAAATCTATGTCTACTTTGATTGACAGAAGAGACGTATTTATAATAATAGGCAGACGAATAAAAGTCATTCATCTAAATTAATTAGTATTTAAGGAAACAGATTTCATCATATTGCATACAGAGAGAGAAAATTGTGAGAACTTTCCAGAGAGGAAGATTCCTTTAGGAAGGACAGATCTTTATTATCTCCAGGCAATAAATAAAGAGCTTTTGGTTTTGACCTTGATTAATACAGTCTTGTCCAGTGGGATACAAAGATTTCTGTCAACATTAGTGTTGACTGTCAGATTCAGAAGGAAGATTTGAAGGGCATGTGATTTCCAGGCATTCTTTTTCTAAAGAAACCATCAAATGGATGTTTTTAAAGTATTTAAATGAATGTTTTTAAAGTATTAATAGCATTCTTTGCTTAAAGTATAAACAAAGAAAGTGTAAATATATATAGCAACAAGTGATAATGCATGTTCAGATGTTATTTGGCCATATAACTACAGCTGAATTTAGTCCCATCTGTCTTTTCACTGACTATTATAGTCTTTAGTATTAAAAAAGCATCATTTGTGGCTGAGTCAGTGTGTTTGTAAGCTTCAAGAGTACCTTGCTGTTTGCAGCTTCTACTTTCATTTGGTCGTGACCAAACTGCATGTAACTTTTCTTACTTGTATGGGGTTTTTTTAATTGAAGTCTGAGATTACTGTTCAAGCTTCTGTGTGGACTGCTCCTGCCATACAAAGTGGAGATAATGTGACAGAGTGTAACAGGATGAAATTAGTGTTAATAGTAATAAATGAATATTCAGAAAGTTTTTATTCATGTATTACTTCAGTCAACTATTGACAAATATGCTGCTTTATATTACCATGATAGTAATCCTTTCTCGCTGTTTGAACTGCTGACAAAATGGTACATTTGGATTACCCATTTTTATGAAATTTATTATGAAGAAATCATTTGCAATTTTAAACATTTATTGTAAAAGAGGGAAAGGTTATTAAGGCAGAGCTTTACCGTGGATACTTAACATACATAATTGCATCCAGAAGCAGTAAATTACATAAAATTTTTTGTTAGTGACAACAGTTGCTGGTTATTTGATTTTCTTTTTTTTAATGTGAAATATGTAATGTAGTTGTGTTTGAAGCAATTCTTAATAATACATTATCAGTCTGTTTTGCATCTCAAGGTTCTAGTCAAATCGCATCTGAAGTGCAATTTCTACATTTTTTGTGTATATTACTGTGCATTTCAGTTGAATCGTGTTTTTCCTTAAATATGATTCCAATTCATAGTTGTGCATGTTACACGAAGATTTTGGTTACTCTTGATAATTTTTTAATTAAGTTTTCTTTTTTGTGACTTTTCATTATTGATTTTATAAATGTAATTTATCATTAGTTAATTCTAGGTTTAGTATTCAGAAATTCAATAAAGGCTTCAATAAAGGTATTCTCATAACTCTTAAAATTATCTTCAGATTTATATTTCAATAAATGCCATATTTGGATTGGTTTAGTTTTATATGACCAACTCCATCATCTTTTTTTTGATAGTTACTCTTATCTCCCTCTGTTTCATCAACTATGAGACTTGTACTTTCACTGCCTGAGACAAGTTTGATATTGGTATTTTTTAAGAGGAAATAGGAGACATTGGAACATTGAATTTGTACTGAAGGATTACATTTACTAAGGATGCAGTAAGTCTCTACCTAGGTTATTAGTTGAAGGCTGCCTTGTCAGGAGGTTTGCTGCCAGTGCAGAAAATAATAAAAGCAACTGCATTGTTACAAGCATTTAACGGGAATGGAGAGGAGCACAAAATATAGGCCAGATGCTAAAATATTTATAGCAGAATTTATAGAAGTGTAAAGATGTTCTGAGAGCATTACACAACAACAGACAGAAAAACAACAGGTGTTGCATTTCTCAGGTCTGAATTCACTCAGTAAAAAGCAGAATTAAAAAAACTGGCTACTGAAAGTTTGAGGAAATACGTATATGCAAAATACAGTAGAGACATGTATTGCTGTGTATCATGTTGTAGTCATAGAACTGATGGAAATAGATGATTTCTTCCCTGGTGGAAGTTCTTAAATATGTTCTGTGGTTTTCCTCTCTCGGTTCGTGTTTATAGCTCAGGAATAATACACATTAGCATGTAATGCTCTTAAGTGAATTCCACTCTGTAGATAAGTGTCTTCTCATGGCTATGGATACCAGCAGGAGAGAAAGAGAAGAAACCCTGGACTACAGCTAGTAAGAGCCAAAACACCAGCCCAGGCAAATGTCAGATGAATATCAACCTTAAAAAAATGTTTCAGGTCAACAAATTGGAAATTAATTTTTGTTTCCACAAGAACTAAATGTAGAGCTTAATTTCACCTTTTAAAAAAAAAACCCAAACCAAAAAAATCCTAAACCTCTCTTATTCCAAAAATACCTTCTATTTTAAATTAAAATGTTTATTTAATTGTTTTGTACTGAGCTAGTTTTATGTCATCTGCAAAAACAGTTCTTCCTTTGGATGACTTTTTGGTCAGAGGGAGCTGCTAAAAGGCTTACAGTATACATTGAAAATGAACACTGCTGGACCTCAGAATCGTAAACACCTATTTCAGTGTTCTAATCAAGGAAATGTTTATGAACACAGAAAGTTTTTATTTGCTTAATTTATGAAAGGTTTTGTTCCATTTATCTATAAAATATTCCTAGTATATAAAAAAGTTACATTTCATACTTCTTCAAGAGACTCTTATTTATCTCTCTGGGATGCTGCTCTCTTGTCTGCTCCCATTCTGAGTGAAATCTAGGGTAATAATATAATGTCAATGCCAGTTTGATCCCTTAGTAAAAGATTTTTGCTATTTTACTGCTCTTTTACTATTTGAGAAAAAATTACTTTGTTTCTGTTTTGGAAACCTTACTTTTCCTCTGTTTTCAACAGTTAGGTCCCCAGAAAGATAGGACACCCAAGGTATGTGAGATTTGAACTCCTGGAAATTGCCTGCTGAAGACACTAGAAAACTTTCTGGGAATAGGAGACACAGGATCCTTCCTTCACACTCCAGGCATCTAGGCAAAAATATTAAATTTTCTTTCACTGATAATAGGCAGAAAGTCTGCTATTAGAAAACCAATGAAGCCAAGTCCTCACAATTTTCACCAAGTTAAAGAACACCCATAATAAATCTTGTACAAACACAGAATTTTCATGCTCAGTCCCTATATGGAAGCACTTGGGCACTCCATAATAAGGCCTATTCCCCCTTTAAGTAATCACACTTACTTTGCATAGCATTTCAGTTTTCTCTAATACATTGCGTTAGCAGATTTTGCAGCAGGGACAATAGCTTAATGGTTTGCCTTTTACCATTTTAGGAGTAGCTGATTCAGATGGATTAGGTTGGCTGGTTCCCCACCTTGTCATCGTTCCTCTCATGACTCTCTCTCTATTTGAACAGCTGTTACCTAGGTATCTGTGCAGTGCAGAATGCTCTAGATTTAGCATTCTGATATTAAAGCACAAGAATTCATAGAAGTAATGTTTTAAATCTATGCATTTCATTACTTTAATTCAAATTTACACCTTATTCTGAAGAATTAGCATTTTTCTACTACTTTTTTGGCTTCTCCTCTTCAGCTGTCATGAGTATCAAAACAAAAATACAATTGCAGCCTAACATTATCTGCTAAGGAACTGATTCTTAATTGGCTCCCTTAGCTCTCATCATGTTGCAGCATGATTTCACTTTGTTCAGAATTTATCAGCCAGGATACATCTTTCACGACCTTTTATCTAAGTGATAACTGCTTGTTAAAAATTGGAAATTTGCTAGTGCTACTATAAAATATGTTTTGTTTGTCTCTCATGTAATAGGAAAATTTGAAGCTCTTATAGATCCAGCTGTTGTGTGGTGTCCCTTTTTAATCACTGTCTCAGTTAGATGATATTGATGAAGTAATGGCTGATATAAAGTATAGTGCTTTGTAAAGATACACCATCCAAACAGGGTGCCACACAGAATGTAAGATCAAAGTATCAGGTCATAGGAGCTGTCAATTGAAATAAGATCTAATTTCCAAGGAAACCTAAGCAGAGCTGAAGCACTTTTTGTGGTCAGGTAGTTCACATACTCTTGTGACTTACAGAAAGCTTTATTCCTGAATGGGTACTGAGTTGTAAGGATTGCTGAAGTTTTCTTTTTATGCACCAAGTCAACACTTTACTTTCCAGAGGTTTTGAATCATACAATCATAGAATATCCTGAGTTGGAAGGGACCCATCAGGATCATTGAAGTCCAACTTCTGGCCCTGCACAGGACCATCTCAAGAGTGACACCATGTCACGTGCCTGAGAGCATTGTCCAAATGCCTGTTGAACTCTGTCAGGCTTGGTGCTGTGACCACTTCCCTTGGGAAGCCTGTTCCAGTGCCCACTCACACTTCGCATGCAGAACCTTTTCCTAATATCCAACCTAAAACTCCCCTGGCACAACTTCAGGCCATTCCCTTGAGTCCTCTCACTGGTCACCAGAGAGAAGAGATCAGTGCCTGCTCCTCCTCTTCCCCTCACAAGGAAGCTGTAACCTGCAATGAGGTCTCCCATCAGTCTCCTCCAGACACACCAAGTGACCTCAGCCTCACATGCCTCCCCTCAAGGCCCTTCACCATCTTTGTAGCCCTGCTTTGGATGCTTTCTAATAGTTTTATATCCTTCTTTTATTGTGGTGCCTAAAAGAGAAATCCCTATTTCTGGTAGTGAAATTTTTGCTTTCCTGCAAAATACAGTGCATTTTAACACTAAATCTGCAAACTGTGCTACTTTAAATGGTTGACAGTGAGAAGGATTATGTCAAGTTTGGGAAAACAATATGCTATATGCATGGAAAAACAATTTTTAAAAAGCAGCATTGGAAAAGGGAAAATATCTCTACCCGCATTTCATTTGGTTTCATTGTGAGCTGTTGAAACTTGGTCCCAGTGAAGGCTAGGTGCTCTGTTAAACTGAGGCATTGACAAGTTATGAGTTTTTCAATAAACATAAGGCTTAACTGTTATGAAAAATAATCTGTTTCAAGGGAATTCAATTCCTGTTTATTAAACTCTTGGAATTCTAGGCATGTTTTGTGAGAACGGGTGTTCTGTTTAAATTATGAAATACTACCTTGTAAGCAGAAGTTTGAGCAGCATCCCTTATATTACCACTAACCATTTGGTCAGCACTCTGATTATAAAATATTTATTGCAGAAGATAGTTACTCATAAAAATATTTTTAAAGTGTTACATAAAAAAGAACAACTCAGGTCCTTGTTTATGCAGACATTGTCTGAGGAATTACCTTATTTTAAAGAAAATGAATTTTTTTCCTAACCTAAGTTTAATTTAAAAGGGCGAGATTTAGTAGTCGGTACTTCTTCTTTGGATGTAAGATAGTATTTATATACACAGTAAGTTACAAAAAACTGTACTATATATTATATAAGATTTAAAGCCGTAGTTGATATACTTTATTTAAAATAATAAAATAATCATCATTCATTAATTTTCTCTTAAAGATATAAGATACATTTTCATAGAGAAGAAATCTGAAAAGATACAATGATAAAATATTAATAAATTGTATGCATTTAATTTGTCAAAATTAAAAGTGTAGATTGCTCTGTTTCTAATAACTTGTTTTTAACTGTATCTTCTTTATCATGGACAAAGCTGTCTGCAAAACAGAAGGCTGAGTAAAATGGATAGTCTTGTCTGAAAAAAACTCAAGCAAAAAAAAGGTTAATTTTATTACAAATGGTAGAAAAGTATTTTATTATCATTTACTTATGAAAAAGAGTCCTTATATTATGCTCTCAAAGACTTGGGTAATTTTAAATTCCAGACATTAATATATGAGAAGGCTGCAGCACATGCTAATGCACCAATTTGTAGGTATTTCCATCAATCTGCTTTGCTTCTTCTAGACAACTTAGAATCACAGAAAGGTTTGGGTTGGAAGGGACCTTAAAGATCATCTAATTCCAACACCCCTGCCATGGGCAGGGACACGTTCCACCAGACCAGGTTGTTCAAAGCTCCGTCCAGCCTGGCCTTGAACACTTCCAGGGATGGGGCATCCACAACTTCTCTGGGCAACCTGTTCCAGTGCCTCACCACCCTCGCAATGAAGAATTTCTTCCTAACATCCAATCTAAACCTACTTTTGTTCAATTTGAAGTCATTCCCCTTTGTCTATCGCTACATGCCCTTGTAAAAAGTCCCTCTCCGTCTTTCTTGTATCCTCCCTTCATGTATTGGTAGGCTGCAATTAGGTCACCCCAAAGGCTTTTCTTCAGGCTGAATAATCCCAATTCTCTTAGTGTTTCCTCATAGGAGAGGTGCTCCATCCCTCTAATCATCTTGGTGGCCCTCCTCTGGACTCTCTTCAACAAGTTGATGTCCTTCCTGTGCAGGGGACCCTAGAACTGGATGCAGCACTGCAGGTAGGGTCTCACCAGAGCAGAGGGGCAGAACCCCCTCCCTTGACCTGCTGGCCACACTGCTTTTGATGCAGCCCAGGACACAATTTGCTTTCTGGGCTGCAAATGCACATCAACAGCTCATGTCCAGCCCCTCACCCACCAGCACCCCCAAGTCCTTCTCACCAGGGCTGCTCTCAATCCCTTCGTCCCCCAGCCTGTATTGATACTGGGTTTTGCACTAAGCCAGTAGCACCTAGTGCTTGGTCTTGTTAAACCTCATGAGATTCCCATGGGCCCACTTCTTGAGCTTATCCAGGTCCCTCTGGATGGCATTCTGTCCTTCAGGTGTATCAACTGGACGACACAACTTGGTATCATCTGCAAATTTGGTGAGGGTGCACTTAATCCCTTTGTCTGTGTCATTAATGAAGATATTAAATAACACTGGTCCCAGTACAGACCCCTGAGGGACACCACTTGTCACTGATGTCCATCGAGACTCTGAGCCCTTGACAGCTGCCCTCTGGATGCGACCATCCAACCAGCTTCTTATCCGTCTAACAGTCTGCTTATCAAATCCATCTCACTCCAGTTTAGAGAAGGATATTGTGGGGGACCACGTCAAAGGCCTTACAGAAGTCTGTATAAATCACACCTGTAGCCCTTCCCTTGCCTACTGCTGTAGTCACTCCATCATAAAAGACCACTAGGTTTGTCAGGCTTGACTTGCCCTTGGTTAACACTAACTTGCTCTTCTGACAACCACTATATTGACAGAAATATTGTGTCTACTAACAATAAGCTGTCTATCCAAAATACTTTTTTAATTTATAATTGTGATTTCACAGTCATACGTACATACATATAAATAAATTAGAGTAGTGAGACAGCTTTGTAACTAAAAAGTAGGTGTGACTGTGGTTCTGTTTGAACTGTAGATGGTTTGGTGGAAACTGGCTTAGTGGCACAGTTTGCAAAATATTTCATCTCTTTGTTTTGAGATTTTAAGTGGTCAACATCAGTGGTAACATGCTTTATTTCTCAAACAGCATTTGCAGATACGTGTTAAAAAATAAGCCCATTTTATAATAGAAACACATTACCATTCCACAAGCAAGCATCATCCATAGCAAGCAGTCTTTTGGGCGTTTCTTTGGGGGAAGGCAGAAATGTAGCTGCATGTTGACCTACCTTTCTCTCTTTGAAGGAGATTCCATGTAACTGAATTTGAAATGACAACATAGTTTCATATTGTATTCCTGTACAAATATTAAAAAAAAAATAAATTTCAGAGCCGTTAAAGTTTCAGAGCTGTCATCTCAAATTTAGTTTGTGAAGAAAAAGCTTCATAAGAGTAATTTTTCACTAAATCCTTCTTTTTCTGTTGTGTGTGTGTAGTTTTACTCTTGGGAAATCATAGTCAAATAAAGTAATCAGTGCAGGATACAAGTGCACTCAGCAACTCTGTAAACAGACATGACTATTTTAAAACTGGAGTAAATAGGCATTCAGGTTTGGGGGTTTGTTTGTTCTGTTGTTTGTTTTTTTTCTTAGTAGAGTTCTTTTTGGAGTTGTCTTTTGTCTCTAAATGTTTAGCAAGGTACATAATTGAAGGAAAAAAACCAAACCTTGACTCAGACTAGAACAGTTGTTAAGAGTGATAGGAAGCTTAGATCCCTATTTTAGGCATGTAAGTGTTGCTTAAAGGCAGCAAGGGTAAATACCCTGCTGCTCTCTATGTTTGCCAGTGTATTCAGCTGAGTGCTGTAAATAGCAACTTAATTAGAATGTGTGCCCTTACATGGAGAAGAATGTGTAAAAGCACATTTGCAGGCAGTGATGTTTTTATATTGTTAAATCCACATAGTCACTCTGAACTAAGAGACTTCTGATGCAATGTTCTCTACATCAGAGCCTGAGTTTCAAAATGCCTGTCAGGTTTGTACTGTTGTACAGTGTTGTATATGCTTTTCCTTATACATACAGTGCATTTTCTTATAGGTTCCCTATAATTACCATTTTCAATGTTATTTCTAGTATTTCATGATCCCATATGATAAATTAAGCAATTGAAATTACCTACAGGCAAAATATAATAAATAGTTTAGAAGTAAACCAAATATTGTTTGCTATTCAGATATGTAGATTATGAAGCTAGGAAAAAGATTTATGACATCATGTGTTCATGTATTTTATTATCACGCTGAGAAAATAAAAAGTTATGATTTGAATATATCCACAGCAGAATCCATCAAATAAAAAATACAGAAAGATATTGCTAGAATAATAAAACTAAAATTGTTTTAGCTGCAAATTTGATAAACATATGTATAACCAAAGATACCACAATACCATAGAAATGAAAACTTCTTAATAACCTTATTAAAGGTCAAAGAGAGTTATTTATTCCTGTTCTGCAGTTTTGAGACCATATCTGAAACACTTGTCCAGTTTTTGGCTCTTCAGTCGAAAAAAGCATTGCCCAAGTTTCCCAGAGAGGTTTGTGGAACTTCTGCTTTAGAGATACACAGAACTGGAGTAGATAATGCCCAGAGCAGCCTGAACTGATTTTGAATTTGGCCGTACTCTGGGTTGAATTAGATGTCAAAATGTTTAACTTTATGAAAAAATTATTTCTATAATGGAATGCTTAAAAAAACTAAAGCCATTGTAGCTAAAAAAAAAAAAAGGGACATTTAAAAATATAACTAAAGCATGCTGTTTAACAAAATGTGCAATAGTTTTGGCTTAAAGTGCTCCCAAGTGTATGTTTCTGGGGGTTACTTCCTGAGAGCAGGTTTGCATGAGGCTTCATGCTATGCTAATACTCTTTGGCATTCTCTTAGTCCTCAAGTGTGACAGGACATCTGAAAAAGACCTACAGCCTGGATGATGAGCTGTTCGTTTGAGATTGGCCACAACAAAAAAAATCCTGTTTTGTTTTAAAGGAAGGTTTAGTGAGCTTCAAATAGCTGATGTGCAGCACTCAAGGTACCTTCACGCTAACTGTCTTAGCTTGACAATGTAGGAACAAACATATCAGCTTACAAACAGCAAACAAATCAGCAAACAAAACATATCAGCAAACAAATCCATACGAGCTTACTGCACCAATTAAAAAACCCCGTCATTATATTCTGTGTCTACACAAAGTTGTGCTTTGTTGAACAAACCATTTGATAATCTGAGCAGGAATCCCATGTTGCAGGGTTCTGTTTAATGGAGTGTAAGTAGCTTTAGCATGAGCCAGTATGGTGTCCCAGGATAACATGGCCATGCCATCATTTAGTTCCTTTGTTTAGAGGGGGTTGCATGAGCCACTGTTTGATTTCTGTGATCTCTATTTTCTTGTAGAAAAAAAATAGATTTCTTTCTCTGCCTTTTAATTGTGGTATCTTTTGGGTATTTTGAGATATGTTCCCCACAGAGTTAAACAGTTTTTGATTAGATTGCTTTAGTGTGTTTGAATAAAATTGCATAGGTAACTGAGAATTAGGTTAAGCCTTAATATTTACTAATAGAGTTCTGTGACACAAGTACGGCTAAGAGACTTTCTCTGTTTTGACAGCCTTAAAGAGAGAGTGTTAACAAAAAATAAATGACTAGTAAACAGTAAAAAAAGTAAAAGAGAGAGACTGGTGACTTCTGTTCAAGGGGTCATTTGTTTCAGAAGAAGAACAAGGGCTGCAAGGGAGATGCTTAATGGAAAATCTGTATCTCATGGGATGTTACCAGAGAAAATGAGCCATAGCAAACTAAGTAGTTCTCTGTTGGTTCTCTTTATTGTAACATGACCTTCAAGCTGCTACTATAAAACAAATTACTGTGGTGCACCCCATTATTACTAGTGGCTAAGAAATTGAGTATTCTGTACCCCTGTTCAGTCACTCCAGCATCATCACAATATAGATTTTAGTATCCCTGCTCCAGAGCTCTGCAAAGGATTTGTCTGATTTAGTCCTGACTTTCTCCAAGGATTATGGTAGAGAGTCTAATATGCCATCTGCAAAAGAATATCGTGTGTCACTGTTTTCCCTCCCCTGCAACTTACCAGTGGAAGTGGGAAGTTGGTTCCACCAAGGAATAGTTCCAGCTCTTATGCTTCCTTACCCGGTAAGGTAACTGCAAATGCAATCCAGTGCTTGATAATAGATCTGTTTAGTTGTGGAGAAAGAGAAGACTAGAAGGCATGAAGCATAAGAGTATTGGATTCTAACTGGATTCTGTGTTTAGTGATCATACAGGGAATATCTGAAAGTTAATCTGAAATACAATTTTTGGCATGCATCAATCATGAACTTGTCAGTATCTTGTTATGGTTCTTATGCAGCATCGTCATGATGGTATCTGTATTAAATATAGGAAACAGCAATTTATGGAAAGTTAAGTTCCTGTTTTGATAAAAAATAAAGTAATACAGTAACCAGAATGTGATCACATTTGCTAATGCTTCTGTCAGCTAAGCCTTACTGCATATTTGCTTCTAGCACATTGTTAGCTAGCATGCTGATGCTGATGGACTCACAACATTCATGCTCTAACACTGTGATATTGTATTATTATTCAGACTTGCTGAACAAACTGGGGAGTTCTGAGGTATATTAAACTGAAATAAAGAAATAATGGTATTTTATTTAAAGCACTAGCCAGCAGTCTTGGTCTACATAAAAGAGAAGAGAAAAGAAAAGAAGAGGAGAGGAGAGGAGAGGAGAGAG
>VZRE01001674.1:0-66020 GCA_013396775.1 Cephalopterus ornatus
AGCAGAAAAAT
This sequence comes from Cephalopterus ornatus, assembly GCA_013396775.1. Classification (NCBI taxonomy): domain Eukaryota; kingdom Metazoa; phylum Chordata; class Aves; order Passeriformes; family Cotingidae; genus Cephalopterus; species Cephalopterus ornatus. Next base: position 12 of record VZRE01001674.1, read on the forward strand.
CAGATCCAAACCGTTACACCTCTCTACAGGATTGGCCATGCCCAGGGTAACACATCCCAGGATAACACATCCCCCACAGAGAGGCAAAGCCTGTGGCACTTCCCTGCCTGTGCCTTCCTGGTATCACCAGAGAGCCAAGGTCCCGGTGGGCAGGTGCCGGTGCCCTCAGCAGGGCTGGAATTCACCCCAGCCCTGCCCTGCTCCCTTCTGCTGCCACCCCATGGCCTGGCACTTCTGGGGCTCCAGGAGCTGTCACGTCAGGGCTGGAAACAGGGGGAGAGTGCCCATAATGGGAGCCTGGCATGAGGTGCTGAGCTGACCCCAGGCTCCCCAACACCGCTGGAATGTGTTGGATCCTCTTGGGCAGGCAGGGAAATTCTGATTAGGCAGCAGTGGGAACCGAGAGCTGTGGGAGCTGGGGGGTGACACAGCACCCAGGGGACATGTCCTCTGGTCTTGGCCGCCTTTCTCCAGCTGTGTGTTGTGATCTGTTCACTCTCGTGACAAGTGACAGAACCCAAGGAAACAGCTGGAGCTGTGTCAGGGCAGGGGCAGGTTGGATCTCAGGAAAAGGTTCTTCCCCCAGAGGGTGGTTGGCACTGACCAGGCTCCCCAGGGCAGTGGGCACAGCCCCAAGGCTGCCAGAGCTCCAGGAGGGTTTGGACAATGCTCTAAGGGACAGCGTGGGAATGTTGGGGTGTTTGTGTAGGGCCTGGAGCTGGACTCAATGATCCTGATGAGTTCCTTCCAACTCAGGATATTCCATGGTTCTACGAGATATGATGTGAGCCTGAAAAGCAAGGTGGGCTATGTGGAGTTGTGAAAGGCAGGGACAGGAGCAGAGAAAGGCTGGAGCATGTCATAGGAGAGAAGAGGGTCCCCACATCCCAAATATTTCTGGATGCCAGTGAAGTTGGGCTCCCTTTCCCCTGCATCACTGTGTGGGTGCCATCCTGGAGGGTGGGTACGATATGTCCCCAGCTGCCTCTGAAGGGAGCCTCCCCCAAAATAGCCTCAGCTGTTGCCCTAAATAGTTTCCTAATCTAAGGAAGTCCTGGCCAGCAGCATGGAGCCCCTTGGCCCAGCCCACCTCACAGGGCTGGACAGGGCACCCCTGCCAGGGTGATCCTGTGAAGACAAAGGCACTGGGCAAACACCTCACTCCAGCCCTGCCCTGGGACTGGGAAGTGACCCCTGCACCTCCAGCCCCCTCCAGAGGAAGGAGACATCCTTAAAGCTTGTAGGAAGGGTTAGGGTCAGGGTCAGGGTTAGGGTTAGGGTTAGGGTTAGGGTTAGGGTTAGGGTCAGGGTCAGGATTAGGGTTAGGGTTAGGGCCAGCAAGGTGGAGGGGACAGGGGTGGCACATGGGCATGAGGAAGAGCTGGTGTGTCAGGGAACAAGGGTAAGAATGACTCTGAGGTGGCGGTGTGTCCCAGGAGTGCTGTGACAGGATGGCTCTTGCTGTGACAGACGACAGGCTACAAAACCACCTTAAAATAGGCTCCAGGAAGGCTTCGTCTCAAAGGCTATTATCTGCTCTGAATGCCAGATTAGCGAGCAAAGCCCTTCTTGGGCTTTGAAAATGCTCTGCTAAGGAGGGATAATCATGCCATTGAGGCTTCTCCAGGAGCCACCACGGAGGAGCTGGGGACAGCAGTGACCTCAGCAGATGCTTTATGTAAGGGGGATCAGGGCACAGGGGTCATGGCCCCTCAGTTCAGGGGTTGATTTCCATGGCCACCTTCAGCAAGGGGCATCCATTTCTCCACAGCCTGAGGAGCCAGCCCTTTCCAGAGCCGTGTGTGGGCTGGCAGCACCCCCTGGCACCTCCCACCCTCCCTCCCAGCTCCACAAAGCTCTGGTGGCTCGGCAGTGCTGGGGTAGGACCCGTCAGGCAAGCCAGGATCAGCAAGGCAGGAATTTCAGCAAAGCTCCATGGCACAACTTTCCTGTGGGCAGAAGAGGCAGAGGGTGAAGTGCACACCTTCATCAATCCCACACAGACCCCCAGGCCTCCCATTGCATTCCAGAGCACTTTAGGGATGCTCCTGGAGCTGCCTCCTTCCCTCAGCACAGGTCCTGGCAGGGCACCAGCTGCTACATTCACTGCCTGGCCAGAGCACTTTGACTCCCACTGCCAGTCGATTATGGTGTATGTTAGGGGAAGGAGAAAGCAGCGTGGCTCCCGTGGCTCCTGGAGCACTCCCCTGCCCCAGCTCCCCCTTGGATTCTCTCCTGCCCCATCTCCCCCTTGGATTCCTGTGCCAGCCTCAGGCTGAACATGTTGAGCCTGGTGGTGACATTAGCACATTCCCTGAATGCCAGGGAATAGGCAGAGTAGTGATTTATGGACAGGTGGCTTTATCTCCAGTACAGGAGATCCCCCCAGTCAAAGCACATAAACCATGGGCAAGTTTGAGCTGAGCTTCCACTGGGCATTGCTAAAACCATTACTCACAACACTCACCTAATCATGGGATATTCCTGGGCTTTTTGGATTAGGCTCCATGAAGCACTGGGAGCATGTGCTGGGATTTACTAGATGTTTTACAGGTTTCAGGGAGGAACAGAAGAAGCCTTTGCTCTTTATGGGGCAGCTTTTATGCTCTGCAGTTTCCGCACCGTGTTTTTACTGCTCGCAATCCCAAGCCCCATCAATTGCGAGCGAGCACCGAGGGGGAGGCTCAGAGGCTTGATGGCAGCAGGTAGTGAAAGCAGGCACCAGGCTGCACAGGGCATGGGCAGCAGGAGGCTGGGAGGCTGGGAATGGGGGATACTGGGATGGGGTATACTTGGGGGATAAGGGATTCCCAGCCAGAGACTCCCCCGGCACATCCGCATTGCTGTTGTGCTGCTGCCAGAGCCAGCTCAGGGCTCCTGCTGCCTTGTGGGTTGTCCCAGCCTGGAGAAAGGTGAGAGAGAGTTTGTAGGAAGGATATGGAGACCTGGACTGGCTCCTCCTGCTGCCCCCAGCCCCACCATTCCCAGCTGGCAGGTCCTCAGCAGCCAGCCCAGCTCTGCAGGCTCTGGCACAGGCAGAGGTGTCAGGAGGAGGGGGCTGCCTGTCCTGTCCTGCTGCCACAGACTGTGCCTGGAGCCTGCTCTGTGTGCCAGGAGGAACCCGCAGTCCAACTGCTGACACTCGGGGCCGTCCCCAGAGAAGAGCTTTGGATGGCAAGTGACTCCACATCAGGGCATTTGGAGGGGAGGGTTATTGCTCTTCATCACCAGTCATTAGTGATTAATTGCATGGATTGCAGGGAGGTCTGGGGACATGGCCAGAGCAAGGGCTCCTCCCCCAGGAGTGGAAGCACTGTGCTGTGCTCAATCCCCATTCCCGGGGATCAGTCCTCAGCTCAATTCCTTGTTTCACCAGCACGGTGTATTCCCTGGGTCTCTCCCTAACCTTCACCCTGGGCAGCAGATGGTTTTGTGCACATCATCACATGGTGCTCCTCAGATCAGATAATTTGCTCCACAACCTCAATGCACATATCTTACAATATTTCGTCACCCTTTAGCACTGCAATTTCATTGCTCTCATGGCCTAGTGAATCATTATTGATAGACTCTTAATATCAGCGCCATTCCTCCAGAGGAATGTGTTCTAATGAATTTTCTCCTCACCCCGTGGTACAGCTGCACTCTGATATGGTTCAGGGAGTAGGGCTGGAGCTGGAAAGCTGAGCACATCCCACATGGGGTAGAGGTGACCGTGCAGAGCTGCCCTGTGCTTTATTATCCAGCAGAGTGTGTGATTCGCACAGTGTGATGCAGGGACACACTCAGGAGCTCTCACGTCTGGGGATGCCTGACTTTCCACTCCAGCTCCTCACCAGCTCAGCTTGGACTGGTGGAGGGTTTTCTTTGAAATGTTTTCATGTTCTGTTTTCCTTTCCAGAGGGTGAACAACTCTAGGAGGTTCAAAGCACTCTGCAGTGCTTTCCTTTCACACCTTTATTTTCTGGTGCTGCCCTTGAAATATCTCTGCAGGTGCAAAGCACAGCTTTGCCCAGCTGAGCTACCTTGACCTGTTTGGGGCAGCCATGCTCACCTGGGGAGGCACAGGGAAAGGGAGAGCAGCTACAGCCACCTTTCTGACCTGGAGCTGTGGAAGTGATGGATGGCCTGGCTGAGAAAAGGGCTTTCAGGCACGTGCTTTGCTGGGACAGCACTTCTGTGGACCGGTCCATGGGGTGTCCTCTGCAGCAGCCACGGGAGCCTCCCCTGCAGCTGCAGCCCTGGGCCCATGGTGGGTGCAGCCGGGCTGCAGGTGTAATTCCTGGCCTGGTTTCAGCTGGAGGCTAAGCTGAGCTCATCCTCCCACCTGCTCTGCCCGGAGCCCCAGGGAAGGAGACAGGGTGCTGAGGCCTGTCTATCTGGCAGCTTGTAATGTGTCTGTCACTCTGACACGGTGACAGCTCGACGGGCTGGATGCACCCAGGGCCTGCCTGCTCCCAGAGCAGGGCCGGGGCTGGATTGCAGTGACAGCCATGGCAATGCCCAGGGCTGGGAGGCAGGCGGGCCCTGGCACAGCCTTTGCAGCTTTCCCTGCTCTGAGACCTCCCCAGCCTACCTCAGGATTTCTCCTCTTGCAGTGCAAACCTGTCTTAGGGCAAAGCAAAGCAGTCACTTGTTTTTGGCACACAAAAAAGTGACTGAAGTGCTTTGCTCTTTTGTGGAAACTCCTGAGGGATGTGGGAAGGGATGAAGCCAAAGGTCCATCCTCTCAGCCCCAAGGGGAACCTCTGCACCTGTGTGGCAGTGGAATGAGTGTTGTGCTGCTTAAAGGGTCGTGCTGCAGAGTACAAATCACTGTGAGCAGGAACATGACCCTGTGGAGCTTGGCCGTGGTTCCAGGAGCAAAGTGAGCCAAGAAAACACACTGATCTCCAGCTTCTTGGAGCTGAAGGGCAGCTTCGGGAGAGCAGCTGGACAAGGTTAAACAGTGCTTTGCTCCCTGCCAGCCCAAGGCAGGCCCTCAGGAGGTTGTTGGCCCTCGGGAGGTTGGTCCTTGGGAGGTTGGCCGGGTGTCCCGCGGTGGGTGGTTGACGATTTCCCCGGTGTGCTGTGAACTGGAGCAGAGTGAGGTGACGGGGCAGCACCGGCTCCTGCCAGAGCTGCACCTCCCTGCAGTGGGCCTCTGGGAGAGGTTTGTCACACACAGCACAAACAGGAGGTGAATGAAGAGCCGGTGGCTGACCAAGGCTGAGTTCTGTAATGCTAGGAATAGTAAATGGGTCCTTGAAGGGATGATGGGCTGTGATGGGGAGGTGGAGCACAGCACTGGGACTGATCCCTCCAGACCCTGAAGGAGAAAAGTGAGCCCAGCCCCAAGGCTGACAGGGCTCAAGGAGCATTTGGACAATACTCTGGGGCACATGGGGTGACTCTTGGAGCTGGACCAGTGCAGGGCTGAGGGTTGGACTCCATGGTCCTTGTGGGTCCCTTCCAGCTCAGCATATTCCAGGATTTCAGCAAGGAGACGAAAGCAGGCAGCACTGCCGGGGATGGGTGGGTGGTGCTCAGGGGGGAAGGGCATGGTCAGCACCCACCACACACAATGGACCTGGAGCTCATGCACCTAAGCATGAGATGGGGTGGGAGCTGCAGAACCATCACAGGATCCCAGACTGGTGTGGGTTGGAAGGAACCTTAAGCCCATCTCATCCCATGGGCAGGGACACCTTCCACTAGCCCAGGTTGCTCCAAGCCCCCTCCAACCTGGCGTTGGACCCTTCCACACAAGTGTGCAGTCCAGAGATACCTCAAATCCCCCTCACCCACAGCAGAGGAGAAGGTGGGCTCATTGCTCAGCCCTGCAGAGCGAGGAGTGAAGAGACTCACTAAACACCATGGGGGGAAAAAAGGAGACTCAATTATTCTCCTGCATATAGACACAAATTAATTAACTGAGTGTGCCACAGGGGGACATTTCCCATGACCTGCAGAGAGGAGTTTCGGGGAGAAATGGCTGATGATTAATGCTCTTCTCTTTCTGCTGCATCAACAGGAGCCTGGGAAGGGCTGCTGGAGAAAGGCAATGCTTTGTACACCTTCAGCCTGGGGAAGACACTGTGTATTTGGGCAAACATTTGCCACTAGTTTTCACCAGAATTTCACAACAATTTCTGATGTCACCAAGGGCGGCACAACCCATGTTTTCATCTGTGGTGAAAGAGCAGAAAGTGTGGCCAGAGCACAGAGAAGTTTTTGAGAGAGTCAGAGCCAACCCAGCAACTGCATTTGAGCTGAGCAAGACAAAGTGCCAGCTCCTGTTCTGCAAATAACCTGCCTGGAAATAAATGAACACCACAGAGGATGAGGGAAGGTGAGAGCTGGGTTAAGCCCCTCACCACTGTGGTTGTGTGGTGGCTTAAAGAGTTGGAAAATCAACGCAGTTAATTGATACTGCACAAACCTACAGTGCTAGAATGATAAATGCAAAAAGAATAAAAAAAAAGTTTTCCTCTGCCTGTTTTTAAACGGAATTTCAGGGCAGTTCACTCACAGCCAGGCAGCCAGTGAGGAGTCCAGCAGCTTGTGTGATGTGGAATGAACAAAAGGACACTTGTGAATATTCTGCAATAAAAATGAAGTTCATGGTCATGGTAACTTGGTATTAAAAATTTCATATTTAATCATGATGAGCAGCGTCAGCTGAAAGCAAGGATTGCTGGAGGATGGTGTCAACACTCCCCTCACACAGAATGAACACGTTCTTTTTTTTTATTTCTGCTATAAAATGCAGGATTTCACTGTTGAATACTCACCTGGAGACCACCATTGGCTGTGGGGATCTTCCAGAGCATTAGTCAGAGCTCAGGGGAGCAAAGGTCAGGGATGGGTTTTGTACCTGTCACTTTGATAGGAAAAAATCTGTCTCCTCTGCCCAAAACACGGGCTGTGATTGACAGCACTGCTGCTTTGGATGAGACCCTGCAAACGGGTCTGCAGCTGCTGGGAGGGGCTGGTGCAGCACGTTCCCACCTCTTGTGCCAGCTCAGGGGGAGCTCCCAGTTAATAGTTTGGATTCTCTATGAGGGTTATGTGAAAATAATTTTTAAATTAGAGCATCTGAGAGAAAGGACCAGGTTGTGTTACACCGAGCTCAGCTGAACAGTGTCACCAACAAGGGTTTGGTGGCTTTTGCCAACCTCAGAACTGGGTTGGGTGAGAGGGAAAAACAAGCTTTTGGTAAAGGTGGTGGTGGAAACCTCCAACATCTCATTCCAACAGTTCGTTCCTGCTCTCCCAGGGTCAGCTTTGCACTGCTAGAGAGATAACCATGCCCAACCAACCCAGCTTTGCTAGGCAAGGCCTGCCTGAGTGATGCTGTCCTACAGCAGGGGAGAGTTTACCCACTGTGGATTTAAGCAGTGCAAAGTGAAGCCTGGATGTGGACAGGCTGTCTCTGCACACTGGGGGCTGCAGTGCAGTGGGTCTGTATCAAAGAGTGCCAAAACTGTATCAAACAGTGCCAGAGTTTCTAACTCTGAATGTGGTGCCAGGCTCTGATCCCTCCTTAACTCTGCTCAATTACAGAACAGCACCAGCCAAGCCTGTGTTGTCACCTGCTGCACAGACATTTAGCAGATAGATGGAAACAAGGATTCCTTCCTCGCTGGAAGTTGCTGGCAGGGTCACTGGGGACTTGGGGATGCATAAAGAGACAGACAAGGCAAAACAAACAGCTCCATCTGCCTCCCAGCCCCGGGAGCTGCCGTAGCTCCGGGAGGGTCCCGCTGTGCTCCCGCCGGGAATGGGATCCCCATGGCAGGGACTGGGGCAGCCAGGGATGGGCTGGTATGCAATTTCCGGCCTGGGAAAGACACCTTGGAAGCTCAGATGGGTCCAAGAGCTGTTCTCTCCTGTTGAAATCAGCAGGGAAGGGCTGGTGCCTGCAGGGCATCTCCTGGTGCCTCTAGGAGGGACAGGTCCTTGGAGGTCCTGGTGTCTCTCCACTATCTGCAGAGAGGACAGGCAGTTTCCTTTCTGCCTTTGAAACCTAACTCAGACATCCATGTGAGGGAGGAGAGCCCTCCTCCATGGGGGATGTGCAAAGGACTAATTACCCAGTAAACTACAGAGAACCACAAAATATCCCGATTTGGAAGGACCTGCAAGGATTATCAGTCCAACTCCTGGCCCTGCACAGACATCCCAACAATCCCACCCCGTGCCTGAGAGCACTGTCCAAACCCTTCTGGAGCTCTGGCAGGGTTAGGGAACCTCCCAGGAACCTCCTGCCCCACTCAGGTTCTTCAGTCCCATCCAGCAAAGTCCCTGGAAAACACAGTGTCCTCCTCTGCATCCTTCTGGACACTTTCCCCACCTCCCTGACCTCAAACCCGGGTGCCAGGACACTCCTCAGGCTCGGTGGTGGATGTGGCCAAGGTGATGTCCCTCTGACCTGGAAGAAGTGCTGTGTTAGTCACCAGGGCTTTGAAGCACAGAGCAAAAGCCAAGGGCAATATTTCCCAAGGTCGTATGTGAATTAGGAGCCTCTTGGCTTTACCCACAGCCAGCTGTGGGCAGCTGTGGGGCTTCTTTTGGTTGGATAGTTTATTGACCAGAAAAAAGGGGAAAAAAAGGGAAAAAAAAGATATTTTGCTATGACTGAATCTTTACTGAAAATTCTGTAAAGTGACAGAAAAGGTGAACTATTTTAGCAACAGGAAATTCTGAAAAGTAATGAAGTCTTGATCCGCCATTTTAAATCCCTGTGTTTTCTTTTCAAAATCATTCAAACTTGACAAAAAGAAGAGTTAAATAAGCTTACCTGTTCCCAGCACAATGAGCGTTTGGCCAAGCAGTTTGTCATACCCTCGGTAATTCTTAATTCCTTTTTCAGTTTAACTAATGAAGTGAAGAATCAATTACTCTCACAGCTTCCAATCTGCAAAGATATTAAGGTAATCTGGGGCCAGATTCACAGAAGCATTTTTGTGCCTGGCACTGCAGAGGCACCTGACAGGAACCACCAAATGTGTTTGCAGGTGTATTTATTGTTCTGCACGTTCCAGAGACTCATCAACAGCCTGTGAGACTCGTGCTCAGACAGGGCCAGGACCTTCCAGAACAGGAGTCCTACACTGAGGAGCTCTGGGAGTCTTGGGATGGGCCCTAATGTTAATTGTTCCTAAATACAGGCAGAAAAACCCCTTTTGAAAGTGAAGGGTGCCCAGCTTGGAGCCAGGCCAGCTGAGGGACTGGGCTTCTTGTTCCCTTGGTGCTGAGATCTCTGCTGCCCTTTTCACACACTGAGAGTTGGGATACAGGATGGGAAAACACTGAGGGGCTGGAGCATGTGCAGGGAAGGGAACGGAGCTGGGGAAGGGGCTGGAGCAGCAGGAGCAGCTGAGGGAGCTGGGGGGGCTCAGCCTGGAGAAAAGGAGGCTCAGGGGGGACCTTCTGGCTCTGCAGCTCCCTGACAGGAGGGGGGAGCCGGGGGGGGGTCGGGCTCTGCTCCCAGGGAACAAGGGACAGGGGGAGAGGGAACGGCCTCAGGCTGTGCCAGGGGAGGCTCAGGTTGGATATTGGAGAGCATTTCTTCACTGAAAGAGTGGTTAATCATTGGCACAGGCTGCCCAGGGCAGTGGTGGAGTCCCTGTCCCTGAAAGTGGCCAAAAATTGATCAGGCATGGCCCTTGGTGATATGGTTTAGCAGGAATGGGGGAATCCAGGCAAAGGTTGGACCTGATGGTATTGGAGGTCTTTTCTGACTTGAATGATTCTGTGATTCTGTGATTCATTCCCACTGCTCTAAAAACTGCTGAGAAGAGCTCAGCTCCTTCCCAGTCATCACTAGATTTAGGGGACACTCTGCAGGTTATCCAAACGCTGTGCTGGATGAGCTGGAGCCACGGAGAGGGAAAAACCCTCCTGCCACCTCTGTCCCTGCGTCCCATCCATCTTGTCCTTGTCCCAGGGCAGGAGGCTGGGCTGGGGCAATGTCTCTCCCCAGGGAGCCCGTCAGGGCTTGTCATGGGCACTGAAAGGTCATCTCTGCCCGTGCCCCGGGTGACATCTGTGCCTGTTCCAGCCTCTAAATGAAGCTGTGCAGGGCACTGGATGAGGGATGAGCAGGGATGAGCCTCCAGCTCTGCTCCCTGCCTGTTCCCGGTGGGGGTGATGGATGGCAGAGCGGGAGTGGAGGCTGAGTCAGCTCCCGGGTGACCTTGGCAGGGTCCCCCCGGGCCGTCCCCGAGGGGGCCCCGCCCGGGCAGATTGATGGAGCTCCCGCTCCCTTCTCTGCTGCTCTTCTGCTGAGAGACACTCGTACATCACCCCCACGTCGTGTCTCCAGAGCTGAGGTCACGCTTTCAACAGGCAAGAAATGTTCCCAAATAAATCACGGCCGTCCCTCAGCCAGGGCCCTGCCAGGGGAGGGGGTGAGCAGCAGAGGGAGCTGGGAGCTGCCGGGGGGGGCACAGCACATGCAGACCCTCCCGAGGGACACCATGCACTCACTATGGGGCTTTCTGCCTCAGGGCTGAGCCCACAGCAGGCAGCAAAGATGCCATTCCCCTAGGATTTCTCCAAGCTTCCTATGGAAATGGTTCTCTCCCTTCATTTCTTACACCGGGGCTCAGCCCCTCTCAGCTGAAGACCCTCTTGTTCCACACACTGAGCATTTTGGGGTGCATTTTGGAGTGCACGGAGCAGCACATCCTTCCCTGAGGCTGGAGCAAAAGGTGTCCCAAAATTCCTCCTCTGGGGTGGCCTGGAGGAATCCTCACAGAGTGGGGCTCAGGGTTTGCCCCATGTCCCCTTCCCATTCCCATGCCAGGTCTGCACCTGCCCTGAAGTATGGCCCCTGTCCCCAGAGCTCCAGTTCAGGGAACTCTGATGTTTTTGGGCTTTGTTCCTGACACCAGTGCTGGAGGGCTGAGGGGAGCATCCCCTCTCCCAACTCTCACCTGGGGGTTCTGCGGGTGGAGATCAGCACCTCCAGGAGCTGGGGGAGGTGGGGAAACCCTCCCAGCAGTGGATCAGGGCACTTTGCTGCTGTCCTGAGGCACAGATGTGCTGGGCAGCTGGAGCACAGGCAGCACATCTGGCCCTGCAGCTCCATCCCTGCCTGAGCCCCAGCCTTGCTCACACTCCAGGGCCAGGCAAAGAGACCAGGAGCTTTAAAGAAACCCAGGAAATATGTCTGTGTGTTCTCTGAACTGCAGTTCTGCTCCAGGACCTGTGAGAGAGCCCTGGGGCTATGCCGACACAGGCACCTGGGCAACCCTTCCCTTGCTCCAGTGCTGCTGGCACAGGTTGTCATTGGTGACCTGATTCCAGTATCTGATGTCTGCCCCATCCCACTGGGAACTGAGGGCATACAGAGGGAAAGGTGCAACATGGCTGGGTTTAGAAGTCCGTCTTCAGATCTCAAACGGGGCAGGAGGCTGCATGGATGACCTCATCTAAAGGTTGGGGAAACTGAGGCATGCAGAGGACAGGGAAGTTCCCAGGTGCTGAGGCTCCAAAACTCTTGTTCTGCCCTTCCCCCATGAGCCCCAGTGGCTCAGCCTGGAGCTGAGCTTCACTCCTGACACCCTGGCATGGACATGGTGGAGGAGGCTCTCTAGGCTCTTCCAGAGAAGTCTGAAGCTTCATGAAGCTTCAGCCTCCCATTCTTTGGCCACACAGAGATGTTGTTTCTGGGTCTTGTAGGATCTGTGCTCCTACACCCTGCTGCCCTCCAGCCCAGCTCCTCCCTCACATGCTGACCAGGTGGGGCTGCCAGGTCCTGGTTGTTGGTGGCCACGGTCCCCAGGCACACACATGGAGTGGTGTCACCCAGCCCTCTGCCCCCCTGCCTTGCTGCCCTTGGTGAAATCCCAGTTCTCCCTGTCAGGCAGGGCACAAAGCTGCTCTGGGGGCAGTGGGAGCCCTGGCTGCTGTGTGGGCTGCCCTGGAGCTTGTGCCCAGGACAGCTCTTGCCCCTTGCTTCAGCCTTGGGGATCAGCTGCCAGCACTCATCCAGCACTCTCAGCATCCCAGAGGTTGCACTCCTGTCCCCCAGAAGTGCCTCTCAGAGCTCAGTGTACGCGCAGTGACTCCTCCCAGGCCTCTGCAGCCCCTCAGACACCTTTGTGCTCCAGGTCCTGCACAGATTCCACATCCCTGACCCTCCACACCCCTGCTCCCAGTGCCCATGGACACAGTGGCCTTATCCTGCTCTCCCAAATGACATCTTTGCTTCAAACAAAGGTCACATCGGGGACTTCCCAGAGCAGAGACCCTTCAACAGGGGAGCAGCTGCAGAGGGGAGGTGGGGAATGCCATCAGCTGGGCGCTCAGTCCAGCCTCAGAGCACTCTGTATCCCACTGGGAATTGCCTCTGGCTTTTCCCAGGGGACCCCATCTTCCCGGCACTTTGATGTTGTCAGTCTGCTGCCAGCCAGCCTACTGAGCCCAGGGAGAACTGGATTTTCTGTAATAAGTAGCCACATTCTGGTCCTTCTGATGGTGCAGAGCCAAGTTGGAAATAGAGACTGGGACTGTGCCAAAACCTTTGAATCAGAAAACAAAAGTTGGCCTTGAGCTTTGGAAGCTCTATCATTTTTTCCAGTCATCTCAGAGCTGGAGCTGATGGGTTCTCTCAGTCTGTCCTCAGCATCACTGTGGATCCCAGTCCATGGAGGACTCCTAAAAATGTAGTTCAGAAGTGCTGAGGTTTCATTTCACTGCTCACAAGAAACACAGTGGGAAAGAATTCCAAAGTCATGCTCTAAGCTTCAGTGGCTGAACTGCCCGGTCTCCAGTGACCGTGATGGGAACAGGGACACCCAGCTCAGCTCCTGCCATCTCCCAGGAAGGCCACCAACAGCCACGTGTGCTGGAGTCAGTGGCAAGGGTGGTACGGGGGGAAACTGTCACCAGAACTTCAAGAGAATGCATAAGATCTCTCATGTGATAGTTTGGAATTCAATTCCAATTCAGGCATCCTAAAAAAGCGAGTGACAGGGGGAGCAAGTGAACATCAGGAGCAATAGCAGCAGGAGCAAATGGCTGCCCAGGAAGCAGAAAAGCTGCAGGGCCAAACTTGCCCAGCCTGAACTCGTGCTGCCCACAGACCCAGGCCAGCCGGGGCATGCTGAGGAGAGACGGGTGCACAGCACACTCCTGTGCCTGGAGCTCTTCAGAGAAGGAAGAAAGGTCACTCAGGAGGGAGAAACAGCCCTTGCTGCTCTTGAAAACCATCTCTGAACCTCTGTCAGGGCAGTGACTAAGTCCTGAGCTGGAGCTGCAAGTGTTCCCTGTTTCGCTGCCATTGCAGTGCTCTGGGGGAGCCTCAGAGCCCCCCCAGCCCAGCAGGTTCTCCCTTTTCACAGGGAGAGGAGCACCAGGCTCATCATCATCCCCCAGGAGAGGACCCTGCTGCCACAGGGCTGTGTGATGGTGCATCACCCTGAGCTATTTGTCTGTGAGGAGTCAAAGGGGAGAGACTTGATGAGCTTTTTCCAGGCAAGAGCAGGAATGAAGCAGGGAAGGTGTCCTTCAGGAGGCTGTCCAGTGCTGTGCAGGAGAGGAACACCCAGCTGGCTGCATGGCCCTGAGGTGTTATCACAGTGGGAAAGGTAAGACTGGAAGGAATCTGTTCTAGTAAGATTGGAATTGTTTTTCCAGTGCCTGCAGATTGTATTTTCTCATTTGTGACATAGAAAAAAACCCCTTACTCTCTTCTCTCCCAGGGTCTCCATGTGGATTCATTCCTTCAGTTGAGTTCCTTCAGGAGCTGTACTTTGATGATCCTTGTGGGCCCCTTCCAACTCAGGGTATTCTGTGATTCCATGACTTATCCTGGAGTAAAAACATGTCAAGTGCTGTGAGACACAAACTCCCTCCTGGCTCCTGGGGTGTCTTTCCAGGATGCTGCTGTGCCCAGTGCCCTGGATGTGGCACCACGAGGACGCTCCAGGTGTGGCACAGCACAGAACCACCCCGGCGTCAGGGGGAGGACGGGTGGTGTGGCTGGTGAGCAGGAGGGATGTGCCTTTCCAAATCACAGGACATTTCTGCTCCTTCTAAAAGCAACACCAAGTCCGAGTGGGGTGGGATAAGGGAAGGGTCTCCCCCACCCTGTGAATGGTTTGGATGTGGGTGCTGGAGAGGGTGTGACTGGCACTCAGCTCATTTCCAGTATCTGCTTCCAAGGGGGTTGTTCCCAAATCCCCAGGCGCTCCGGTGTTGTTTTCCTGCTCCCACCCAGAGCTGCAGTGCCAGGGTGCCCACTGAGCTGTGCCTGGGCACCGTGCCAGCCTCACAGGGAGTTGCTCCATGGACAAACAGGGCAGGGCCGTCCCTGGGGACAGCGAGGCTGCCGAGGAGCTGCCAACTGCTGCCTCCCCGTGCAGGACACCAGACACCAGCATTCCCGGGAGCCACATCCACGGCCCGGCCTGTCCCTGCTCCTCCCCAGTGCCAGCCAGCCCTGGGCGGCACAACCAGTGTCCACGGGCTGCCACCACCCTCTGCTGGGGGACAGGGACCAGAGAGGGACTGGGATGGAGCAGGAGGGGATGGAGCAGGACGGGGATGGAGCAGGACAGGGATGGAGCAGGAGGGGATGGAGCAGGACGGGGATGGAGCAGGACAGGGATGGAGCAGGACAGGGATGAAGCAGGAAAGGATGGAGAGGGAGGGGGATGGAGAAGGAGGGGGATGGAGCAGGATAGGCATGGAGCAAGACAGTGATGGAGCAGGACGGGGATGGAGCAGGAGGGGATGGAGCAGGAGGGGATGGAGCAGGACAGGGATGGAGCAGGAAGGGGATGGAGCAGGAGGGGATGGAGCAGGAGGGGTTGCAGCAGGGTGCCTCCGTGGCATTGCAATTCCATGCCCAGAGCCTGGCGCAGACAGGTCGGATCCTGGCATTCCCTGAGCCAGCAAAGCCGGGCTCTGCCACATCCCCAGGGAGCGCTCCCGGCTCTCTGCCCTCCCCATCCTCGACAGCGTCTCCACAAAAAGCAGGGAGCAGATGTGACAAACACGCTGCCTGCACGATCTCTCCCACATCCCCCCGAGCCCGGGCTCTGCCTGCTGAGACCCTTCACAGCCCATTAGGCAATTCAGGTCCGGGAACACGCGTCGCTCTCCAGGCACTGCGGGAGGCGGCGGCCGCCCCCGGCCCCCTCCGGTGCCAGCCGAGGGGCCCGTGGCTCCCCGGCACTCGGGGCTGGTTAGTCCGGGCTGGCACAGTCGATGTCCCGGGGGTCACCTGGCCATGGCGCGAGGAAAAGGGGAGCAGCCATTGTGTGGAGCCGCTGCACCCCGCGGGGGAAGGCCAGGCTTCCACCCAGCCGCCGAGGGAGCTGGGGAAATTCATTAACTGCACGGAGGAGCCTCTCACGCTGCCCCAGTTTCCCAGTCCGGGGCGGTGGTGGCTGACCCGGGATGGGCTCTCCAGAGGGTCTGTCCTCAGGGGGCACCCCCGGGGCCACATCCCATCCTCCAGAATTTCAACCAGTCGGAGCAGAGGTTTGAAGTTGGTTCAGCGAGACGCTGTGTCTCAGACCTTCTCTCAGGGCCTTATTAAAATGCAGACTGCAAATTCAGATACTGTAAACAAGGTCACTGGAGAATGAAGATCAACAGAGTGCAAGCACAAGGAATGCAGAGCATTAATATTCTGATGTGTGAGCCCGTCCTAAATATTTTATCAGGCTAAGCTTTTTTGTATTGAGGCATCCTTCCCCTGCCTTCCTCCTCCTCTCCTGCCTGCTTCACGTCCTTTTCTCTTGCGTTCACAAAAAGCACTTTGTGTTTCGGCTGAGCCTTGAAATGTATGCAAACCTTTCTCTCCCCCCTCCAAGAAAACCCTCGCCCTCTTCCAGGCGGAGGGGGAGAGATTTCCTAACGGGGTTTCTTTTGTTTCTGTCAACATCTCACTTAGGCAGCGGGCTCGGAGACTTATTGAGCGCTGCCAGGGTCTTATCACCCACGGCTGCTCCCCCTCCACCGCAGGAATGCAGGGATTCCCTCCCACCTCCAGCCGCTCTGCAAATCCGCGCCGCCCCCAGCTCTGGACCGGGCATCCTCCTGGGATTGTGGCATCGTCCCAGGGATATGCCATCGTCCTGGGGATGTGCCACCATCCTGGGGATGTGCCATTGTCCTGGGGATGTGCCACTGTCCTGGGATTATGACATTGTCCTGGGATTGTGCCACCATCCTGGGGATGTGCTGTGGTCCTCGGGATGTGCCATGGCCCTCGGGATGTGCTGTGGTCCTGGGGATGTGCTGTGGTCCTGGCTGCTGTCTCCCAGCGGGTGGTTGTGGCTCAGAGGGATGATCCGGAGGTTGCTGCCCTGGTGTCAGAGCAGCCAGCCCTGGGTCAGTGGCCTTTGCTCTGCGAGCGGCTGAAAAGCACTTTGTCAGTGAAAAAGGAGCTGCAGTGCAGCCCAGCCTCAGCTAGGGGGGAAAGGGGCTCCCCGACCCCAACAACCCGTTCCTGTGCCCTGCAGTGTAAGATCTGATTGCCCCTATCAAGATGCTCCCTGGCACAGCTGAGCTGCCTCACACAGTGCTGGGGTATCTGTGCCTCTAGAAACCCATCATGGTTGGATTTTATTTCAGTTTTATTTTGGGTCACACAGTCCTGGAAGGATCCAGAGCGTCACCAATCCCCAAAATGGTATTTTTTCCCTGTTACTTCAGGTCAGGCTGAGAAATTTGGCCCTTGTTATCACCCCCCCTCCTGGAGTCACCGCATGACACGGGCAAATTGTGCTCCAGGGAGGGCTCCTGGGGGCTCTGCTGGCCCAGGAGGAGCAGTTTTCTGGATGTTCCATTCAGATGGGACCCAGGGATTCAGGGATATGTTTGCTGATCCTGAATTTCCCAGTATTTATCCACATTTCCACCTGGTGGTTGCACACTTTCCTCTGTGCTACCCACTAAACCCCAAATCTATCTGGGTTGTAAAACTCCCGTCATCCCATTAACCGTAATTTCCACAAAGTGGAGTGGCCAACCACACATCCCAAGTAATAAATAGCAGAGGATTGAAGGGAACAGTTTGGGAATAGTCAATTGAATGGGAATTATTCATGCAAACTGTAGCACAGGCTCTTACAAACAGCAAATGCACTCCAGAAAATGAGGGCATTTATGTAATGACATCTCATTAAAAAAATAATCATAAGAAATTGATTATTAATAAAATATTGAGAGATAATTAACTTTTTTTTTCTCAGCAGAAGATTCCAGAAAAGGGGCTACTTCTCCTTTTCAACTCCAGCTCTGGCTTCCAAAGGACTTAAAAGAGAATCTTGTGCATTAACCAGAGAAATCTGGCCTAAAACGAACATTTAAAAATGCAACATGAATTAATGGGTGAGCTTTTTACCAGGTGAGATCTGTACAAATTGACATTTTTTTGATCATAAATAATAGTCCAGATCTGAAACCGCTGTACAATTAGCAGTCCTTGGACCTGCAACCATTTCGCAATTGCGTGGAGTAGATTTGATTTCATTTTTTTTTTTAAACTCTAATGTTAAAAGCAGCAGCACTGTTGCCCAGCTCCCAGCAGGGTAAGGGGCAGGGAGGAGTGGATTGGGTGGAGGCATCATTTGGCACCTTCCCCAGGGCATGGAGAAGGTTTTGACCCCCAGGAGCTCAGCCCTGGCAGTGAGGGCTGGGGGGTCACCGGGGTGGGCACAGACCCAGCAGTGACAGGGCAGGGAACCAGTGCCCGTGTTCCCCAAGGCCCCCGACTCTGGAGACCTTCCGACAAGGATGGAGGGACCAACAGCTCAGACAGAAGTGCCCCAAATCCTCCTGCAGAGCGTTGGGCTGCTAAAACTGAGCATCACATCTCAGGTCCCACACAGCCCACACAGACACAGAGCCCACATCCATGGGAGCAGGGCAAGGCAATGCAGGAATCATGGGATCACTGCATGGTTTGGGTTGCAAGGGACAAACCATCAGTGTGTGTGTTGTGGGCATGTGAACACATGGATGTCATAGAGTCATGGAATCCCAGAATGGTTGGGTGGGAAGGGACCTTAAAGCTCATTCAGTCCCACTCCCTTCCACTAGCCCAGGTTGCTCCAAGCCCCGTCCAACCTGGCCTTGGACACTTCCAAGGGATTCCAGGGGCAGCCACAGCTTCTCTGGGAAACCTGTGCCAGGGCATCACCACCCTCACAGCCAACAATTCCTTCCCAATATCGCATCTATGCCTGCCCTCTGGCAGTGGGAAGCCATTCCGTGTGTCCTGTCCCTCCATCCCTTGTCCCCAGTCCCTCTCCAGCTCTCCTGGAGCCCCTTTAGGCCCTGCAAGGGGCTCTCAGGTCTCCCTGGAGCCTTCTCTTCTCCAGGTGAACCCCCCCAGCTTTCCCAGCCTGGCTCCAGAGCAGAGGAGCTCCAGCCCTGGAGCATCTCCGGAGTCTCCTCTGGACTCCCTCCAGCAGCTCCACGCCCTTGTGCTGTTGTTCCCAGGACTGGAGGCAGCTCTGCAGAGGGCTCTGCAGAGGGGCAGAATCCCCCACTCCCTGCTGCCCACGCTGTGGGATCAGCCCAGGGCATGGGGGGTTTCTGGGCTGCAGCAGACGCTGCTGGCAGGGTTTGAGCTGCTGCAAATGCCCCGGGCTGCCCAGGAGGGGCTGAGCTGTCTCGGGCCAGTTTGGCTCCCGAGAGCTCAGGTGCCTCCCTCCAGGCCGGGCTGGTTCAGTGCTCGGCTGCTGCCGAGGATCTTGGCAGCACCAGGATCTGGGAAAGCCCTGCTGTCTTTTCCCTCAGTTCTTGGCACAGCCCTCTGGAAAAGCCCAGGCACGTCCCCCCTCCCTCGGTGCCTGTGTGTGCTCAGCCCTCCAGGCCAGCCAGGGGCACCCCGGGGAATGAAGACATTTATCCTGCACATTGACTGGCCTGTGCTCTCCTCCCTTTTGAAATACAGCAGCTTATTGATTTATATTTAAAAG
Source organism: Cephalopterus ornatus (assembly GCA_013396775.1). Classification (NCBI taxonomy): domain Eukaryota; kingdom Metazoa; phylum Chordata; class Aves; order Passeriformes; family Cotingidae; genus Cephalopterus; species Cephalopterus ornatus. The sequence continues at coordinate 18,944 of VZRE01001674.1, forward strand.
GGGTGAATGCAGCATATATCAGTATATTAGACACACTCCACACAAACAGAAAGGGCACCACTGCCTTCGCTCCTGGGCAATTCATCACCTTCCACAGCTCTCCCAGGGAAACAGCCGAGCACACCGAGGGGGAGAGGGGACTTCTCCCTTGTGCAGCCTCCCTGAGCACATTCCCTGGCAGGGAAGAGGAATGACATGGAAGCACCATGTCCAAACCCCACGTGCTTCTGGTTTGTTATTCTCTGCAAAGGCCTTTTTCCCTTCCGGCCTCTGGAACACAGTGAAGAGCTGCCACCCATGGCCTGGCCTGGGGACATTGAGGCAAGGGGACATCAGCTGGCCTTGGGTCACACTGCAAGGCTGAAGGAAGCAAAGATTTGAACTTTGAAGGCTGTGGACTCCCTGTTCCTGGAAGTGAGCTGGCACTTTGTCTTGCTCAGCCCAAATGCAGTTGCTGGGTTGGCTTTGACTCTCAAAAACTTCTCCGTGCTCTGGCCACACTTCCTGCTCTTTCACCACAGATGAAAACATGGGTTGTGCCGCCCTTGGTGACATCAGAAATTGGTGTGAAATTCTGGTGAAAACTAGGGCAGGGGAGGGGAGGAAGGGGAGGCAAGGGAAGGGCATCAACAGCCACGCTGGGAGGGAGAGACCCTGAGAGGGAGTCCTGAGGCAATCCTCCATCGCCCAGGCATGGCAGGGAATTAAAGCAAGCAAAGCCCCAGAGCCCTTTGGATGTCAGAGGCAAAGGAAACTTCCTCAGCCCCCCTGACAGAGCAGGAACTCACCCCTGTAAAATCACACACCCCATTCCTCCTCCCTTCCCTTCGCTGCAGGACACAAAGCCCTAAAGCAGCTTTTCCTCTCTCTCAGCCTCAGGCTCAGGGACAGGGGCTGCTTCTTCCTCCAGGCTGGGCCCTGGCAGAGCATCCTCCCCACCACACTCACACAGAGCACCAAGCTGTGGATGAAGCCCCTCTCCTCATCCAGAGAAAAGGAGGGATTTCAGGCACAGGGATTTCAGGTCCCAAAGTGAAATTCCAGCATCTCCTCTGACTCAGGAGTGTTTCTCTTGGCCCTGCCTTTGCTGGGTTTCCATGAGCAGCACAAGCAGGGCAGTTCATCTCTCACATTTGCCAGGCACAGGAATGACATGGGGGCCATGGGAATATGTATCCCGGGAGATCTGAGGGCAGGAATAATCCAGAGGGAGGGCAGGGAAGGGCAGCACAGGGAAGGGAAGAGGCGTAGCCATGCAACACTCACTGAGCACCTGATATCTGAGTTAAATCCCCACTGCTGCCTCCATCCAGGGCAGCGTGGCTGTGCTGGAACATCCCCTGAGATATGATATACACCTGTGATTATCCTACCTCGCAATTCCCTGTCCCTGTGCTGCCTTGAGCTGGCTCTGCAAGTGGCAGCGTTATTTATCTGGCAATAAAGGGCCTTCTGTTTGCAAAATCAGGGTTCAGCTGGGAAATAATGGGCAGTTTGGGCTCAGCTGGAGCTGTGCCCAGAGGTGAAATGTGATTGGGAAAGGGCTGCATGAGACTCTCTGTGACCTGTTTCCCAGGGCAGCTCAGGGAGGGGAGATGCAGCCGCAGAGCCCGAGAGTCACAGGGAACCCAGAGTGGTCCCTGTCTCCTTTGCTTCTCCCCATGGCTGATTAACAGGGAAGAAGAGCAGAGACACTGAGCTCTGCTCTGGGGGACCAGGCACAGCACCCAGGGAATGGCCTGGAGCTGTGTCAGGGCAGGCTCAGGTTGGATCTCAGGGAAAGGTTCTTCCCCCAGAGGGTGGTTGGGCACTGACCAGGCTCCCCAGGGCAGTGGGCACAGCCCCAAGGCTGCCAGAGCTCCAGGAGGCTTTGGCTGATCCTCTGGGGCACATGGGGTGACTCTTGGGGCTGGGCCTGTGCAGGGCTGAGGGTTGGACTGGATGGGCCTTGGGGGTCCCTTCCAGCTCGGCACATTCTGGGATTCTGTGACTCTGTGACTGTAACATCCATGCCCAGTAAGAGCCAAGAGGACTTGGCCCCTCTGCACATCCCTGCTCCTGCTGCCCACCCTCCTGTCCCAAGTCATGCACCCTGATGACACCAGCGGTGTCAGCTCCTCTCTTGTGCTGGAGGATCAGATCCTGCCCCTCCTGCTCCATCCTGCAATGAGAACCTTGCAGTGAGGCTGGCGAGATGCCCCTGTGATGAGTTCCCAGTGTCCAGCCCGTGGGGTGCTTCCTCCTCGTTCACTGGGCCTTATCCCTGGGAAAGGAGGGGTTAACAAACCCTGTGTGATGGGGCAGAGAAACACGGGAGGGGAAGACTTGTCTTCTCCACCAGGGTCCATCTGGAAGGGGAGCAGCAATAGGAGGAAGGGGTGCAAGGTCCCTCATCATCAGGGGGAGAAGACGGCCTGTGCCAGCCCTGCTGGGCAGTGTCTGGGAGCCTTGGTCCCTCGAGGGGACACCAGAGGCAGTTGGCAGCTGCCTCATGCCCAGACAGCTCCAGTCTGGCTCTCAGCTGTGTGGCATTTGTGAGAGCCCAGCCTGAGCAGGAGTGACAACAGCAACCCCGTTTGTGGTGTGCTTTGGGATCTGTCTGTGCTGGATGCTGAGGATGCTGCAGGGAAACCAGGCACAGAAATATTATCGTTGCCATCATCATTATTATTATTATCAGTATTCCCCTGGTGGTGGCTGCACAGCAAACCCAGCCAGAGCTGCTCTGGTGGCATTTCCCTCCACCCACCCCAACTCCCCATTGCTTTGACTAGACAGAAATTGCCCTCAAGAACATCTCCAGTTTCTGAATGTTGATTTCTGTTTAGTTAATTAAATGGTTTTAGTTCTAGTTTTCAGCTTTCTGCACTCTCAGTGCTAAAAGCCAGTCGGTTATAAGGGAATGAAATGATGTTCTCCCAGAATTCTACAAGAAGGATGGAGAGAGACTCTTTACAAGGGCATGTGGTGACAGGCCAAGGAGAATGGCTTCCCACTGACAAAGAGTAAATCTGGATTCAATATTAAGGAAAAATTCTTCCCTGTGAGGGTGGGGAGGCCCTGGCACAGGTTGCCCAGAGAAACTGTGGCTGCCCCTGGATCCCTGGAAGTGTCCAAGGCCAGGTTGGACAGGGCTTGGAGCAACCTGGGACAGTGGAAGGTGTCCCTGCCCATGGCAGGGGGTGGGACTGGATGGTCTTCAAGGTCCCTTCCAACCCAAACCACTCTGGGATTCCATGAATTCTCAGGAAGGACATCGAAGTTTTAAGTAGGTCTGTAGCCACAGAGACTGACCTGTGCCCCCTGCACCCACTGCCACGCTGTGGGGAAAGGGGGAGCCTGGCCCCAAATTTCCACTCTGTCACTTTTGGTGTCACCTCCCCCCCAGACAGCAAGGGTGATAATCACCTCCCCTGGCATGGGGAGGGTTAATTAGCCAGTGTTTGTTCAGAGCTGTGAATAGGTAAAATGATGTCTAAGTGCAGAGCATTATGATTAACAACATCCAGGCTGCTAAAGCAAAGTGCTTAGAAGGATTCTGAAAGGATTATTCATTTATATGAATACAGAGGATATCTACAGTTACATTAAATGGGATAAAAATCTGCAGGGGACCTAAACCCTCACGCTTCAGGACATAAACCAGCCATTAGCTGCCTGGGTTGGGGAGGAAGATCTCTCAGAACACTTTAGCATCGTGTCACAGTGCTCAGCGGGGGCCCCTCATCTTCCCTGCCAGCATCCAGGACCTGCTCCTCAGCCCTGCCCTGTGGAGAGGAGGCCAAGTCTGTGTCCTTCTGGCAGCTCACAATCACAGAATCACAGAATATCCTGAACTGGAAGGGACTCACCAGGACCATACAGCCTTGTCCAAACCCTCCTGGAGCTCTGGCAGCCTTGGGGCTGTGGCCAACAATGTTGTGACCACAAATTCTAGTCCAGAGATATATATTCTGTCTAGAGATATATTTCCTGCTCCCCTGCCTGTGCTGCCTTGTGCCACCACTCACTGATGCCTCAGTTGTGTCCTGGAGCATCTTGGTGAGCCCCTGCTTTGCTGCAGACCCACTGCAGTCAGGGCAGCGGGACCAGCGTGGCACAAAGTCAAATGACACTGGGCTCACCACTTCATGCTTCTCTGTCAAACCTGAGGAAAGGAGGGAGCCTGGGTGGTGGCATGTGGTGCTGAGAGCAGGGAGGGCGAAGGTGTCACCTCCCCGGGGCTGGGGCTGAGCAGAGCCTGGTCACAGAGCACAGGCCAAGTCCTGCCTGTGCTGAGCACATCTGCCATCTGCACCTTGGAGCAAGGCTTTGTGTCACAGGAGTGCAGCCAGAAAGGGAGGTGGGAAGACCTGTGGATTGAGGAGACCTCTTAGAGCTCTGTTGGTCCTGACTTCCCCCAGCATCTCTGACTCCCTTCAGCAAAGAAACACTGTTCTCACGGTGTGTGTCTGTTCAAAGCACTCCCCGCACCACCAGTTTCTGTGTTTTGTTGCTCTAACAGGAGAATCTTAAGCAGTTTTGTCCCCACCTTCAGCAGCTGATCTGCTGTACTTTGCTTGGGATTTTTCAGTGTTCCTTCACATTCTGTTGTGGGGTTGTTTGTTTGTTTTATTTGTCATTGTTGGGGCAAAAAAAGTGCTGAATATGCAAATGTATTGCAAAATACTGCAGGAATATCTGGCTGTGTGGTATTTTTAGTCACAGAAGTAAGAAGAATACACCCCAGATTTGATCTTGGACAGTGATGAGAAGATAAGGATTGCAAGAAATTAAACTCAGGAAATGCAGAAAATCATAATGCAGGAAATTAAAAGGCAGTAAAATTCAGAACCGATACAAGGTTTTTATGCAGTGTATGGTTAAAGCTGCAGAGCTCATTGCCATGAGATATTAAAATAGGTTGGATGTGCATATGAACACCATCAGCTGCAGTTACTGTGAGCACAGTAAGCATTAAGCATTTTAACCCTCTTCCTGCACAGCACAGACTGACCCTGCTCATGCTGGTGGTGACCAAAGAACTCCTTCAAGAGGAGTGAGGGGTGACGGTGTCAGGGGCTGGGAAACCCTCTGTGCAGCACCCTCCAGCTGTTCCCTGTGTCTGTGCTGGGGTCTCTGAGGTGATCCCAGAGGAGCTCCATGGCTCTGCGGGATCCTGGGGAAAGGGTCAAGGCAATGGTAGGACGGGGTGAAGAGCTGCAGCTTTTGGGTTGAACAGTTTGGAACAGTCCTCTGGAACTCGCCTGGTTCAGACACTGCCGAGGTTTGGCTGCAGCGTCTTTGGTCTTCAGCAAGAACCCTCTGCAGCCCTGCAAGGTCTCCCACTTCATGAAGAACTGACCTCATGCCTCAGCCCCCAGTGCCAGACCCAGGGATATTCTGGGATGTCTCGTTTTCCTCAGACAGCCAGGCCCCTGTCAATGACTCAGTGCATCCCTCATCACCAGGGGAGGGCCTGGGGCTGGGATGTTACCCTGCAGACCAATGGGAAAGGTGAGCTCCTCTTCAGCTAGCTGTGGGGGGCTGCCCAAGCAGCACTTGTCCCATTTTGCAGGTGAAAGTGCTCAGCAGAAACATGTGACTTGCCCTGGGTGGGTGCTCCAGCCTCGAGGTCCCCCTGAGACGGGAGGTGACAAGGACACCCATGCACTTCCCTCTCTCTGTGCTCATTACACGAACTGAGGCCCCTTCCTTCACCGAGAAAGAGCCAAACCCAATTTGTGTCATCCCCTAATGTGCTCTCTAATATGTTACATTGGATCCAATTAGGTGATGGCAGCCCCAGCAGTGGAAAGGAGGGGGCTCAGCCTCCATCCGGCTCTGGGCTGTGCTGTGACACTGATCCTAATGAGCACCAGGCACAGGGGTGTCCCCCTGAGCCGCTCTTTGTGATGCTGCAGCCGTTCAGGACCGGTTAATGTGCACTTAACACCAAGTGCTACCTGAAAAAGATGCTCGGCGAGCGGGAGCCGCCACGGGGCCGTGTAATTTATGCTTTAGAATGGGATCCTCCACGGGCATCACAGCGGCGCACCCGGGGAGGACTCGCTGCACGCCGGAGAAGAAAGGAAGGCTTGAAGTGAAGATTTAAAGAACGGGATGGAGCATCTACAAAGCAGGGGAACACACGCCCTCCAGCTGTGGAAGGAGGCAGAAGGGAGACCGAGATAAAAGGGGAGCTTTGATCTTCCTCGATCCATCGGGCTTCGATCAGCGTGTCCCGCTGTGCCGGGGCTGGCCGGGGGCTGGTTGTCGCTGCCTCGGTGCTTGAGCTGGATGGCACCAAAGGCACGTTCAGCCCTCCCCCGGCCTGTCCCCGGGCTGGGCTCCCTCTGCTCAGCCGAGCACTGCCCCGTTTGGGACCCCCGGGGGTCCTGCTGCCGCTCCCACCAGCTGTGCCCGAGCTTTGCTGCAAGGGCAGAACAGCAACAGTTTCCTCGTTATTGGGTCAAAAGCATTTAAATCCACTCCCTTTCCCACCTATATCCTGCTGCAGCATCCACAGGAGTTCAAGGCCATGGGAGAGGCCAAACTTACCCTGAATCCTGGCTTCTTCTGCTGGGGTTTTCACCAGGAGCAATGAAATGGTGGGTTTGGGAATTGCTCAAACAACAGAGAAAACCTCACACACCGGTTCCAATGCCCAGTGTGACACAAACACTCAGGTGTATGGTCCTACTCCCACAGCATGTGGGGAGCTCTGGGCAAAATTTAACCCCTGACATTTAAGGGAGAGAGCCAGAGCTCCCATTTCCACAGCCCCCAGCCCCAGGATGCTCGTGGCACCAGCAGGTCCGTTTGGGACTGCAAGGTGCCCTTGGTGGTGAAGAGTGAGGGCTCCCTTTTGAGCAGAGGGGGTGTCCAACTGTCCAGGAAACAACTGGGAACCTTCAAGGCCAGTGGAGACTGGTATCAGAAGCACGTGCCCAAAAGCAAGTGGCTGAAGGGGTTTTGCAATTCCTCTCCAATGTTTTTGCTGCCCTGTAGTGACACGAGAACCAAACTCGCCACCCACGGGGGGCACGCTCACAGCACAGCAGGGACCTGAAGCACAAACCCTCAAGAGGAGAGGTTCTCACAACCCATTACATGACATGACTTAATCAAGGCAAGTCCGTGCTGATCAATAAGACCCTCTTGTGTTCATTTTGTTCATTTACCAGGCTCCCCAGGGCAGTGGGCACAGCCCCAAGGCTGCCAGAGCTCAAGGAGCAGCTGGACAACGCTCTCAGGGACAAGGTGGGATTGTTGGGGTGTCTGTGCAGGGCCAGGAGTTGAACTGGATGATCCTGGTGGGTCCCTTCCAGCTCAGGATGTTCTACAGTTCTATGATTTCTTTTACTGCACACCAGGAAAAGAAGACTAGAACTCAGCCTGTCCATCCCACAAACTCCTGGCCCTGTGTCCCAGCTCTCCCTGCAGCCCCTCTGTCCTCCCCACCTGGCACAGAGTCCCTGCTTGGTGTCACTGCCAGAGCAGCTCAGTCACACTTACAAATCCTCTTTGCAATTTCATTCATTTCAAAGCTCCCTGTTACAGCTCCAGCCTTTAATCTCACACTCCATAAATCAATCACCAAGGGAGCTGGGGAGCAGAGGAAATCAGATCCTCTCACCCTGGCAGGGCAGAGCTGGGCAGCTCATGCCAGGGGATATGGGGCTGGTGCCACAAAGTGCCCCTTGGGGAAGCCAAAAGACAGTGGCAGGAACCCCGGAGGAGAAAGAGGGTTGGATGTCAGGGAAAAGTTCCTCCCCCAGAGGGTGGTTGGGCACTGACCAGGCTCCCCAGGGCAGTGGGCACAGCCACAAGGCTGCCAGAGCTCCAGGAGGGTTTGGACAATGCTCTGAGGGCCAAGGTGAGATTGTTGGGGTGTCTGTGCAGGGCCAGGGGTTGGACATCCTTGTGGGTCCCTTCCAGCTCAGGAAATCCTATGGTTCTGTGAGTTCCTGGAGAGCAGGTGTGGGTCAGCCTCACGCTCAGAGCCACCTTGGGTGGGTTTGTGGAGGTGAACGAAGCTCAGACTTGCAGTGTCACTATTTAGAGGGTGTTCAGTCCCATCTGGTGTCCACCCCGTGTCACCCAGGGGTGCAGCAGTGCACGTGCCCGGGGAGCAGGGACTGCCAGAGCCTTTCCAGCCTGAATATCCAGCCCTGGGAGGTGACCCTTCTGCTAGTGATGGATTTGCTCAGGAGGAACACACCCCTTTGGTGCCCGTTAAGCCACCACATGAGACTGGATGTGGCACTTCGTGCCACAGTCCACTAACCACGGCAGTAGTGGATCCCAGCGGTTCTTTCCAACCCGGCTGATTCTATGATGCTATGATTCTATGATTCTGTGATTCTGTGATTCTGTGATTGTTTAGACTTGTGCCAAGGTATTTTTCTGTCTCATCTGGGACTTTTGGTGGAATGAGGCCAATGGACTCCAGGCCAGGACGGGAAGGACAGTTATCAGGGTGAGGACCCAGGATGTGACCCGGAGGGGAAGCTGCCCAGGTCACCCCCCTGCAGAGCAGTGGGGACCGGAGTAGTCTGTGTCCTGCTGGAGCCGTGGGCTGGCCGTGCCCAGGAGAACAAAACACAGGACTAGGAAATGCTGTTTATCCAGAGAGTGAATATTTGCTTGGGAATTCCAGCGTTTGCATTCTTGGAGTTGTTCCCCCCCTCAATGCCACCCTAGAAGAGAAGATTAAGGAATTTTGTTCCGTGCCACTTTTTTTTCATGGTGGAAACACAATTGTGTGTCAGCTCTGAAGAGTTTTGTAAAATTATGGTGATTTTGCCCAATTTTGTTTGTTGGAGGGAAAAAACGTGAAAACATTTAAAATGGCCATTTTGACATGTTCAGAATGAAATGTTTTGATTTTTTGGGTCTGAAATGTTCTTCAGTTTAAAAACTCCCTTTCATTTAATTTGGAAAAACCCAAGAGCTTGATTGAAGCGAAATATTCCGATACTGTCAAATGAAACGTTGACTCCAAACCCCTTGAAAATCAATTTGACAATAATTTGGAAAACCTTTATCTTTGTTCCAGGCTTGAATAACATTAAAAACAAACAAACAAATGCACAGTTTGCAAATGAACTCAGAGAAATCTCTTTTCCATGCAGCTCTTGTTGCACAAAAAAATAAAAAATTCCAATTTCTATGTTTTCAAAAAAGGCCAAAACCCCCTTCCAAGGAAAAATCCAGCCTTTTCAAAGAGAGGTGACTGTGTCCTACAAAATCAAACCTTGACATGGGTGTTGTGGCTAATGAACAAATCAGAAGACACCACGATGCAGCTGCCAGACCTGACACTGCTCATGGCTGCACAAGCAGGGAAATAAATACCTGTTTGCAGTAGGGCCATGGGATTGTCTTTGGGTGTGCCATTGCTTTTGGACATGGATTCCCTCTGGACACAGCTGACCAAGGCAATCCACACCCTGCCTGTGCCAGAGATCCGTGTTTTTCAAGGTGTGGTGGCAAGTTTGGAAATCAGCAGCAAATATCTCAAAGGATGATCTGAGGTGCTGGAAACGTGTTGTGTAAAGGGAGAGGAGAGATGGGCAAGGTCTTCACCGCTGTTAAATCCAAGACAACATTAATATCTGACCTGTTTGAGTTTGGAAGTGCCTTAGAGAGGAAGGGACTCCCCAAGGCCCTTGGCTGGAGACCAAGGCAGAGTATCAGCTGGAGGGTGCAGCCAGACAAGCTGGGAGAGGGAGCTGAGTGTGAACAGGCAGAGAGATAAACCCTCCAACAGCTTGTTCTGGCAGTGGGGGAGTCTCTGTCACTCACAGCTCGTCACTCACTGGGGTATCTCACTGCAGGGTCTGCTGTGACCAAGCAGAAACCCTGGGCTTGAGCGGGGGGAAGTTCTCCCTCCTGGCCAGAAAACCAAACCATATTGTCCTTGCAGCTTTTCTTGGCCTGATCTTTGGAGAGGACGGGCCAGGAGGGCTGTTTTCCCAGACACAGGTACCTGCAGCAGAGAAGGTCCCTTCCCTGTCCAGAGAAAGGCAAGCACAACGTGCCAGCTCTGGCTCCTTCCCAGTCCCCACAGGACCATGCCAACCAACTCCTTGTTCCCGGGGAGTCAGGGCCCCTGGCATGACACCGTCCATGACACAGGTGTGACCCACAGCTCTGACCAGTCAGTCCCAAGCACAGCCCGAAACAGGCTGAGGTGATGCCTCAGGTTGGACATCAGGAGGAATTTCTTTGTGGAAAGGGTTGTTGAACATTGGAATGAGCTCTCAGAGAGCTGGTGGAGGCCCCAGCCCTGGAGATGCCCCAGGAAGGCCTGGCCATGGCACTCAGTGCTCTGGGCTGGGGGACGAGGTGGGCATCGGGCACAGGGGGGATCCATGGGCTGGGAGGGCTTTTCCAACCTCAAGGATTCTGTGATTCTGGGATGGCTTCAAGGCTGTTCCAGGCATCCTCCTTGGGCAGCAGCTCTGCCTTTGCCCTGCAGGGCCCGAGCTGGCGGTCACAGCCCCCCTCAGTGGGGGCAGCACACGTGCTCCCCTCAGGCCATCTGCCTGCAGGGTCAGCACAACGACAGAGGCAGAAACAGCAGGAGAGAACGAGAGAGCAGGGGCATTGCTCTGGGGATTGCTCTGGGGATTGCTCTGGGGAGAGCAGACAGGGGGCCAGAGAAGGGGTGAGGGGACTCAGGTGATGTTCCTTCCACATCCTCACCAGGAGTCTCCAATCCATGCCTGGCCCTGCTCCCCCCTCTCATCCAAGATGGAGCTATTCCCTAGAGCAGTGACAGCAGCACTCTGCTGCCTGCTGTCTTGCCCTGTGCCCTTTGATGGCCACTCAGGACCAGCCAGTTCCCTGCAGGCAGGTGGATGGGACAGGAGTGTTTTAATCCACCCGGGAGCAAATGTGACCTCCTGCTCCACTGAGCCTCTCTGGGGTTACCAGGGACACCCTCAGCTCCTGCTGCAGGGCGACAATTGAGGGATATCCCTCATTTCTGTGCCGGGCATTGGGCACCAACTGCAGAAGCTGCCACAGCCCCCTGCTGCCCTCAGAGATGTCTGGGAACACAAGTCCCAGGGAAAACCTCCTTTCTGGGACTGCAGCCCTGACACTGCTGCTGCTAAACTCGTGCTTTGTGTCCCCAGCTCCTTCCCAGATCAGGCACCACTGCAGAGGAAGAGAAAGGCCAAACTCCAGCCCTTCATCTTCCTCCTTGTCCAGAGCAGCCCTGGTCACACCAGAGGGAAGGGTTTTCCCTTCCCGTTCTCCACACAGCAGTGAGGCTGCCCATTGCTTCACCCCTGCCCTGTCCTCAGAGTCTCAGGGGTGGAGAAGAAAACCTGCTGCTGCCCCAGAATGTCAAAGAAGAGTTTCTGGAGACACATCCTCTCCATCCTGCTCCATCCAGCCTCTGAGTGCCTTGGCTCCAGCAGGGTTTTCCTGCTCATTTCCTGGCATTTGTGGGAGCCAAGTGATTTCTCACATGTGTGGTTGGAGTTGAAAAGCCTGGAGAGAGTGAAGCTCTCCAAGATGTCTGTGGGTTTAGTCTGTCCCCAGAGCTGTGTCCCACAGGCTCCTCTCTGTCCTGCTTGGGCCCAGCTCCGTGTGCCTGGTGCCCTCTCAGCACCCATGTGGTTGTGACTCTCTGGTGGCCCACAGGCCGTGGGAAGGGAAGCACCCAAGGAAATGTAGGAGGGCACAGCAGAGCACCCTTGGAGGTGACAGGTTGGTTGACAAAGGTGCTGGGCTCTGACATGCTCTCCCTGGGTCTGACATGCACTGAGGTTGTGGGGAAGGCAGTCTGGGGCAGTTTCACAGCTTTCTGGTGAAAAATATTCCTCCTTTAAACTTCTCACCCTGCTTTGGACTTGTGGGCTGAGGTCTTTCAGGAGAAAGCACTCTCTCCTTGGACTCCAGGCTGTGTCAGAGACTGGCACCATCAGGAGTCCATGTGCGGGCCCTGGCACCAGCACAGGATGGAAACCCAGCCCTGCTCCGAGTAGTTTGGAGCAGAACACTTGGCACAAGTGCCCATTCCCACTGCCCTGGGACATCCCCTGCATGAACCTCCAGATTTATAAATCCAAAAGCACCTTAAGTTCAGCCATGGCTGGGCAGGGTGGGATGTTGTATCCCAGCCTCCCATATGGCTCCTCAGAATCATGGAATCATGGAATGGTTGGACTTGGAAGAGACCTCAAGGCTCATTTTTTCCACCCCTACCAGGGGCAGGAACACCTTCCACCAGAGCAGGGTGTGACACACGGCAGGGGTGAGCTGAAGGGATGGCCCAGAAAGGTCCATCCTTGGGCTCAGTGCAAGGAAGAGCAACAGGCACCGTGTCCTCTGCCCCCGACTCAGCCCCCAGCTCCCTGGACTTCCCTCTGCTCAGCTCCCACTCCCAGGGTTTAGCACCTGGCACCGTGTGTCCTTCCAGCAGCACCTTGGGAAGTCTCAGGGGCCAAATTCAGGCAGAAATCTGGGAGTGAGAAGGAAGTTCATGCCCAGCCAGGCCTGTGAGAGCCTTGGAGGCTCTGCACAGAGCCACAGCCCTGAGTCGTGCCTGGGCAGGTCTGAGACGAGGAGAGGTGGGAATCCTCAGCCAGGGTGCTGGGAACTCTTGTGGCACATCGAGGATGACGTGGGGGTTTGCTCCCACACCCCTTCCGAGGCTGACCTGGTTTAGCTGTGTGGATGCCACCACAGATGGCTCATTTGCATCAGTTTTTGTTTTTTGAAATAACACCTTCAGCTGGAGATACTGAATTATTTTGGTAGTAAAGACAAGGGCCAATTGTGAAGGGCTGCACAAAGACTTTGTGATATGAAGTGACTGGTGACAAAATGGCAGATAAAATTCAGTGTAGATAAATGAAAACTAACTTACATGGAAAATACAGTCCTAACTTTATGAATTAAATAAAGCCCTGTGAGCTGCCTGTCACTGCTAGAGAACAAGATCTCGGTGTTATAATACAGGCAGCTTTGAAAATGTCATCTCTGTGCTCAGCAGTGCTTCGGAAAAGCAAATCAAATGTTAGGATTTATTAGGAAAGGAATGAAGACCAGAAATATAAAGACCAGCTGTCAGCCTATCCCTGTGTAAATCCCTGGTGGGCTCTGCTTTCAAGCTTGGGGAGTTCTGGCCCCATCTCCCGAGGGATGTGGAATGTGACAGGAGATGATAAAATCCTGTGTGTCCCAGGGGGTGGACTGATGTTGGCTCCTCGATTTCCAGCACAAGGACCAGGGGGCTTCCCACAGAACTGATGGAACCACATTCATGTTCAACAGGAGTGGCCCTTCCCATGGTATGTGGTGAGAATGTCCAACTCCATGGGCAGGTTTACAGGAGGAAAACCCATCAAGGGATGTTGGGTTCCAAGGCACCTTCAGGTTAGGGGTCTTTTGGCTGGACATCAGGAGATGGTCACTGTGTGCCAGTCCTGTTCTTGCACAGGTCCCTGAGCATCTACTTTTGCCCCAGGAGGAGAGGAACTGGTGGGCCTGGGCTCAGGGCCAGTCTGGATCAATGGGGCAGATGCTGAGAGACCAGGAGGTGTCATAAAACAGGAGAGGAAATTCAAGTCCGTGAAAAAATAGAATCACGGAGTGATTTGGGTTGGAAAGGACCCCAAAATCATCCAGTCCCACCCCCTGCCATGGGCAGGGACACCTTCCCCTATCCCAGGTTGCTCCAAGCCCCATCCAACCTGGCCTTGGACACTTCCAGGGATCCAGGGGCAGCCACAGCTTCTCTGGGCAACCTGTGCCAGGGCCTCCCCACCCTCACAGCCAACAATTCCTTCCTAATATCTAATCTAAACCTGCCCTCCTTCAGCTTAAAGCCATTCCTCCTTGTCTTGCCACTCCGGGCTCTTGTCCCCAGTCCCTCTCCAGCTCTCTTGGAGCCCCTTTAGGCACTGAAAGGGGCTCTAAGATCTCCCCAGATCCTTCTCTTCTCCAGGCTGAAGCAATTGGATCTGAACCAGAGTATCAGACCCCAGAGAATCCCCACACAGGAGTGCAGATCAAACTGTCCAACCTTCAGGATGCTTTGATGACATGTCACTCTCCAAGACATGAATGCAGAGCAGAGCAGGTGCCGTGGCTTCCCTGCTCACAGGAAAGCTCATTTTAGCTTGGCTGATTTAGGAAACAGCCAGGAAAATAGGGAAGAACTGGTGGAGCTGGGAAGAGCTGGGGAGGGGGAAGAGCAGGAGGAGCTGGAGGCTGTTAAGGAGCAGGAAGGCTGGAGCAAGGAGCCACTTGGTGCAGGACAGAAGGAAGGCACTCTTGTCCGTGTTTGCTCTCTCTGGGTGGGGGTTCCAGTGCCCCTGACTCACAGCTGGGTCCCTCTTAGATCCTTTATTTCTCCCACCTCTTGCTCCTCCCCCGCCTGGTCTGATGGTGGTGTATCCCACAGAAAAGGAGGAGCTGACTGAAATAAAAACATCAGGGGACCATTTTCGAGTTGTTTGAGGCTGTTCTAGCCCAGCATCACCCCTGGGCCCAGGATAGCCTGGGCACCCGTGTGGGGGTACCTGCACTCCAGTATCTCTCTGGGAATCTGTCCTTCTTTTATCCTTCCCTTTCTAAGAAGATTTGTGGAGGGTTTATCTGCAAGGCTGGAGGTCCCACAGTGCTTCCCCACCCTCCCCACACCCCCTGGGCTGCAGTTAGCTCCAGGCAGCAGCAGAGCTGCCAACAGGACGTTCCCAGTGCCCAGGGCATCCTTCCGTGCCCGAGGGCAGCTGCAGAGCCTGGCTCATCCCAAAGGAAGGCTGTGATCCTTGGGGCTCCTGTGCCCCCAGGGCACCCAGAAATCTCTCTCATTTGCTTCCCACTTTCCTTTGCCCATGGATCTCCTCTCCAGTCCGCATCCAGGAGGGATTTCAAGTGCAAGAAACCTCTTTAGATGTCTTGGGGTGTTTTTTTAAAGGTTTTCTTTATTCCAAAGTACTTAAACACCCCTCTTTCGAAATCCTTCCTACCCTGACTCAGAGCCTCAGCTTTAAGTAGTGCTTTGAATTAAGGGTCTCAAATATGCATTCAATTGAAGCTTAAAAGGGGTAGTTAATGTATGGTGCATAAATAGCTATTATTAAATACATTCACTGAAGATTAACAACTGCTGTGTGTAATGGATACATGTCTAACCACTATGATATAGACTGAATTTCCCTATTATAGAGCTGCTGGGTGTGTGTCTGCCAGAACAGAGCAGAAATTCCCAGGGAATAATTCAGTAGGTGAATTTAGCCTCTCTTTGTGTCTGTGGAGCTGTGGGACATCCCCCCGTGGCTTCACAACTCTGAGCTGGTTCCTCCTGTTTCTCCCACTTGGTCTCAGAGGATTTCACTGGGACACAGGTGGTTTCTGTGGCTGTTCCTGGGAGTGAGGGATGAAATCACAGCCTCCTGCATCCGCAGCCACATCCCAGCTCCAGGGCTGCTATTCCTGGTGCTGCTTTAGGAGACCAAAGCTGGTTGGGCAGCAGCAGCTCCAGGCTCAGCAGTGCCAGGGATGATCCTGGGCAGCAGGAAGGAGCTACTGCAGACACAGAACCACTGAGGTTGGAAAAGACCTCTGAGATCATCAAGTCCAACCAAAAATAATCTGGGGCTATACAGTCTGACCATGCTCCCAGAGCTGGGGAGCCAGAGGGTGCTTGGCCTGTCAGGGCCTCTTCTGGTTCTTAAAGGCAATTTCCTCTTGGTACCTGGGTCCCTTTCTCTGTGTCTGAGACTAAAGATGGTTGGCAGGACATTTGCAGAGGTCACCATCAGTGGAGGAAGACAAAGTCTGTGGCTGTATTGCCTTCCCACTGGAGAAGTTGAGGAATGTGATCTTCCCTGAAATTTATTGGAATTTATCATAGAATCTCAGACTGATTTAGGTTGGAAGGGACCTTAAAGATCATCCAGTTCCACCCCCTGCCATGGGACACCTTCCACTAGCCCAGGTTGCTCCAAGCCGTCCAACCTGGCCTTGGACACTTCCAGGGATCCAGGGGCAGCCACAGCTTTTCTGGGAAACCTGTGCCAGGGCCTCCCCACCCTCACAGGAATGGACAGCAGGAGATGCAGAGATGCCTGTCAGGAGCTGCTATGTTCATAGAATCATAGAATCATAGAATCAGATGGGTTGGAAAGGACCTCTGAGATCATAAAGTCCAACTCTTGATCCACTACCACCACAGTTACTAGACCATGGCACTAAGTGCCACATCCTGTCTCTTCTTAAATACCTCCAGGGACAGAGAATCCACCCCCTCCCTGGGCAGCCCATTCCAGTGTCTGATGACCCTCTCTGTAAAGAATTTCTTCCTAATATCCAACCTAAACCTCCCCTGGCACAGCTTGAGACCATGCCCTCTCCTTCAGGCAGGAAAGTGGTGTCTGCCTCAAGATCCCTCAGATGGGCCAGGTCCTTTCTGCATCATCTGATTCCATGTGGAAATGCCAACATTGTCCTTGTGGGTGAGACTACGAGCACAGCTGGAAAGCAGACAGGACCCAGGCAGATGTTCAGAGAGACAAGGAACGTGCTGCTGCTGTGACTCACCTTCATGCTGCTCCTTTTGCACCCTGTCCCCAGCCCTCCCTCCAGGTGATCACCTGGACCTTACAGAGAACCAGGGGAGGGGGACAATGAGCTTTGGCTCAGAGGAAGGGCACCTTTCCCTCCCCTAGGGACACTGCAGACAGCCAGGTCTGCCTGGGGAGCTCCAGGGGCTGCAGGGCCCTTCTGGGCTGGTTTAGCAGAGGTTTGTCACAGAAAACACCCCCTTCCTTGCTCAGTTCATCCCTGAGTTACTGTTCCCTCTTGATGCCATGTAGGTTTTCCCTTTCCTGCGCTTCCCAGCTGGCTCAGTCTCATCTAAAGCTCATCCAGAGGGTGGCAGGGGGATAGGCAGGGTGGGAGCTTGTCTGATGCTTTCTAAAAGCATCTCACAGAGATGCCACAGCTTACTGGGAACATAATGTGCCCACCAGGCCTGTGTGTTGTTTCTTCCATGTGGTGTAGGGGAAACAAAGTCCCCTTGCCCAGCCCAGCTCCCAAAATAAAAAGGAAACAGGAAAAAAAAAAAATTCTTCGGGATGAAAATAACTAACTGAGGCATGTCCCCTGTGCTGGGAAGATCAAGTGCTACTGATGGTTCTGGCATGCTGGTGACAGCTTTGTCTGTTGTATGTACATACATTTTAACTGTGAGCCCACACGGGAGGCTCTTGACGCAGCCCCGGTGCCTCTGACAGCCGCGGGAACACATTGGCTCCATTCTGCTGGCAAAAGGCTCGGCCCATTAAAGGCTGTCAGAGAGGGAAGGGAGATGACAAGGGTGCTGGGGGGGGGAGGCAGCGGGAGGAGACGGAGCTGCCACCACCAATGTCGTTAGTGGGAATGAGCAGGAGCTGCCGCATAAACACTCCACGTGTTCCATCGGGATGTGCTGCTCCGAGAGCATGTGTGCCACTGGGGGCAACCAGAGACCCTGCCACGGGCACTGAGGGCATGTGAGCATCATCCCTCCATGCTCCATGCATCCATGCCTCCATCCCTCCATCCATCCATCCATCCCTCCATCCCTCCATCCATCCCTCCATCCATCCCTCCATCCTCCCATCCCCCCATCCCCCCATCCCTTCATCCATCCATCCCTTCATCCCTCCATACATCTCTCCATCCCTCCCTCCCTGCCTCCCTCCCTTCCTCCCTCCATCCCTCCATCCCTGCTCCTGGCACTCATCCCTGAGGGTGCCTGGGTGTTCCCAGCAGGGTGTCCCAGTGAGTGCAGGGCTGTGCAGGACTCCCGGGGTGCCCGGGTTGTGTTGTAGGCAGGGCTCTGTGCAGCTCCCTGGTGTTTCCCTCTGAGCTCCCTGGGCATCCTGGGCACCAGGGCTGGAGGCTGGGCAGGTCTGCCCTGAGCTCCTCCAGGGTCTCAGCTCTGGGACATCCCCATCAGGTCATTGAGGACCAGCTTTATGTCCCTCAGACCTTCTCAGCACAGGGTGGAGCTGCCATGGAGACCCTTGCCCATGGCACAGATGCTGCAGGCCCAAGAGGGGTAAGGAGAATGGATTTCATGGAATGGCTTGGGTTGGGAAGGACCTGTAAGTCCATCTTGTTCCACCCCCTGCCATGGGCAGGGACACCTTCCACTATCCCAGGTTGTTCCAAGCCCAGCCCAACCTGGCCTCTTCTCACAGCCCCTTTTCCAGATGGTTTGTGTTACCATTACAGTGGTGCTATAAAATTTTATTTAAACATTAAAACACTGTTGTACCTGACAGAAAGTAATCAGTACACTCAGGTGAGACTCAAGCAGCCTCTCTCTGGCATGGATGGCTGCTGATATGTTCGTGAGATGCTCCTCCTGGGTAAAAAGGGCAGCACAAGCCCCTGAGCCCCCCTGCTCGATGACAGGACAGGGTGGGAAAGGCTGGGGCCTTCCTGAGTCCCAGTGAGCTCTGGTGCTCCGCAACCACGTACCCTGAAGGATAATTTGATACAGCCTAAGGCATGAAAACAACACCCAGGGATGAGGAGATCCATCTGTTCCAGAGAGCTTCTAGGAGGGTGACCTGTGCTGAGGTGGGAGGAGCCCAGCACCTCACTGTGCTTGCAGGTTCCTACACACACGTGGGTTGTTGGCTGATCTCTGGCTTTCCTTGTGTCTTAAAGGACTTTGTTTATGCTCCACACTTGCCCATGTCTCTGCCAGTGACCCAGGGGGCAAATAGGACTTTTGGGGCAGCTTTATGGGGTTATTTTGGTCTTACACCCTTCTGATGGTTTCACCATGGAGCTAAAGAGCTGCATCGTTCTTACCAGAACCATCTGGTGGTTGTGTTCAACACCTCAATTGTCCATGACCCATCCCTGCCGGAGCTGATCCAGAGCTGCTCTTGGATCTCATCAGCCACTCTCAGAGCTCCTGCTCCAGCTGCTCCTTTGGCACTTCCCAAAAACTTGTGACAAAATGAGGCCAGGGCTTGTGTCCATGATTCTGCAAATGCCAGCACTGCACTGGTGTGAGAGGACGGAGCAGGAGGGATGATGAGCCTGGAGAAGAGAAGGCTCCAGAGTGGAGTCTACCAAAAAAAATGGAGAAGGACTTTGGGCAAGGGATGGAGGGACAGGACAAGGGGGAATGGCTTCCCACTGCCAGAGGGCAGGGATAGATGGGATATTGGGAAGGAATTCCTGGCTGGGAGGGTGGGGAGGCCCTGGCATGGGTTGCCCAGAGAAGCTGTGGCTGCCCCTGGATCCCTGGAAGTGTCCAAGGCCAGGTTGGATGGGGCTTGGAGCAACCTGGGCTAGTGGAAGGTGTCCCTGCTCATGGCAGGGGGTGGGATGAGATTGGCTATAAGGTCCCTACCAACGCCAACCATTCCATGGTTCTGGGATTGCTGAGGAGCCAGATGGGAGGCTGGGACACAACATCCTCCCCTGCCCAGCCAGGGCTGAACTGAAGGTGCTTTTACATCTATAAACCATGGGCTGTGCAAACTGCAGGAGGGTCCCTGGCCCCTGCAGGGGAAGGTGCAGGGATCTCACTGCAGTGAGGGCAACACTCTGCTCTGCATCTGGGAGCTCCCTTGGTGCCCTCAGAGCCTGTTCAGGCCCTCAGGCAGGAGCATCTCTGGGCACTGACTCCGTCCTGGATCTCAAATGGGAAAGCAAAAATTAGCAGTGACTGGAACATTAACCTGCCCATCTCTTCATGTTTGAAGGCTCAAGGAGGCCACATTTGCTGAAATCCACACCCTGCTGGGAGGTTCTCCCCACCTTTGCATTGAGCCTGGCACCTTCCATCCTGCTCCTTGGTGGATGAGGCTGGAACATGGAGCTAAGCCCACATTCCTTCCAACACAGTTAGAATATTTGGAGCACTAGTCGGCAGATTCTCTGCTCTCCCAAGGCTTCCTCCCAGTTATCCACAGCCTGGAGCTGCTCCCACACTGCCTGATGCTTTTCCTGTTGAGTGAGTCTTTGTGATGAGTGTGAGACTGATCCAGCCTGCTGGGCTGGGGGAATTCTGACTTTCCTGCAGTGTAGGAGGTGGCTCCTCACTGCTGTGCTGTGACTGCACCTGCAGGACCACAAACCTCAGCTGCGGGGTGTCCCCAGATACCCCAAAGCCCATCAGTGAGAAGGAATACATGTATAAATGAGCTCCCCTAATGCCTTGTACTGCTCTGAATGTCAGCGTTCCAGGGCAGCAGAAGCTCCCAGAGCACCAGGGATTTGCTTGGCAGCAGAAGGAGGGTCCAAACCGGGGCTGTGTGGAGACCTGCATCACCTGGACCTCTGGACACAATCCTGAAACAGCCTTCCTTGTGTTTTGAGGGCTTTTGTCACCAGCCACTGGTGAAATGAGTTGATCCTGAGATGTCACTCATGCCCACTGACCATTTTAGGCCTCCAGACTTGGAGATTCCTGCTCTCCTGTTCAGCAGATCAGCACGCAGGGGTCCCCAAAAGTCTCAAAGGGCTGCTACGATCATCACCTGGTTTGTAGCTCCCCTGCCCCTCACAAATCACGTGGAAGGAGCTGGAATAAGGATGGTTTGAGCGTGTGGGACTTGTGCTGAGCCCTCTTCTCCAGGAGTCTGGGAAGGACAAGACCCTGGGTGCCACTGTGACAGGAGTAGTGGGTTAGTGGAGGACACACACCACTGTCCTACACACAGCCCCCAAACCCCACTGCTCCTTGTCCCAAAGCAGAGTGTGGGTGAGAGACTCAGCTCCCAGGTGTCCCCCTGACCCCTGCAGCCCCACCCCACTGCAGGGGGCTGCAGCCCTGCACCCCGAGCACCCCAAAGCTCGTCAAGGAACAGAGATACCCCAAAGTCATCAGGGAGCAGAAAAAACCCAGAGCCCATCAGAGAGGTGAAATACCTTAAATACCGGCAAAGAGCAGAAACACCCCAAAGCCCATAGAGGAACAGAGGGGCCCCAAATCCCATTGAGGAACAGAGGGACCCCAAATCCCATTGAGGAACAGAGGGGCCCCAAATCCCATTGAGGAATAGAGGGACCCCAAAGCCCATAGAGGAACAGAGGGACCCTAAAGCCTATTGAGGAGCAGAGGGGCCCCAAAGCCCATAGAGGAACAGAGGGGCCCCAAAGCCCATTGAGGAGCAGAAACATCCCAAAGCCCCTCAGGGAGCAGAAATACCTCAAAGCCCATCAAGGAGCCAGAGTGGGGCTCGTGCAGCCCTGTCCCCTGAGCGGAGGGCCCCAAAGCCCTTCAGAGAGGGCAAACACCTCAAAGCCCATCGAGGAGCACAAACACCCCAAATCACACCAAGGAGGCAGAGCTGGGCTCGTGCAGCTCTGCACAGGGAGCAGAAACACCCCAAATTCCCTGGGCTTCCCAGAGTCTACACTTCTGCTGCCTGGGACCTTCCAGGTGCTGGGAAAAGCCACCTTTGAGGCTCCACATCTCTGTTTTTTCCCCATGCAAAACGAAAGAAGAGCAGCCTGATGATCTTTGACATCACTTTCCACCAGCATCGTTTTCCCCTCTCCCCCCCTGGATGTGGCTCAGGGTTCCCCCTCCTGGAAGCAGAGTCAGGAAGGTCTCCAGGTTCCCAGGAAGCCCAGCCCAGCACTGCCACAGGGTTCTCAGCAGCACCTCCAACTTACACCTCCCGTGGAGGATGTGGCTTCCTAATTTCAGAGGTACCTTGGAAACTGTGAGCTGGCTCCTCCAGCCCTTCCTGGCAGCCCCTCCTCCACACGGATCAGCTGCAATTTCCAACCAGCTGATTAGAGGAGGCAAATGAATTCTTTCATTAGCAGGAGCATTGTTATAATTAGGATAGAAATTTGGTACTGATGCCTTTCAGAAAAGCAGAAGCGAGAAAACCCACCCTGTTTGATACTGTTTTAAGGCCTCCTTAATTAAAAAAAGAAGTAATGTGTGTATATTTGGTTGGGTTTTTTATATATATCCATATTTGCTGGCCGTGTTGAGTTGCTGCAGTTTGTTAATATAAGTAAAAATCATCATTATCATAATTCATTGCAAAAAAAAAAATCAAGAGGTCACAGAGATATTTTGGGAGATGTTGGTGAATCAAAACAAATTGCATTTCCAGCAGCTGGCATTTGCAGCTCCTGCTCGGTCCCGAGCGATAGGATGGGGGAGGAAATAAATAGAGAGGCAGAAAGATAAATCCAGAGCAGCAGATAGACGGGTTTATGTAGCATTTTCATGTATCATTGTTGGGTGACACGGTGTGAGTTATCTCTGTAATTACAGCCCTCCCGCTCCCAGGACCCGCAGGGATCCCTGCCTGCAGCTGCTGCAGGGGAAGGCACAGGGGATCAGCCCCGTGTCAGCCTGGGCTCCCCTCACACGGCTCCCACAGAGCGCTCAGGGTGTGCTGGGCTCCCCTGCACTTCACGGACCGAGGGGGATCCCAGCAGCACCCAGCTCTCACACCCGGCTGCCCTACAACCACTGAAGGGTTTGGGTTGGAAGGGACCTTAAAGCCCATCCAGTGCCACCCCCTGCCATGGGCAGGGACACCTTCCACTAGCCCAGGCTGCTCCAAAGTGGCCTTGGACACTTCCAGGGATGGGGCAGCCACAGCTTCTCTGGGCAACCTGTGCTAGGGCCTCACCACCCTCCCAGCCAACAATTCCTTCCCAATATCCAATTTAAACCTACTCTTTTTCACTCTGAAACCCTTCCCCTTTGAAATGGTGGCTTGGAAAAGCACAGGGACTGTGCAATCATTAAGGCTTCTGTCCCTCTGCTCTCTGAGAGCTCTGAGGCCAGGACTCCATTTGAGATTGTTTCTCTTCAAAACCTATAAATTGATTTCTGCCAGGGCATTTGAAAATGAGTTTTGTACCCTTCTTTGAGGGCTGGGCTGTCACTGAAAGCCTCACTCTGCTCTAGGGTACCTCATATCCCTGTACCAGTCGGTGTAGCTGCTGTTAACCTGCTTGTTTCAGTGTTGTGGTGGCTGAGATGTACCAAGGACACCGATAATTTCTGGTTGTTCTTTGGTCCAGGCAGCGTTTTATTGCCTGTGGGGGGACAACTCTGGCTCTCTGGGGATGCTGAGGCAGACAAGGTTTGCTGACTCTGCCTGATTCCGTCTCACCCATATGGGAAAGGGTCAACTCTGAACTTCCTGCACTTGGTATGGTTTTAGCTTTATGGTTTATCACACCTTTCCTGTGTCCAGGACACACGGGAACAGTGATTGGCACAAATTGTGCCTTTCATGGTGAGATTGTGGGGCTTCCCATGTGCCAGGTTTTGTTTGGCCAGCCTGGAAGACAAGGAGGGACTTTTTTCTTTCCTTTCCTCTTCATTCTTGGCACTTCCACGTGCTCAGGTCCACCTCAGACACTTCCTGAAGGATGCAGAGCCTGGGCCGTGCTCCATCTCCCTCCATGGGACAGGGTCAGGAAGAAGGAATGCAGACAGGTGTCAGCAGCTTGGACCATCCATGACTTCATTATGTTCCTACAAATATGTGCAGAGGAATACCCAGAAATCAGGAAATAATAGAAGGGGCACAGAAACAAGCTCTGGAGATAAAAGGTAACTCCACTTTCTGAGCTAAGTAGACCTAATCCTAAAACCCAGAATGCCAACATCTGTCTGGACTCCAGCTGTGCACCCACAGCTGGGTGTGTCCCTGCCACCAGCACCCTCGGGAGCTCCTCCTTTAGGGCTTCCCAGGGACCCTCATCCATGGAACAAAGAGAGGAGCTGAGTTTCTCCCCTGCGCCTGGGCTCTGCAAAGGTAACAGGATATTTTTGTTGAGTGAACTGCTGTGACATTCCTGAGATTTCTGTGGGGCTGGAGAGGGACAGGACTGAGGAGGTGGCTGTTATCCCCTTTAGCTGGGCAGTGAAGCCAAGCAGAGAAGTGCTGATCTCTCCCACAGCTCAGCACCCACTGCCTTCCCATGCAAGTGAAGCCTTCCTGGCTCTGGGCAAGCCCCAAGACCCCGAACCTTGGCTGGTCCCAGGCCCTGGTGTTGCATAAACACCTGCTGTGATTTGGTGTCACATCCTCTGCCCCGTCTGGGTTTTCTCCTGGGCTAGAGAGGCAGATTATCTGCACCACTCCTCCTCCTTGCCCTTTGTCCTTCCTCTTGGGGTGGAACACCTCCTGCTCTGCCCAGCTGACCCTGCTGCCAGCCAGGAGCCTCCCCAGCTGCTTCCGAGGCTGGGAGAAGGTCTCTCCCAGCTCTGCTGGCTGTCACTGCACTGAGCCTCCAGCCAGCAGCCCTTTGGAGGAGCTGCTGCTGCAGCCAGAGGGTCAAATCCTTCCAGGAAAATGAAATCACTTCCAATGAGCACAAATGCAATTTGGAGGGGAGCTTTGTGGCTGGAGATTGCAGAGGCCAGAGGCTCTCCCAGGGCTGGGAGGGAGTGTGGAAGCTGGCAGCTCCCCCCACCCTGCTGCTCACCCAGCTGCTCCACGCCAGGAGGAGGGTGTGGGACATCCTCTGCCAGCACAGCCGAGCCAGGCTGTGCACAGATCCAACCAGGCTGTGCACACATCCAGCCATGCTCTGTGCACATCCAACCAGGCTGTGCACACATCCAGCCAGGCTGTGCACACATCTAACCCACATTCCCGACCCTCAGCCCTCAGGGCTGTTGGCTCCTGCCCATTAGCTGGAGCTGGGCACTGAGGGGAGAAGCCTGGGACTGTGCAGCCCCAGAAAAAGCAGCTGAAGCTCTCGGGTGAAATGCTCAGGTCCAGACACCTTCCCACGCCTTTGCACTCCAGGTTCAAACCCCTCCCACTGCCCGGAGACAGGAGGTGAGTGGGGCTGTTGTTGTCCCACTGTGCCCATCACAGGGAAAAACTGAAGAGCAGCAGCACAGGGAGAATCTCACACCCAACAGGAGCCAGTGGGACCTTGGTGCCCAATATTGGTACCAAGGAGGGGGTTGTGGCTGCCCCATCCCTGGAAGTGTCCAAGGCCAGGTTGGAGCAACCTGGGCTGGTGGAAGGTGTCCCTGCCCATAGCGGGGGATGGAAGGAGGTGGGCTTTAAGGTCCCTTCCCACTCCAAGCAGTGTGTGATTCTGTGATAATATTTTGGGGTTTTGAGCTTCAGACAACTCTTCTATGCTCTCATGTGTTGACACATCAGGTTTTTCCAAACCCATAGACCAGCACCCACAGTTGGCTCTTCGTTCACCCTGTGCGCGGTGGGGAGGGTTCTCCTTCCCTCCTGCACAGCAGGGGCTGCTCAGGGTGGGGCAGCAGCCAACGGGATCAAAAGTCATTTTTGGGGAGCTCTGTGTCCCACATGTGCCATCAGCGCTGCTGTCCCACCCCTGTGAGCTGCAGTTGTCCCGACTCAACTCCTCTAGTCCATCTGCAGGAACCTGGGAAGAGGAAGAGCTTTGGCACCATTGGCTCACAGGACAATCTTTGTTCTCCTGGGACACCCCGGGGTCGAGGCGAGGACAACTGCTGATGGCTCGGATTGCACAAAGGATTCCACCACAGCTTGTCCTGAAAAATTAAGATCTTACAGACATCCATGAGCTGAGTGTCCCTTCCAAGCCTGATTTCAAAGTATTCATCTTTTTGAAATGTTTAATTATAATTACCTTAAATTTCAAAACAAGAGGTCATCTGAACTGGAAAATAGATTGTTTTCTTCTCCTTCGAGAATGTCAAAACACTTCATTTTGACAAATTCAGAACTCCTTCCAAATTTTTTTCTGACTCAATAAATTAATCAAAACCGACCTCCTCTTAAAGTAAGTGTCAGTTTTGAAAAAATCAGCATTTTCCAGTAGAAAAAACCCACAAGTCATCCAAAAATTCCTACAACTTGTTGTCTGTGTGTCTCCCTGTGCTGCATTCCCAGCAACTGGGATTCAAGATGGATTAATTATACTGGGCAAGGAGAAAAAGTCAGGAGCAGCACCAGCCTTATTTTTCTGATTCAGAGGTAAGTTGAGAATATTTCTCATTTTGCTTATTTCTCCAAGTGTGAGGCTGAGCAGACTCTCAAGGTATGGTGTCCACAGGGGGTTTCTCTGCTGCAACCTGTGACCCTTGAAATTCCCACCTTCCCAGCCAGCCTGTGCTCTCTGTTCCTTCCCATTTCCCCTAAAAACAGGCTGCAGCTACTGTGCCTATAAACACCAATTTATTGCTGATGCAATCCAGAAGGGGCTTTAAAAAACTCTTGCACCTCATTGAATCTTGAGGAATTCAGCTGGGACCAGACCCTGATCCAAGATACACATGTGAGGATCCAGACACATGAGTCTGGAATAACTTCACCACCCTGATTCTCAGGGGGGCTGTAATGGGGCAGGAAAAGTGGAGTCTATAGAAAAACTCTGGTTTCAGAGAATCACAGAATCCCAGAATGGTTTGGGTTGGAAATGACCTTAAAGCCCATCTCATCCCACCCCCTGCCATGGGCAGGGACACCTTCCACTAGCCCAGGTTGCTCCAAGCCCCGTCCAACCTGGCCTTGGACACTTCCAGGGATGGAGCAGCCACAGCTTCTCTGGGAAACCTGTGCCAGGGCCTCCCCACCCTCACAGCCAACAATTCCTTCCCAATATCCCATCTAACCCTGCCCTCTGGCAGTGGGAAGCCATTCCCTGTGTCCTATCCCTCCATCCCTTGTCCCCAGTCCCTCTCCAGCTCTCCTGGAGCCCCTTTAGGCCCTGCAAGGGGCTCTCAGGTCTCCCTGGAGCCTTCTGTTCTCCAGGTGAACCCCCCCAGCTCTCCCAGCCTGGCTCCAGAGCAGAGGGGCTCCAGCCCTGGGATCAAAGATCTCCTTTGATACTGAAGAGCCTGAGGGGGAACTGGGACGTGATAAAAGTGAAGCTCTGGGTCAGCTCTGTGCAATGGCACTGGCAGCACGGGCTGGTGAGCTTTGGTCTGGGAGGATCTATGGGGTGACTCTTGGGGCTGGGCCTGTGGAGGGCTGAGGGTTGAACTCAATGGTCCTTGAGGGTCCCTTCCAGCTCAGCATATTCTGGGATTCTGGGATTTTTGTGGCATCTCCTCACCCTGTGAAGTGGCATGGAGCAGACACACACTGCCTAAAGGGAGTTTAAGTCCACCCTGTGTGAGTGCCAGGGTATCCTGGGAAGCACTGGCACCTCAGCAGACCAGGAGTGCTCAGCAAATCGGGCACTGAGGGATGTGGGCCCCTCCTCCAGGCACACAGGGCACCCAACACCATCCTCCTTCAAAACAAGCCTCACACGTCCTTCCTGTGGGGAAAGAGCCTCCCCAGAGCTGTGCTGGGGGAGGATTCCAGCTGGATTCAGGCAAAACCACATGGGGGGGACACACAATCTGACCTGCTGGGCGGTGATGCCACCCATTCCCATGCCCTGTTCATTTTACCCGTATAAATGATGTGACTGCAGGGTTTGCAGCAGCTGGACAGAGGTTTTAGAGCTGCCAGTGGCACTGAAACAGAAGAATTATTTCCTCCCTGAATCCAGCACTCTGCATGATCCAGGCCAGAGTGGGATGGCAGGGATTTCCCAGGGAAATGCTCCTGCTCCAGCTCTCCTTGCTGCTGATCCAAGGCAGACACAGACCCCGGAATTCCTGTGAGTGCCTCAGGGATGAGCAGCAGGGCTGGGATGGCAGAGAGGCAGCAGCACAGGGCAGGGTTTGGCTGTGCCGCCTCAGGTGGGTCTGTGGATCCTGCTCTCTGACCGGCAAACCTCCACCACCAGCCTGGAGTGACAACTTGTTTTCCCTGGGTGTGAGAAGGGCCAAGCTCTTTGTTGGGATCCAAGACTGATTTGCCAACCCTTGCAAGGTGACGGCTGGGACAGGGATGGAGGGGACAGTCCCCCGACCACGGCGTGCTCCCAGCACAGACACCCCGGGTGCCCTGGCACTGTGGCCAGTGGTCCTTGGGCCAAAAAGGGCACGTGTCTGCCCTGGCCCTCTGCCCCCCCACCCTGAGTGCCACCTGTCAGCACTTTAAACGAAACCCCTCGTGCAAACGAGCCCAAATTCCCCAAGGAATTCTCCCACCTTCCCTGCTCCTCCAATCAGCTCCCTCAGCCACAAATCCTGGCAGCCACCACGCAGCCACCTCTGAATGAAGTTGCCATAGTTACTGGGGCCTCACAGCAGCGAGCCGAGCTCATTAAAATGATTTGAATGGCTACCCCATAATCAAGGCACTCGGGGAGGGGAGGTCTGGTGGGGAGGAGACCCCCGGGATGGGCTCCAGCCCCTGCGGTGGGAGGGATGTGGGAGAGCAGCTCCAGAGCCCTCCAAGCTCCACGGCACTCATAGCTCCAGAGCTCTCAGCTCCAGAGCTCTCACAGCTCCAGAGCCCTCACAGCTCCAGAGCCTGCCAAGCTCCAGAGCTCTCCCATCTCCACAGCACTCATAGATCCAGAGCCCTCCCAGCTCCAGAACCTGCCCAGCTCCAGAGCCCTCCCAGCTCCAGAGCCCTCTCAGCTCCAGAGCTCTCCCAGCACATAGCCCTCATAGCTCCAGAGCTTTCAAAAGGTCTCACAGCTCCAGAGCCCTCCCAACTCCAAAGCTCTCCCAGCTCCAGAGTTCTCACGCTTCAGAGCCCTCCCAACTCCAGAGCTCTCCCAGCTCCAGAGTTCTCACGCTTCAGAGCCCTCCCAGCTCCAAAGCTCTCACAGCTCCAGGCACAAGCTCAGGAGAGAGATGTGGGAACAGAGCTGGGGTGATCCAGAGCAGTGGCAAAGGACAGTTCTCACCCTGTGCTGGTCCCTCTTGGAGGCAGAAGTGGGCACCTTGATCCTCTGCCAGGGTCTCCTTCCCAGCATTTCCCCCCGGCTATGGCTGAGGCTGCGATCACATCCTCCCCCAATGCCATGTCCTCACCTCCAGCAAGGATGCTTTCCCACTTTCCCATCCTCTCCATGAGCTCAGTAGCCAATGCTGAGTGTCTGGCTTCCCCCAGGAGACATGTTTGAAACATGACCTGAGCCTTCCTCCTCTTCCAATCCATATTTCACAAATTGCTGTTTAACTAAAAAAAACCAAACCGAAACAAAACAACAAACCCACATCCTTTTTTGGATTCACCCAAAATATTCCTCCAAAATAAGGTTTCATCTTCCTTTTTTTTTTTTTTTATCACCAAGACAAGGCTGTGAAGGACAAATATTTTGGGGTTTAGCTTCAATCCATGCAGTTTTACGAAAAGAAATTTAAAAAAAAGTATTCAACATATTATGGAATACTACAGGGAAAAAAAAAAAAAAGAGCCAAAATATCCTGCTGGAAAAACCTCAGGATTTTTTTGAGCACTTCTGCCTGGGGAGGAGGTCACTGTGGTGTCCTCGGGCAGGAGGATGGGGCTGTGCAGTGACAGCTGCAGGACGTGGGGGAGGGCACTGCTGGCTCTGTGAGATCAGGACACCCCCGGGAGCAGAAGGTGCTCCCAGGGGGCTGGTTACTGGGAGATGAAGAATTCCCAGTCCCCTCAGCCTGTCAGCAGCCTGAGCCTCTCAAGGAGACCCCCTTCCCTGCTCCAAGCCCTGCTCCCNTGCCCAGCTCAGCAATCCCTGCCCCCGAAGCCAGCCCAGGAGAGGTGTTTCTTTATCCCCTTCACCCATCCCAGCTCCCTCAGGCCCAGCCAGGCACGGAGGCGTGGGGGGGTGTCCAGGCACCCCCATGACACGATGCTCCCATGATGTGGGTAGAGCTGCTGAGAAGACCCCTGAGCTCCTCCCCAGCCCCAGGGTGGTGCTGTGGTGGCATTTGGGAACTTCCCACCCTGGCAGTGACACCCTTGCCCCGCCGGGAGCCACGAGCTGGCTGGGCCAGGGCACTTCCCACCCCATGGAGCTGGGGCTGCCCTTCCTGCCCCGGAGGATGCTGCCCTTTGCTGGGCCAGCTCAGGGGCCCTGGGCGACGTGGGCTGTTTTAAGCAGCAGTGGCAGCTCTGCAGGTCTCCACTGGTGTTTCCTCACAGCACAGGGACCAGAAGTGGCAGCTCCCAGGGGCTCCTGTGCTCCCAGAGCCCCGGAGCTCCCTCCCCCAGGGAAGCCAGGCCTGCACCCCTGGCTGTGCAGGAGAGCTATCAGGGTACATGGATAATCTTTTACTCTTCAGTACAAATAATTTATTACATTAAAATAACGTTTTTAAAAAATGAGTACTTTGGGAATAATTCAGGCTCGCCTGCGGAGGCATTTTTCAAAGTGCCATAATAGGCACTTAGAAATGGGTGGTTATTTTTATTCTCCCAGCCTGTCAAGAAGCTGATGGATCGAATTGGCTGATGACAAGGCAGCTGAGTGCTCATAGAGGAGACCACAGCGGGAACAGGAGCCTGTTACAAACGAGCAGCCAGCCCAGGTCGGGGCCTCCCCGCAGCACTGGCAGCTCTGCTGCAGGACCTGCTCCCCCCAGGGGACAGCGACCTGGGCAGTGATGGCTGAGTGGGCACAGGCAGAGAACAGGCAGCCCTGGTACCCCTCTGCTCTACAGCTCTGTCCTGCCGGTGGGGAGAAGCATCACCCTCCCCCTCTCCATCCCAGGCTGGTGGAAATCCCGCTTCCCACATCCCCAGCCCCGCTCCAGGAGGATGAGCATCCCGGGGGTGGCACCTGGGACCCCTGTGTGAGTGGAACCACAATGAGACAGACATGGGAGAGGGGAAGGGGAAAAGCCCCACTGGCAGGAGTTTCAGTTGTGAGAACCACCAGTACCTCGGGCAGGGTCAGAGCACCAGCCAGCTGGGGGGATGCCCAAACTTATCTCCTGATGACAGGTCTCTCCTCATATCACAGTGCTCTCCATCCTCACCCTCTTCACCACAGCCAAAAATAAACCTTCCTCCTTCATCTCACCTCAAAACTGGCAAGGCCGCTGTGAACCTTGAAACCAGAGACCTTCTGTGTCGAGGGATGGGGCCTGGGCATGTGTGCCCACAGACTGGCATCTGCCACGCGAGCAAGGCTGGCGTGGCTGGGAGAATCCCAGCTTGCCCATGGCTGGCTCCTGGGTGGAAGGATTCTCCTCACATGAGTTAATCTCACAGCCTGGCAGCCTCTGCTGGCTCCTTGTTATCCCCTTTCACACACGGAAAATGATTTTCATGGAGCCAGAGGGCAAATGCCTAGTGCTGACTCCAGAAGGGCACTGATCACCTTGGCATCCCAGATTCCCATCCTCACAATCCCTTGATCAGCTCCAAGCCTTGGCTCTGCAGCCAGTGTGTGACACAGGGCAGCAGAAATCCAAACTCCCTGTTCCCATGTCCCAGACCGGGTCGAGCAGGTCACAGAGCAAGGAGGCAGAAGGGCTCAGGTGCATCTGGATCCACCATCCTGCACCTCCGTGGGCACTGCCCCTGCCCTGCTGCCAGGATGGCATTTGCAGGAGTGTTCATGGCACAGTTCATCTGCCAGCTCCTTGCTGCAGCCAAGAATTTGTGAGACATGCCCTCTCCAGGGAGCCCACCCTGCCAGGCTGGGTCAGATCCTTCCCTGGCCTCAGCCCCCAGTTGCTCGTGGTCTCAGAGCAGGGCAGATGTCTCCAGGACGGTGCCTGACCTTTTCCCAACTCTGCTGCCTTCCCGGCAGGAGCAAAGGGGCCCCGAGCCCTGCCCTGCAGATCAGCCCCAAGCTGAGCCGTGGCTTTGGCACAGCCCCTCCCGAGCCCTGGGCGGGCTGTGGGTCCCGGATGCCTCCCTGAGACATCTTCCCGTGTCATCCCTGCTGTGGGAAAGCCGGCTGAGACGTCTGTCAGGGCGAGGAGAGGGGAGGGAGGGCTGCCGGAGGCCCGAGGTGCTTTTGAGCTGTGAATCATTGCTGAGCCATTGCAAGGGGTTTGCACTGCAGTACCCTGGCATGGGCTAGCCCAGCTCCTTCCCTCTGAGCTTTCCCATGCTCAGACACCAGCAGGGCATCCCTTGGAGCCTCCCTGAGCAGGACCAGCCTGGACACTGAGGCACAGATGTGCTGGGGAAGCATCTCCAGCAGCTGCTCCTGGGGCTGAAGGAGTAACCCTGGGCTGGATCCGGGATCAGAATCCTTCCTGCTCTTTGCAGAGGCTTGGAAGGGGAGGTACAGACATGGTCGTGGAAGTGTGAGGCAAACCCATCCAGTGCTGTGATCAGCTTCATTAAGAGTTAAATTGGTACAGAGCCATCCAGTCCTGCTGGAGGTGGAGAGAGTCCTGAGCCAGGCATGGGGAGAACATGGGAATGCTGGACACCTGTAACCACTGCTGAGGGGTTCCCACAAGACCTGGGGGGTGCAGAAGGGAAGGCTGGAGAGTGATGGATATTCTGGGGAAGGTCCAGTTTTGTTTTTCACCCCACTCACCAGGGTCGACAGGCAGCCCCACCAGCAGCCTGGGATCTCTAGAGGCCATTGGGAGCACCCTGTGATGGCTCTACACAAGTGGGGGTGCTCAGACTGCACCCTCCTGCTGCCCTGGCAGCCCCTGCCCAGCTGCTCCCACTGTTTCCAGCTCTTCCAGGCCAAACTCCAGTTCCTGACTGGGGAGGGATCCCAGCTGCAGACACAGAGGTGCTGGTCCGTGCAGCTGAGACTCTTCCCTGATGCTCCAGCCTGTCAAAGCCTGGCAGGCTGTGGAAGAAATGAAAAGGAACATCACTTTGAATTTCAGAGCCCAGAAGTTGCAGCATCTCCGCTCTCACAGCCTCCTGCTGCAGATTCAAAGCTCTCCTGATGCTCATGAATTGATTCTCTATTCTGGGAGGCAAGGAGGGTTTACAGGCTCATCTCCACCCTCCTGTGCACATTGCTGACAGGATACATGCCCAGGGTGGTATCAAGAGCCAGAGGCAGAGCTGACAACTGAGGAACTCACTGTTATTCTTCCTCCCACTCCATCCTTTAAAAGTCCCAGTTTCCTCAGGAGTGATGGGCCAGGTTAAGGTGGGAAAAAAAAACACCTGGCTTCTGAGATTTTCCTACTAATCCTGCTTTCTCTGGGGAAGGTTTTAGGGCTCCGAGAGACTCGTTTCCCTGGACTGCAGCCTGGATGGCACACTCAACTGGCTCTGCTCTCCTGCAGCTCAGGGAGAGGACACAGTGAACACACTCAGCCTGACTCAAAGCCTTCATCTCATCTCCATCTTCCTGATATCAGGGCATGTCCAATTAGAAGCAACGACCACCTTTGACCTTCTTTGGTTTGAAAAGCCTCATTATGTTGGATTTTTGCTGGTTTAGATTCTTTCCAGCTCCTGGGCTGAGCGTGTCCATGCAGTGGGGGCTGCAAAGGTCAGTGTGTGATGTGCTGTGGTGCTCAGAGGGGAGGGGGCAGAGCTGCTGCCCTGGGCCAGAACAGCCCCTTCTCTGCAACAGGGGCAATGAGGGGAGTGCACACCAAAGCATTCCTGCTTTGTGAGTGCCCTACTCACACAGAGGCTCTTCTGCAAGAAACAGTGCTGTCCATGCTGTGTCCCCACATGAACCGCAGTCAGGAACTGGAGGGACAGGACAAGGGGCAATGGCCTCCTGCAGGGTTAGATGGGATACTGGGGAGAAATTCTTCCCTGTAAGTGTGGTGAGGCCCTGGCACAGGTTGCCCAGAGCAGCTGTGGCTGCCCCAGCCCTGGAAGTGTCCAAGGCCAGGTTGGATGGGGCTTGGAGCGACCTGGGCTAGTGGAAGGTGTCCCTGCTCATGGCAGGGTTAGGGGAACGGGATGAGCTTTAAGGCCCCTTCCAACACAAACCATTTTATGATTCCATGATTCTATGAAGGACCCTCTGACCAGGATCATAGCCAGGAAAACAGCTCTGCTGAGGGATGAAAACAGAGGATCTGGCTCAGTGAAAAGCCTCAGCTAAAGGCAGGAAGTTGGGCAGCAGAGTTTATTGCAGTTTACTCCAGAATCCTGCTGTGGTTACTTGAATGAGCAGTTGGGACCGAAGCTGGTGTGACCTCCACTTGCAGGTCCATGAGAACAGCATTTTCTTGGACAAAGAGTAGTAAAACCTTCCTGTTTTACAGTGGAGATGACTGTGGGTTGCAGACTGAGAAGAGCCATGGGCAGAGCTGAGGTGTGTCCCCATCACACCCAGGTGAGGTGGCACCTCCTGAGCACAGAGAGGCAGCTGGGAATGTCCACACAGAGAGCAAATCAACAGAGCCAGGGAGCACCAGCACAGCCCCCAGGGCCAGTAAAGACATCCACAAGGAGCAATCTTCAGGCTCAAGTCTGACTTATCTCAGTCAGACAAGTGCCGGATTCTACATCTGGGATGGGGCAACTCTGGATGGGAAACCTGGGGAATGAGAGAATGGAGGGGAGCACCATGGGAAGGGCCCTGGGGGTGCTGGTGGGTGCCAGTTGTCCCTGAGTCAGCAGTGCCCTGGCAGCCAGGAGGGCCAACCCTGTGCTGGGGGCATCAGGGAGGGGATTGTCCCGCTCTGCTCTGCCCTGGGGCGGCCTCACCTCAACATTGGGGCACTTTGGGGGGACACAATGTAGGGAAGATCTAAAGCTGTTAGGGAGGTGTCCAAGGGAGGGACGTGAGGATGGTGAAGGGTCAGGAGGGGCCATACAAGCAGTAGCTGAGGGCACTTGGTGTGTCCAGCTGGAGCAGAGCAGACTGAGGGCAGAGCTCAGTGGGGGCTGCAGCTCCTCCCGAGGGGCAGCTCCGATCTCTGCTCTGGGGGACCAGGGACAGCACCCAGGGAATGGCCTGGAGCTGTGTCAGGGCAGGGTCAGGTTGGATCTCAGGACAAAGTTCCTCCCCCAGAGGGTGGTTGGGCACTGCCCAGGCTCCCCAGGGCAGTGGGCACAGCCCCAAGGCTGCCAGAGCTCCAGGGGCATTTGGGCACAGCCTGAGGGATAGGGTGGGATTGTTGGGGTGTCTGTGCAGGGCCAGGGCTTGACCTCGATGATCCTTGTGAGTCCTTCCCAACTGAGCACATTCTCTGTGCCCATGATTCCATGATCCCTGACCCCTTCCCACAGGCTCCTTTGCCTTACACAGCGTCAGGGGCTCCTGTGCTCTGGCTCAGTGCATAAAGATGTCCCTGTTCCTTGCAGATGGAGCCTGTTGTCAGCTCTGTGATTTAGTGCGACTCAGCCGAGGCTGCAGTGAGTGTGTGAACACGCAGGGCCTCAGGCACTCCAGGAGCAGATGCAGTCACGTGGGCCCAGACCCCCATTTTTTCAGCCAGCAAATGGAGAGAGAACAGTCCATGGGCTCTGGTTCAAACAGGATCTGAAATATCCTCCTGGAAGGGTTTTCCAGAAATAAATGAGATGTATAAAGACTGGAAGCAAGGGAAGAGTGAACACATGGAGAGCTGCAGCCAGGCACTGTGTGCCCAAGGAAAGGCACTGTTGTGACTCTGCCCTGCAGCCACCTCCTCTTCCCTGAGCTCCTGCGGCTCAGGGCAGGCGAGTCTCAGACCCTTTGCCACACACTTTTGCAATGAGGGGAGAGGAATTGCTTTCTCCAGGCACTTTTATAAGGGCATTCCCAGCAAAGGCATCACTTATGGGATTCCCACAGCTCCAGGAAGGGATTACCATGGAGCAGTGCTTTCTTCCTGGCCTGACCCACACTCTGTCTGTCTCTGCTCGAGTCCAGAACTGTCCAGGTGTTCAATTCCTGGCTCTGATTCCTGTCTATGCCATTGCCAGGACGTTAATCTGGACCTCCAGAAAGACCAGAGACCCTTCAGTGTGGCTCATGGGATGGCTGGGAGCAGAGACAGAAGCAATCAGAAGTCTGGGGTTTGCTTGGGTTGAGCCCTGGACGTTCAGGCTGTTTCAGTAATTTGTGCAAGGTTTTGTCAGCTGCAGACCCTGGGCAAAGCCACCTTGTTTCCAAGCTTTATAGTGGAAATCAGCTGGAGAGCAGCTCTCCTGGAGCCAAATATGTCCCCACCTTGTGCTACTGTCTGTGAGTGGGGTCCCTGGACACAACCAGTGCAGCTGAGCATGCCTCACTGGCTCCAGCGTCCTGTCCCCCTCTGCCA
Organism: Cephalopterus ornatus; assembly: GCA_013396775.1. Lineage (NCBI taxonomy): Eukaryota > Metazoa > Chordata > Aves > Passeriformes > Cotingidae > Cephalopterus > Cephalopterus ornatus. The sequence continues at coordinate 54,894 of VZRE01001674.1, forward strand.
GGACAGTTGGCCTGTCCTGTCCTGTCCTCAGTGCTGTGCAGCTTTCACCTGCAGACACAGATGGGAGATGTCCCACAGCCCAGCCCTGGGCACCTCCCTGGCACCTCAGCTCACCTGAGGCTTTCACTTCCCCCACATCTGCCCCCGCCTCACACAGCAAGAACCTGCCCCAGAGGGTGTTCAGGACAGCCCTCCCAGATCAGAAACCTTGTGCTCTGGGTCTCCTCTGGTGTGGAGAAGGTAGTGAAAGTGCCTTCTCCAAGAAGAACAAACCAGCGAGAGAAGAGAAAACAGAGATCTCAATTTCCAGTTTCATCTCTTTTCCAGAAAAGGTACAAAACATCTTCAAGTACTGGCCACACAAACCCCCAGGAAGACCTGACCAAAGCCACGAGCCCCATCCCCAACCTCTCTGCTCCAGATGAAGGACTCACTCCACCAGCATTTGTATGTGTTGTGCCACAGCCTCTCTTTTTCTTCACTGACCTGAATGCCAACATGGCCTTTGTGGGACTGGGGACATCTTGCTCCCATCACACAAGTGCCCTGTGGCACCCCAGCAGTGTGACAGTCTAAGTCATTTATCCCTCCCTAAGCCAGCTATGGTGGGTGAGGTGACTCTCTTCTGGAAATCACCCAGCATTAGGGGCAGAGCAGGGGGTATTTTGAGATCTGTGTATCTCAGGGCTGTCCAGTGTGCCTTGGATCCCCGGTCATCAAATCTTCTTCCCTCTAGTCATAAGCTGGATGTGAGGGATGGGGAGAAGCGGGTGGTGGGGGCACTGGGTGCTTTGGGAAGGAACAAGTTCAGAGATATCTGAGTCGCTAAGGGATAACTGCACAGCACCTTCAGGGACTTGGGAAGAGGACTTTTCTTCCTGAAAATATGGAACCAGATTGGAAAACTGCCAGTCCAGCTCCTTGCTGGGGGAAACCTCCACCCTGGCAGGCAGCCAGCGTAGCTGAGGGGAGTCTGAGTGGGCACTGAGAACTGTGCTGGACCAAAAATGAAAGTAGGGGAAGAACCTCCTTGGTTCGGCACCCCCAGCCTGCAGCACACTCACAGCCCTGGGGTAGGGAGTGCAAACTTAGCTGGCTGTTGTGCTGTGCTTCCAAATATGCACCAAAAGCTGCCTGGGGTGTGTGAGAGCAGCTGTCCCTCGAGCTGTCTGTGTGACCTGTCCTTTCCCACACCCCCACAGAGCTGACCTTTCTCACCACAGGACCCTTGGCCCCAGTTGGGCAAAGCTCTGGGATGGGACAGGGGAACGGTTCTTGGCTGTTCTCCATCCTTGGATACCAACCATTCAGGCTCAGCTGAGCCTCACAGCTTACACTTTTTAAATCCCAGGAACCCCTCAGCTGGGAATGCCCCTACGAGGTCCCCCCCTTGCCCTTTTATCACATGTTTAATTACGTGCTAATGCAGAGCCCCACCGTTGCTCGCAGGGAGCCTCCAGGCTGTTCTAGGGATGGTGAGACCCCACTGTCTCCTCTGGGGAACCAAGAAGGACTGGACTATTTGGATATAACTGGTTGCATCTGTGTTTCTGCCTGCTCAGCTGGGCCTGCCTGGCACACACGGGAGGTGTGAGCAGGAGGTGACTCCGTCCGTCCCCACTCCCACAGCTCCTTCCCTTTTGTTGCCAGTTCCCTGGCTCTCCACCTCCATCCTCCGGAGCCATTGGTGTGAGTGGCTTCGTGCTTCCCTCTAGTGGTCCCAGCTGCCCTCCAGAGTCACTGCTGATCCCCCTGCACAGGTGATCCCACCCTGTCCTTCCCGGGATCCCACCCTGTCCTTCCCACGTCCCCGTGCTCTGGGCAGAGCAGCCACACGAGCAGAGGCACCTGGGGCAGGGTGACCTCGAGGATGGGTCACAGTGTGGCTGCTTGGGACAGGATATCTCAGCTGGGTGCTCATCCTCAGCTGTGGCACACCATGGTCTGTGAGGGGGGCTCTCCTCACCTTGCAGGGCATTCCTGCCTCTGGGGGGTTGGAAGGTCCTTGTCTGGGCACGGGGCCACAGACCTTGGTCACAACAAAATCCTGTGACTGGTGTTTAGAATTTTTTCCTCTTTGTTCCCAAGAGATTTTGCAGTCCCTTCCAAAATGCTGACTCAGCTAAATTTCGGTGTTGGTTCCACAGATGCTGTTTTCTGCCTGGAGATTGGCCCAGGAATACTCCTGGTCTCCTGTTTAAGGACTGTCCAGTGGAGTCAAAGCCTTGCTGGAGCAAATGCAGCTTTTGTAGGAGTGTTACTGCTCTGGATGCTTGGGATGGGAGCTCAGGCTTTGCTGGCACAGTAGGCTCTGACTTAAGGAAACCTCTTGATCATTTAAAGAGCTCTTTGGGCTCTCAGCTTCATCAGGGTCATGGCCAAGAGCAGCTGAACATGAGCCAGAGTGTGCCCATGAGGGCAAGAAGGCCAATGGTGTGTCCCAGGCCCAGGGCAGTGACTGTCCCTGTGCTGGCTCTGCTGGGACACCTCCAGCCCTGGGGCAGTTCTGGGGCACTCAGGACAAGAAAGACATTGAGGGGCTGGAGCATGTCCATGGAAGGGAACAGAGCTGGGAAGGGGCTGGAGCAGCAGGAGCAGCTGAGGGAGCTGGGGGGGCTCAGCCTGGAGAAAAGGAGGCTCAGGGGGGACCTTCTGGCTCTGCAACTCCCTGACAGGAGGGGGGAGCCGGGGGGGGTCAGGCTCTGCTTCCAGGGAACAAGGGACAGGAGGAGAGGGAACGGCCTCCAGCTGTGCCAGGGGACATTTAGATTTGATATTAGGGAAAATTTCTCCCTGGAAAGGGTGGTGAGGCCTTGGCAGGGGCTGCCCAGGGAGGTTTGGAGTCCCCAGCCCTGGAGGTGCCCAAGGAAGGCCTGGCCGTGGCACTCAGTGCTCTGGGCTGGGGACAAGGTGGGCATGGGGCACAGGGGGGATCCATGGGCTGGGAGGGCTTTTCCAACCTAAATAGTTCTGTGAGTCTGTTGCCAAGATGCACTGAAGATACACGGAATGGGCCCCACTGGGGAGGGATGTATCCAACTCCTGAAGTACAGGGGTAAAATGAGAACAGGACAGAGGCTGCTCCAGAAAAAACACATCCCTGGGCTGGCTGAGATAAGAAAGAGAAAGGAAATCACATCTCTGTCATGATGACTTTGTGTCCTACACCAAGAGCATGAACGCAGCAGCTGCTTTCCGTGGAGGAGGTCAATCCCATTCCTTCAGGAGCAGTGCAAGGCAAACAGCCTGGCAGCTCCTGAGTGCCCAGGTCAGGTTTGGTGTCACAGTGAGCACCCACAAGTGCATGGGGCAGGTGCCAAAGAAGTTCTGACTTGCCCTTCCCTTGGGCCAGTGTGTCTCCAACCTGGTTATCTCAGTAAAACAAAGCCATCCAAGCAAACTGGGAAAGCTGCCGGTGTCTGGCACATGGAGCTGGTTCCTCTTCAGCCCCACAGGTGCTGTTCAGCCCTGCCCAGCTACAGGGACAGGCTGAGGCAGCTGCTGAACTCATGCTCTTGGTGTAGGGCCACAGGGATAAGGTCACGTAGAAGGGGCCACACATCCCAACATTACAAGATAATTTTAGTAGGGAAGTCATCTTGTGCACTTACATCCCTCTGAGGACTTGGGCCCTGGTAGATTCAATTCGTTTCTCCATCACATCACGGTAAAAAGCAAGTGGGAAGATGTGGCTCCAGGCCTGGGAAGTTGTTAGTGAAGCCAATCACGCCTGATAATTAGCACTGAGAGCACTGAGCTCATCCACTTCTCCTCAGCTCAGCATTGTCCTTGTCTTGCTACATTACTTTTTGGCAGTGGCCCAGCCAGCACATGAGAGATATTGAACTGACCTTACAGCAGAGCAATAAAGCACGAGCAGAGCATCAACACCCATCCCTAACCCACCGATCATCAGGAGGCAGCCAAAGACTCTTGTCAACTCTGTTGACCTCCAGATCTCCCCAGGGCCCTGAATGAGCCAGTTTGCCAGAGGAGGGGCTGGGCAGAGCCCTGGGTGGGATGGCAGCACCCCTTGGTGTTGGATGTTTAGGAGGAACAAAGGTGATTGGCTGTTTTTGGAAGTTTTTCCTGTCTGGTCTCTGCAAGATGCCCAAGTTCATTGCACCATCTCCAGCCTTGACTTTCTGTTTCTGTACAAGGAAACCTCCATGTTGTAGCTGCGCCCCTACATTTACACCCACTGTTAAAATCCACAGGGTTCAGCGATGTGCAGGGAGCACCATTAATTTCCCCAGCATGAGAAGCAGCTCAAAAGCCTGATAGGTTTTATTTTAAAATAAATTAGTAAGGGAAGAAGAAATAACAAGCAAAGCCCTAAAGAAAACAGCAGCAATGTTTGCACAGGACAGTGGTGTATGTGCATGTCTCAGCTGCCAAACAGAACCACAGAACCACAGAATCATAGAAAACTTTGCATTGGAAAGGACTTTAGAGGTCATCTGGTTCTCTTGCCACGGGCAGGGACACCTTCCACTAGCCCAGGTTGCTCCAAGCTCCATCCAGCCTGGTCTTGGACACATCCAGGGATGGGGCAGCCACAGCTTCTCTGGGCAACCTGTGCCAGGGCCTCACCATCCTCATTGTACCAAACTTCTTCCTTATATCTAATGTAAGTAATTTCTCTTTCACTTTAAGACCATCACCCCTTGTCCTACCACAATAGGTCCTGCTAAAAACTTTGTCCCCATCATTCTTCTGGGACCCCTTCAAGTACTGAAATAGAGCCCTCGATGGCCAGGACAGGAAGGGTGAGGACAGTGACACTGCCACACATGTGGGAAGAAGCAGGAGCTGCACAGGGATGGTCTGGCCTTGTACAAAGCCTGAAGCCCCAACTCTGTCACGCTCTGTGTGGCTGATGTTGGGTGCTGGTGTCACTTCGGCCATTCCCAGGGCTTTTATCTGTCCTCTGGTGCCAGACCCTTCTGCAGGAATATCCCTTCTGATCTCAGATCACATTTCAGAATTTCTGAATTTGAAGGGACCCACAAGGACCATCCAGTCCAAATCCTGGTCCTGCACAGACACCCCAATGATCCCACCCTGTCCCTAGGAGTGTTGTCCAAACCCTCCTGGAGCTCTGGCAGCCTTGGGGCTGTGCCCACTGCTCTGGGGAGCCTGGTCAGTGCCCAACCACCCTCTGGGGGAAGAACCTTTCCCTGACATCCAACCTGAAAACACCTTGTCCAGCATAACAGACATTAATGGGCTGGTGTGGCTCAGCCCAGCCCTCCCACCGATGGGGAGTCACCTCTGGTGTCTGTGCTATCACTGGCTGCTCCCCTGAATCTGTTCCTCAGTGCCTGGTTGGGCCTGACCCACCAGACCTGGTGCCCCTCTTGGCTCACTCTTTGCTGTCCTTCTGCCTTTCATGTCCCACCACACACTCCCCCTGTTCTTCTCTACCCAGCCTTCAGATTTATAACCTTTTTGTAGCCTTCAAATTGCTTTCCTGACTCCCAGTGAGCTCAGATGTGTCCTGTCCTTCTTGTCTCTGCCATCTCACCTCTACGGTGCTTTGCCTCACTTCCAGTCCACCACGGAGCACAAACCTGCTCCTGGCTCTCAGGGGCTTGGGGAATGAGGAACCAGAAGGCCTCAGTCTGAATTTGTTTTCCCATTTGATCCCAGCACACCAACCGCACCCTGCATGTCAAGAGAGGTCCCTCTGGCCAGTGTCTGCCTTGACAAGTGCTTTTCATGTTCCCTGACAGCCAAGCCCTCAGCCAGCCAAGCAGACATGGTCCTTCTGTGGGTGGTACCCAGCTCCAAGCACGTACAGCCAGCTGCTGGTTTCCCCTTGGGAGGACACAAGTGCATCCTTTCATGGAGCACCACACATGGTGTGGGCTGTGGTGGCAGGGTGAGGCCAACCAAAGCTGAGGGTTTCACTCAGGGAGCTCTTCTTGTCATGCAAAGAAAAGGGACCAGAATTCCTTTGGCAGCAAGTGTTCTCCCCAAAGACTGTTCCAGATTGTGGAAACCAGAGCCCAGGCTGCAAATGGGGACACTTCAGTCAGCCCTGGTTGAGCCAGAGGGTTCCAGGTGTGCCTGGGAGAGGGCAGAGGTGGAGCTGGCATTGAGGGTTTTGCAGCAATGCAGGATTGGCAACTTGTTGCTCAGGTCATCAGTCCAAAGTAGTATGGAGACTCTGACCTCCCATGTGGGCCATTGACCCTCCCCTGATGCTGGTGACAGCCAGGAGTCCCTGGCAGGACTGCTCAGCCCTGGAAACACTGAGCAGTTCAGAGGTTGGGTGTGCAACCCTCACCACGATACCTGCAGCGTGTGGCCCAAACTCCACAGCCAGGAGGTGTCCCCAGCCCGGGACCTCCCGTCCCGCAGCTCCCTGCACCTGCACAGCTCCCAGGGTGTCAGAGGCAGCGCTGTGACACCCCAGTGCCCGTGTTAAAGAGGGATCAGTGTTTCCCAGGGCTCAGTGCAGCCTCACCAGCCCTGTGACACCGCCGAAGCTTCCCGAAGTGTCTGGCTCAGCACGGGCTGTGTCTGGTGTCACACCTGGAAGCATCTGATCTGCGTGTGTAATGAGCTGGTGATTACTGGGCCAGATGGCCGAGGTCAGGGCTGGGTCAGGACCCTGCTGGAGCCGCTTGTGTGAGCAGCGCTTAATGCAATCACTTGACAGGGGCCAAGGAAATTTGCATCTGCTGGGCTCGCTCCCTGCGGGCTGTGCTGTAAATAACCCGGCGTTTGGGAGCACGGGAACAGTCACATTCCTGCCTGTGGACACGACACGTCTGCAGTGCCAACCCCCAGCCAGGTGTTCCCCTCCCAGCCTGGAGCAGCTTTAGCTCCTGGAGCAGAGAAGTGAGTCCCACTGACAGAGCTCAGGGTGGCCGAGTACTTCAAGGAGTCATTGGCTGCACTGCCTTGTGTCAGGGACATCAGCCCTAAAATCACTGCCAGAGGAACTGTCTGGGGGCTCCAGTGCCAGCCTGGGCCTCCGGCTGTGTACCCTGAAAGCACGTCATGGGAAGAGCTCACAGAGCTCACAGGTCCCACCCCAAGAAAATACCCGAGCAATGAGGACGCAGGGCCCGAGTGTCCATCTCCCCCAGAAACCGAGGGGATGCTTATTGTTCATGAGGACATTTGTTCCTGACACCGCTTCTAAGCAAGGTCCATGGTGTAGAGAGCCCCAGAGCTCTCTCCATCGTACCTGGGACAGAGAGAGGACATGAGCAGAGGCTGCTGCTGAGCCTCCCCTTGCTCTGGGAGGGCTCCTGGCTGGGTCCTTTTTGGCCAGCAAAGACAGAGCCCTGCCAGCCAGAAGCCACCCTCTCCCTGAAGATCTCTTCTTGGCTTTCCTGATCCAGTCCAACTCCCCATCTCACAAAAAACACCAGAGGTTTAATTTGTCACCTCAGACAAAGACTAATTTATCCTCTACCTCTGGACTGTGAGATGGGATTTCCACTCTTAGCAGTGTCAGGCTCAAATAATTCAGTTCTTAAATGCTCTGACTCCTCCCTTATGTACTCGGATCCTTTAAAAACGAACCGGTGCCCCCCCAAATTGTTGTCACTGGCCAATTTAAAGATGCTTTGGGAGCCTCAGTATTACTTCTGTACCTGAAAAAGGAAAGAGCCAAGATGCTGTTGTCAGTTATAAAGACAAAACCAAACACAAAAGTAGATATGGAGCTGCTTCATTCCACGTGAAACTCTGTCCTCTGCCAGTCACTGTCCCCAAAACAGCCTGTGGGGCTGCAGGACTGGCTCCTGGTGGAATGGAGGAACCCTGAGCCTCCTCCCACCTTTCCAGTCTGCAGCACAACACCCTCATGCTGAGCTCAATCCAAAGCAGGGGAATTACTGGGATTCCTTCATCTCGCTGAAAACACAGAGAGACACTACCAAATCCTCTAATTACCACATTGTTTCAAAGATTCTGAAGGCAGGACACACCAATGCAGGTTTGGGGTAACCCACACTCAGAATATCCTCCAGAGACTCTATTGCTGAACCCTCTTGCTTTTGACTTGAGAAATCCTTCAGGAAAACTACCCTGCTTTTATCTTTTTTTTTTTTTTTTTTTTTTTTTTTTTAATTTTTTTTTTTTTTTTTTTTTTTTTTTTTTAATATTATTTTATGGATCAACTCACTGCAACTTTATTGGCAAAAAAATAGCTCCTGCTCACGTGTGAGCTGTGTGTGCCATTGTCCCATTATAAAGCCATTGTCATGTTGTTATTGTTATATTGTCATTTCATAAAATGACTGAAAACATGAAGGTTTTATGGGAAATGCTTAATCTTGGATACTTGGGATTATTAACTGAAAAGGACTCTCAGCACCATTTTATGTTATTTTTATTTATTCAGCCACCCAGCTCTTTGTTCTCTAAGCTCCCAGGAGCAGATAACATTTCACAGCCTTATCACAGCTGGGAACAGCAGTGAGGGCACAGACCCTGCTTTGGTCCCATTCCTGCCTGTTTGCTTCACCTTTGTTTGGGCCAAGACAGAATCCCAGAACCTGCTGAGCTGGAAGGGACCCCCAAGGCCCATCCAGTCCAACCCTCAGCCCTGCACAGGCCCAGCCCCAAGAGTCACCCCATGTGCCCCAGAGGATCAGTCAAACCCTCCTGGAGCTCTGGCAGCCTTGGGGCTGTGCCCACTGCCCTGGGGAGCCTGGGCAGTGCCCAACCACCCTCTGGGGGAAGAACCTTGCCCTGAGATCCAACCTGAGCCTGCCCTGACACAGCTCCAGGCCATTCCTACAGATCCTGTCGCTGATTATCAGAGAGAAAAGACAAGAAATCCTCTGTTCTTGGCCCCTCCTGGAGGAGCAGAGCTCACACCAGCAGTTCCACTGGAGCCCTCCCCAGCTCCTCAGCAGTGAGACACCTGGAGGGACACAGGGACAAGATGGTTTGTCCTTCTGTGGGGGACAAATGCAAAATGAGGCAGGATCTGACCCGAAATAACCTGGTAGCAGTTCTGCAGCACAGGACCTGGCTTGGCTGGGGGGACCAGGGAAATGAGAGGTGCAAACATCACCCGCAGGCACCTCCAACAGCCTCAGGAGCTCCACTTCAAGGAAGCTGTGAAGCAGCTGGAGAGAACCCCAAGGACAGCAACAGCAATGATCAGAGGCCTGGAAAGACATTCTCCAAAGGAAGACAGGAAGAGAGGGCAGGTTTAACTTAGAGAAAGGGAGGCACGATATCGATCTGTGAGGATGTGAAGGACTGTACCAAAAGGACAAGGATGTGCTCTACGTGCCTGGGGTGGATAAGGAAGGAGAAAATGAACTCAAACCACACAAGACAGATTTGTGGCAGCACCTGAAAAGCCCTTCCAGCAGGATGGATAAGGAAGCACCGATATAGATTGCCTGGGGAAGGTGTGGAGTTTCCATCACTGGCAGTCTTAGAAGTTAAGGGAATATCTCCCAGGGATATCAGGACATCCCGCCTGCACAGGTAACTCCATTTATCACAGCTATCTGGCCCTGAGTGAACCCGCTGCCTTCCCATGGAGGTGCCCCAGGAGCAGGACCTGGCTGAGGAACCACCCAGCAGCCAGCACAGGGGCTGCTGCTGGCAGGGAAGAGCTTCATGTCCCTCCTTTGCTCGCTGGCCAGCAAGCCAAGAGCAGTAAATTGGGGACAAAGCAGAAGAATGGAGACAGTTTGTGTGCGGAAACATTGAGAAGTAAATCCCCAGAACAAAAGATGGCAAAAAATCTTCCTGCCCCCAGGCTGGGGAAAACGAGAGTGCAAAGAGCTTCATCAAGGCTTGGCTTTGCGGTGAGTCCACCAAAAGGTCAGGTGCAGCTTGGGCAGAGCCTTCCTTGTGGTCCTGCTTCCCCCTCGGGACAGAGGTGACAGACACAAGTCCAGAACTAGGTATTTCTTTCAGGACCATCAGACCAAAAACAACCAAATGTCTGGTGTTATTTCCACGTAAAAAAAGCTGGAAGTGAATTACCTACAGCCCATGGCATCCCAAAATGTGCAGCAATAACATGCAGTGAGATGGTCTTAACTCACTGCAGCCTGGAGATTTCCAGAGGGCTGAATTCCTCCCTCTTCCCTGAGCCCCTGAGCGGGTCGGCTGCACCGGGAGGTCTGGAGGGACCCTGGCAATGGCTGGCAGGAGGAAGGCGCTGCCTGGCCGGGTTTGGGGTTTGTGGCAATGCCAGCTTGCCCTCTAGTGGCCCTGCTCCCAAACGTCCCTCCAGCTGCACGGGGCGCTGGGATTGGGAATGGTTTTCCAGAGCTGTTGAGGATGCGCAGCTGGGGCTGAAGGGAACGGGAGGCGCATCTGCTTCAAACCCCCTTCCTTCCTAAGGGGCTTCGACCCCCTCCTGTTCGTACAGGTCACTGTGTTTGGCACCCGGCTGAGCTGCCTCTTCCTCCTCCTCTTCCTTCTTCTCCTCCTCCTGAGGAGCTTCAATTACCTGGGGCCAAAGAGGGGTTTGGGAAGGCTGGAGCACTGAGGGACCCTCTGCAGCACCAGGGAAGGGAGGTTACTTTGCAGCCCAGGCAGCCTTTGCTCCCCCTCCCAGCATTTATTGAATATTGGGACAAGGTGGACGTTTCCTGCTGCAGGAACCCACTGCCACCCCCTCCCTGGTGGTGTAACGGGGTAACTCCAAAGCAGCTGCACTCAGACTAAAGGACAGTCATCTAATAGTGAGATTACAATTAATTCGGCTGAAGCAAAACATTTACCCTCCCAGGGCTAAATGGAAGATAAAAAGGCTAAGTGTTTAGAGCACAGGGAGAAGGCACAGCTTCTGAGGGCTCCCTGTGCTGTGGGACCTGTGGGCTGGATGGACATCCCTGCCCTGCAGACTGGGGGCAGGAAGGCACCTCATCTGCAGATGGGCTTTCCCAGCCCCTCACAACCTCCCACAACCTGCTGTGTGGGTCCAAGCACTCCAGCCCCAAAAATCTCTGCATTTCCACCATGGATCCCTGGAGCAGCCCCTCCACAGGTTCTCACAGAGCCGGATAGATGGACACACTGGGAATGAGAGGCTGGAGAGCAGTGCTGGGAAAGGGCCCTGGGGGTGCTGGTGGGTGCCAGTTGTGCCTGAGTCAGCAGTGCCCTGGCAGCCAGGAGGGCCAACCCTGT
>VZRE01001674.1:72429-83499 GCA_013396775.1 Cephalopterus ornatus
GATGTTTGTTTATTTCCAAGGTCACTATTTCCACACTTTCAGGATTTCACCCATCTCAATTCCAGGCTGGTTCCTCCAGATCTGTGGCTGTGTGCCTGACTGTCAAATTTGGGTAAATACAGTGCAGGGGAAAAAACCACCCAAGGGGTATATTTGGGGCTGTGGGATATCTTCATGTAAAGGTTTGCTGCCCCTCTCACCCCAGAAAAGGCAGGTTTTCTTACAAGAAGTTTCTTTGGCAAATGCACCGCTTTCAGTGACACCTGTAGGGACAGGGAGGGGGTCACACAGGTGTTTGCACCTAGGGCTCTCCTGACACAGGTCCCTTGGCCCACATCAGCTTCCTGCCTCATTTATTCCAGATCTGGAAAAGGAAAGACTTCAAAACTTCTTGTGCAGGAATGAATCCTCCTTCCCCAGGCAGCTCCGAGTCCTGGGGACAGCCCAGTTCTCCGAGCTGTGCTGATCCATCTTTGATGGCCAATTCCATGAGAAAGGCAAGTTAAAGCTTCCAACATCTGACCACAGGACTTTGCCAATATTGCTGGTGCTCATTCAGTAAGGTCTCCCTTTCCCCTCCTCGTCCTCACTCCCTTCTGAGCCCTGTTCACTGCACACAAAGGGCAGAGAGGAAAGCCCCTGTATGTCACGGTGAAGATCAGGAGGTGACAATCTCCCCCTTAACATTGTTGGATATGGATTTGATGCCAAGGGCAGAGGGAACATTTTGGAGCAGGAACTCAAACTGCCCTGGCTGACAGGAAACTGGACAGATCCCAGCTGAAAGAAGATGCACATTTTTAACATCTCAAGAGTTACTACCGAAATAACTTCCCAGGCAGTGAGTTGGACAGGGATTACCTGAAGGATCATGGGATTCTCCAGCTGTTTTGTCACCTTTGGCAGTTTGCAGCCAGAGTTCAAATGAAGCAGGTGTTTCCAACCAGAAGAGCTTTGGCCAACTGTGTGTTTCAGCAAGGACATGAAGACCAAGACACCTCCTGCTCTGACCAGGCCACCCTAAGGAGCCTCATCCCACAGCCAGAGCCCCCCCTGGGCATGGGCCTGGGCCTGGGCTCAGCTGAGCTGGCCCTGAACGTACACGAGGGTTGAAATCCTCTCAGATCAGGTCCATGGGCAGCTTTCTCCCAGGGAAAACCACCAAATCCTGGACTTGTAAGAGACCGGCTGAGAACCATTAACTGAGCTGCTGTTATTTATAAATCAAGATGCAACTTCTGCACACACAGGGTTTGTTATGCTGAGTCGAATTCTTGCTTTTGGCTGCCTGGGCTCTGCCATGACAGATTAATACTGATTTGAATAAAAACTCAAACCTTTCTGGGACATTTTCTCCATGGGCTATTCCTTGCCTTTACTCTGAGAAGTTGGGAAGAGGGTCTCACTTTAGTGACACTGAATTTCAACCCCAAATTTTCGACATGAGCCTTTCTCTAGGATGGATTTATTCTTACAGGTAGTATTTTAATAGCTGTAAAATTAAGAATAACTTCTCTACAGTACAATCAGCACAATCCCCTGCCAGGAAATCCACTCGGACAGCAATACCCACTGTAGGCAGATTATCTGCTCTTCTGCATTGTAAGAATTGTAAGAAATGAATTTTGAAGAAGAGAGAAATCCTTATTGAGTTATTTAAACAGAATATGTTTCTCAGAAGAAAAGCAAAGGCTCTGGTAATGCCTTCATCCAGGTCCTAGTCACTGTCCACCAGCAGGAAAACAGGAAAGTTGTGCAGAAACTTGCACAGATTTTGTGATGGCATCAAAAAGGGTGAGACTTTTGTCAAATTAAGGTACCTCTGTGCCCTTGAATGGGCTGTAGGATCTGATGGATCCCTTACACCCGCCCCAGGATTTTCCTGTTCTCGGCAAAACCAGTCTCAGAATCAGATTTACAGAGGAGCTGCTGGCTGTGGTCCACCCCAGAGCCACGGATCTCCAGGGGAGCACCCTCTGCTCCACTTCCTCCTGAGTGTCCCTGTGCTGGATGTCCCTGGGAAGGGCTGAGACCAGGGACAAGGTACTGGAGGCCTGGGAGGACAGGTATGGGACAGGGGACCAGCCCTGCAGCCAGCACAGGGTGTCCTCCTGCCCCTCCTCCTCCTCACAGGGTTAAAAGGGCCACGGAACAGTGACACAGCAGTGCCAGTGCCCAGGAGCAAAGTGCTGGAGGGGTTTTCCCAACCCTTCCCTTGGAGCACTTCAAGAGAGCCTGGGGCAATATGCTCCTCTGCAGGACCTAATGGCCTGGGAATGATGTCCTTGGGTACGAGGTGCTTTGTGGGCAGGATTCCTGCACAGGTGGGCAAGAACCAGCCCTCCCAAACTGCCCTTCCCAGCACAGACCCCTCCCTCCAACCCCTTCACCTGGGTGCACGGGGCCCTTCCTTTGATGTCGGAGGCCAGCGCTCCAGCCATCCTGACTCACTCCTGTTGCCTTGCTGGGATCAGGATTTCATCCAAGCCCCCCTGGGAGCTCTGCCTTTCCTTCGGGAGCTCTCTCTGAGGGCTTGGCAGCAAGAGCTCCTGGGCTGTGTAGCCGTGACACCGCCCTTTTGGCAGGGACTAGGCCGTGATTTAGGATCGTTCCCAGAGCTGACGTCCTGACACCCCAATCCTGACATTTCTCCCTGTCTCTGTTCCTGGTGCTGCAGACAAGAGTGTTCCTGATTTCTGTATCCTGCCTGGAGCACAGGCACTCTGGGGACTCGCAGGGCTCAGTGCCTGGGGCAAGTTCCCTTCTGCCTGGCCCCAGCACGCCCAGTGTGACCATGGCAATATGTTTGCCACCAGAACACGCTCCCGTTTTAGTTTTTAATAGAAGTTTGCTCTTCATGGGCTTTGTCTCTGCCTGGTCATTGTTGGGATCTTCTCCAGGAGCTCATCTCTCCTAAGGAGGATGGGCTTTGCTGAGGTTGTGCAGGGGGTGCAGCTGCTCAGCTCTGAGGACAGGGCAGTGCCCACGCAGACACGCAGGAGGGTGGCAGAAAGGGGGACTCTCCTTGCAAGGACATGGAGGGGCTGGAGCGTGTGCAGGGAAGGGAACGGAGCTGGGAAGGGGCTGGAGCAGCAGGAGCAGCTGAGGGAGCTGGGGGGGCTCAGCCTGGAGAAAAGGAGGCTCGGGGGGACCTTCTGGCTCTGCAACTCCCTGACAGGAGCGGGGAGCCGGGGGGGGTCGGGCTCTGCTCCCAGGGAACAAGGGACAGGAGGAGAGGCCTAAGCTGTGCCAGGGGAGGTTCAGGTTGTATAGTAGGGAAAAATTCTTCACTGGAAGAGTGGTTAATCATTGGAAGGGGCTGCCCAGGGAGGTGGTGGAGTCACCATCCCTGGAGGTGTTCAAAAATCAAGTAGATGTGGCACTTCAGGATATGGTTTAGTGGGCATGGGGGTATCTGTTCAAAGTTTGAACTTGATGATCTTGGAAGTCTTTTCCAGCCTTAATGGTTCTGTGATTCTGTGAAAGGCCCTGGGGGAAGCCATGGCTGGGGGGGTGGGTGAGAGGAGGTTGCATGGTGGATATTTTGGCCAGGAGAGGGGTGGGTGCTGTGGAAGGGGCATGGAGACTGTCTCAGCCAGGAGATAGGACAAGAGCAGTGATTTCTCCCTGTTTTTGGAGAACTGTGGCTGGTGGTTGGAGGTGCTGAGAGGGGAGGAGAGGGAAGAAAGGATCCAAAGGCAAGAGAACACTGGGCTGGCAGGGCAGAGGGCCTGCTTTTTGCCCCAGGATTTACTGCTCAGTTCCGATCCAGCCCTGCTGAGACCATCAAATCCCCTGCTTTGTCCAATCCTTCCTGTAAGAACAGATGCTGCTGGGGGTCCTCAGGCTGCCCAGCACATCCTGGGCACGGGCTCCGCTCTGGAGGAGCTGCCCTGCAGCTGACAGGGGGTTTGGTGGTTCCAGAGCCCGGAGGGAGCTGCCAGGACCCTGCTCAGGCGCTGCCCGGGGGCTGCTCCCCCTGCTCTCACACAGCGGCTTCCTTTTAAACCCGCCAGCAGGAGACTCCTGAGTCAAGTGCAGAGTGTTCTTGGTGCTGTGACTGCTCCCCTGGAGCCTGCCTGCCCTCGAGGTGCCAAGCTGCTGCTCCTGCCCTTGGAGAGGAGCCAGCTCTGAAGCATTACGATTTAATTAAATTACTCCAGCAGCTGCACGGGGAAGAGCTTCGACAAGAGACAGAAAGAAAGACAAGGGGGTGGGGGTAGGGAGCAGGGGGAGCTGGAGGGTTCTCGTGTCTCACACTCTGTATCCCCAGCAGCGGGGTAAAATGAGGGGTTAACATCCTTTGGGTTCTCTCTGGGCCTGGCAGCACCACTGTGGGGCACTCACGGGCCTGTGCCAGCCCAGCCAAGGCTGTCAGATGTTTCCTGGGCCTCACCCCTGATCCAGGTCCAGCCTTGCAGCTCCTTGGCAGGGGGCAGCAGGAGCCCCCAGCTGTGCAGAGGGGCTGAAGGGCAGGTGCCCCATGGCCGTGAGAGCCACAGAAACACATTCAAATGAAGAGCTGCTCACCCTTGTTTTCCTCTGCAGGATTTGCTGAGCGCTTCTCCTCCCTTTCTTCAGCGCATCCCACTCCTGTGCTCACCAGCTGAGCTGGCAATAAACCCAAACCTTTGCCCTGTGCCTCACCACTCAGTTCCTTTCCTCCTCTAAATCCCTCTGTGTTTTCCCTGAGTCTCCTGATTGTGGAAGATTTATTTATGTGTCAGTGCCCTCACCCCCTGCTTGGAGATTTGTGCTCTTGCTGTCCTTCCCTAGGGAATGTGCTCACCAAAGCATCCAGGGAGAAAGGGCATGTTACAGCTCAGGGCACAAGAAGATTCCTGTATGGTCCTTTATCCCTAAATCAGCTGGAGCACTGAGTCCTCCACATCAGCCTGGTGCTGGCACAGCTCTCGGGGACACCAGGGCTCCACGCTGGGCTGAAATCATCACATAGGCTTCAGCACCGGGGGGCAGGGAGGGTGGGAAATGGGGTTTTCTTGACAAGAAGTAAAAATAATCAAGAACAGCAAGGATGGTGTGGGAATGAAGATGTTTTAGATGGACTCAAATGGGATTTCATCATTCCAACAGAGAAAGGGGAGAAAAAAGCAGAGAGACTGAAATGGAAAGCAGTGCTGGTGGAGGTCTGAAGGAAATAGCCTGGGAGTCAGAGGGTGGTGGTCAGGCTTTCGTGGGAAGACCTGGAAATAATAAAGCAGACAGTGCCCATCAGGGCAGGGGTTAGGTTGGATCTCAGGAAAAGGTTCTTCCCCCTGAGGGTGGTTGGGAACAGGCTCCCCATGGCAGTGGACATGGCCCCAAGGCTGCCAGAGCTCCAGGAGGGTTTGGACAACGTCCTCAGGGACAGGGTGGGATTTTTGGGGTGTCTGTGCAGGGCCAGGAATTGGACTGGATGATCTTTCTGGCTCCCTTCCAGCTCAGGATATTCTGGGATTCTGTGGTTTCTTCCGAGAAGGAGGTTGGTTGCTCTCTGTGCAGTGACACCCTGGCAGGATGTGACATGGCCTGACTCTGCCCCACCTCTGCCCCACCTCTGCCCCACCTCCCTGCTCTCACCTGAGACACTTCACTTGTGCCCAGGCAGTATCTCTCCTCTGTCCTGGTCCCTGTGCAGCAGCGATGATTTCTCATGTCCTTCCTCAGGGGCTGCTTACTCTTTGTGTTGGGAACTTTCCCTGGTGGCATTCCTGGCCTGCCCTTCCTGGGTTATCATGATGGCTCCTTGTGCTGCCAAAATCATTTCCCTCTTCCATCTCCAGGGCTGCTGTGACTGGGCAGTGGAGCTGCTCTGATCTGACCGCATGGCCAGGCTGTCTCTGAGCACAGAACTCTGTCCTCTGCCTTTTCCAGCTCATCTGGCCACTGCTTGGCCACCCTTCCTGGAGAGACAAACCCAGAGCTGCATCAGCTCAACACACCACTGAACTCAGGCTGATTTCTCCTGAAAATCAACCAGACTGAGATGAGAAGCTCATCAATTAATCCATGGTGGTGATGGTATCTCCTCATTCCTCGTCTGGGGGAGGGAGCTGTGGGGGTGGTTGAGACAGGCGGTGGTTAAGAGAGCAGCCCTCCCCTCTGCTGCCACCTCTGCAGGCCCAAGGATCAGCCACTGCCCCATTTCCAGGGCGGGTGGGCAGGAGAAGACATTCAAATCTCCCATGGACAGGATCAGACCCTCTGGCTGTGGGTCTGTCTGAGCTCTCCAGCCTGTCTCAGAGGGGCCTGGAGGAACCAGCATTCCCACACAGACCACCAAGGAGCAGAGATGGACCTTGTGCCTGTGCTGGATGGACTGGCCCTGTCTTTTCGCCCTGAATGGTTTGACTTGATGATTTTAGAGGTCTTTTCCAACCTCGGTAATTCTGTGATCCAGGGGATGTTGTCACCTCTCCCAGGCCATGCTGTGACAGACAAGAAGGCACCTGGAGGTGGTCACCATTGGCTTCCAGAGGAGGCCAAGTCAGGAAGGACATGGTAGGAATTTAAGTGAGAGGTTTCATGGGCTGCACAGGGAGGGTCCATGGGGGTATGGGCAGAGTCCATCAGCAAAACATGTTCAGTCTGAGCTGCCAGCAGCTTGCAGACAGAGGTTGTGGCTCCAGACACTCCTGTCACCCACAGAAACATTCATGATAAAGGCAGGCAATAAAAGCCATGGATGGAAGAATAATTATCCAGGGGCGGGAAGGGAATAAAAAGGGAAAGAGCCTTGATGTAACATAAACATCATAAAAGGCCATAAAAGCAAAGCAAAGGGAAGTGTGAAGGAGACTGAAGGTTGGCAGCAAATGTACATAAACAGAAGGAGCCAGTCTGGAATGGTCTAGAAATAGGGAAGGTTATGGATGGGCTGAAATGGTGAATAAATGGATCTGAGATGAAAATGAGTGAGGAAATAGATTGATGGAGAACAGCACTGAGAGCTGCACTCCAGGGCCAGGGAGTCATGAAAACACCCTGCAAGGGACATTTCCAGAAGCTGAGTGGGACTGAGGAGGGGGAGAGCAGAGGGAGAGGGGAAGGCAGAGCTCCAATGGCCAGGAGCAGCCATGGGACGGGGAGGACAGGAGGACAGGTCAGAGAGCCCTGAGGAACTGTCCTACACACAACAGAGATGTGTCTGCTGGGGAAGTTCCAAAAAGAGCAGCGCAGTGGGCAATCCATGTCAGGACGTGGATGGAGCCTGCCTGTACCTGCCTGTACCTGCCTGCACAGAGCAGGGGATCCTGAGCCAGCAGGAGCCAGGACACAGGGCTCTCTGGAGGACACAGGGCTCTCTGGAGGACACAAGGCTGCCTGGCCGAGGTGAGGCTGAGGAGGACTGTCCCCTCCACACACTGGAGCTCGTTTTGCTGTTCTCAAGGTCCCTAATCCCAGGAATGGGAAGGCAGATGGTGCAGCAGAGAGCAAGAGGAGCCTCCAGGCACTGATGACATCAGCCTGGAGCACAGGGACATGTGCTCAGAGTGAGGGGGAAGGGAGGATCCTCCAGCTGCTGCAAGTGCCAAACATTTCTCATTCCTCATGTGCTCTGATTAACACCTCCACACGCAACAGGGCTGAAAGCAAGGCCTTCCTGAGCTCTGCTAATTATTAAACACACTTCTGTTAAGTTTAACCAGACGTGCTTGTCTGCTGCTGGCAGGAGCAGAATAGTGGGAGAGACTTGTAAACACCCTGGGATGACTCAGTGAAAGCTCTGCCAAGAGTTCCAGGCACTGGAGCCTTCGACCTTCAGGTGTCGTTGTCTACCTTGTGTTCCAGCCTGGCCAGCCCGGACCTCTCCTCTCTGAGATGAGGGTCAGGAGCCAGGCAGGGGCTGTGCTGACAGAGACACGTGTTTCAGTGCTGTGGGTCCTCACACCTGCTCCTGGTCACACTGAGATGGTTCCTCACCAGCACCTCGGCTGCCCTGCGCCCTGCAGTGGCTCTTGGGGGTGACCTGCCCACCACAGAGGCTCCTGAGAACTCTCTGTAGCGCTGCCTCGAAGCCTTTGGCTGCTTCTCCAGAGCCTGTGTCAGTCTGAAGGAGATCTGGCAGTGAGCTGTGCCAGCTGCTCCACCAGGGAATTATCTTTAGGCTCACACAGAAATCTTCTCTCTTTCAAGGCCACTTCAGCCACACTCAGAGCACACAGGCTGCAAGTTGCTTCTCTACCCACCCCCCTCCCCACCCAGCTACCCACCTCCCTCGGGTGCTCTGGGGCTGTGACCTGTACAGACAGTGCATAGAATCATAGAAAAGAATCATAGAACTATTTAGGTTGGGAAAGGCCTCCAGGATCATGGAGTCCCCCCTGTGCCCCATCCCCACTTTGTCCCCAGCCCAGAGCACTGAGAGCCACGGCCAGGCCTTCCTTGGGCACCTCCAGGGCTGGGGACTCCAAACCTCCCTGGGCAGCCCCTGCCAAGGCCTGACCACCCTTTCCATGAGGAAATTCCTCCTGATGTCCCACCTGCCCCTCCCCTGGCACAGCTGGAGGCCGTTCCCTCTCCTCCTGTCCCTTCTTCCCTGGGAGCAGAGCCCGACCCCCCCCGGCTCCCCCCTCCTGTCAGGGAGTTGCAGAGCCAGAAGGTCCCCCCTGAGCCTCCTTTTGTCCAGGCTGAGCCCCGCCAGCTCCCTCAGCTGCTCCTGCTGCTCCAGCCCCTTCCCCAGCTCCGTTCCCTTCCCTGGACACCTCCAGCCCCTCAATGACTTTCTTGTAATGAGGAGCCCAGAACTGGACATCTTCCTGTGCTCCTTGGTTGTTTTACAGCACCTAATTCATGGTGATCTAGGATGGAGCTATTGCAAACTCCAGTAATGCTATTCAGAGAGAGAAAAATAAAAGTACCATGTGTACAGATCAACCAGCCAAAAGCCTGTGAAAATCTGAAACTTTTCAACTATTAGGCCATAACTTCTCCAATAAATATTGTAGAACACACCCTGACATGTTCAATGTTTATCCATTTTTTACCAGTTTCTTTGAAAAGAACAGAAAGAAAGCCCTTGGGTTGGCTTTGAGGTCTGGAGGAGCTTTTTGCTCCTACCAAATCCACCTCCAGCACAGGGATCTTACTACTCACCAAGAAACAGCAGCACCTGGGTCAGGGCAACCTCTGGTATCGATACACGATGGGGGATGAAGGGATGGAGAGCAGCTCTGGGGAGAAGGACTTGGGATACAGGAGGATGAAAAGCTGGACATGTCCCAGCTGTGGGCACTGACAGCCCAGAAACCCCCCTGGGCTGATCCCACAGTGTGGGCAGCAGGGAGGGGGGATTCTGCCCCTCTGCCCGCTCAGGTGAGACCCCCCTGCAGAGCTGCCTCCAGCCCTGGGGGACAACAGCACAAGGACGTGGAGCTGCTGCAGAGAGTCCAGAGGAGACCCCGGAGATGCTCCAGGGCTGGAGCCCCTCTGCTCTGGAGCCAGGCTGGGAGAGCTGGGGGGGTTCACCTGGAGAACAGAAGGCTCCAGGGAGACCTGAGAGCCCCTTGCAGGGCCTAAAGGGGCTCCAGGAGAGCTGCAGAGGGACTGGGGACAAGGGATGGAGGGACAGGACACAGGGAATGGCTTCCCACTGCCAGAGGGCAGGGTTAGATGGGATATTGGGAAGGAATTGTTCCCTGTGAGGGTGAGGAGGCCCTGGCACAGGTTTCCCAGAGAAGCTGTGGCTGCTCTATCCCTGGAAGTGTCCAAGGCCAGGTTGGACGGGGCTTGGAGCAACCTGGGGCAGTGGGAGGTGTCCGTGCCCATGGCAGGAGGTGGCACTGGATGAGCTTTAAGGTCCCTTCCAACCCCAAACCAGTGTGTGATTCCATGAAAAAGGATGGATCTGTGGATTGAGGTTAACTTCCTCCAGTGCTTCCTGCTGCAGATCTCTCCTGGCTCCATTCCTCCACCATCCAAAAGCAGCAGCTCTCCAGTGTCTCAGTTCCAAGCAGGAGCGAGGCTGAGGAGGCAGGTGAGTGGCACAGGCAGGTTTTGCCTCCATAGATTTCCATGAACTCCTCAGGACAGGCAGGACACAACTAGGGTGGGAATGTCCCCAGCTCAGCCGCACATGGAGTGCAAAGCCTGTGGAGAGGCTGGACAGACACCACAACTTCACCAGCACTGGCTCCACTGGGTTGCACCTCCTGCATGTTTTGGGACACCCAATTTACAGTATAAACAGCAATATATCAACCTGCACGCTGACCCAGAAAAACAAGAAGAGAAAATCCTGTGTATTCCTGACGTGGCCGAGCAGATTCCTCTGCTGGCACAGCCACCCCCAGGTCCTCTATTAAGACATCGAATTTTCTTACCTTTTTTTTTGTTTTTTTACAGAAAGGAGACAGAAAGAGAAATTACTCCTATTTAATAGTATTGGGATTTAAGTAGTCCTAATTAGTCATGGGATAGATGTGCATGAGCTGCTTGTTGCCTGTGCTGCTGTTTTTCACTTTGGGATAATCTTCTTCCAGAGTGGATGACAGGGCTGAGCACAGTCACTTTGGAACAGGAAAGGGCAGACTTTTTAAATTGTTTTTAACATGAGGCTTATAGTTTATGGATTCTATCAAAAATCAAGAGGGAAACCTGAAAGCCATAAGGGCTGCTCCATCCTTCCCGTATGAATATTTCTGTTCAGCTGGATACAACCATAGAACCATGGAACGGGTTGGGTTGAAAGGGACTTCAATGACCATCATCTTGTTCCAATGTCCTGCCATGGGCAGGGACACCTTCCACTGGAGATATTGTGAGCAAAATGGTATAGATGGTCCCGGACAGAGGACTCTGCAGAGACAACAGTGAATTTTCCAGAGAGAAGCCTGAAAGCCTCACGTGCTGTCCCTGCCAAAGCCCTTGGCCCCCAAAATGTTAAGAGTGTCAGGAAGGTGACGCTGGGATTAGGGAACACTCTGGATGTGCACTCCTGGTGGGTGCCAGTTGTCCCTGAGTCAGCAGTGCCCTGGCAGCCAGGAGGGCCAACCCTGTCCTGGGGGCATCAGGGAGGGGATTGTCCTGCTCTGCTCTGCCCTGGGGCGGCCTCACCTCAACATTGGGGCA
>VZRE01001674.1:83717-101587 GCA_013396775.1 Cephalopterus ornatus
GTTCTTCCCCCAGAGGGTGGTTGGGCACTGCCCAGGCTCCCCAGGGCAGTGGGCACAGCCCCAAGGCTGCCAGAGCTCCAGGAGGCTTTGGCTGATCCTCTGGGGCACATGGGGTGACTCTTGGGGCTGGGCCTGTGCAGGGCTGAGGGTTGGACTCGATGATCTTCGGGATTCCCTTCCAGCTGAGCATATTTTGGAATTCTGTGATATGCAAAATTCTCATCTCTCTCCAAAGTCCTGTATTTATATCCCTTCTCCCAGCAAACCTGCAGCTGGAGGTTGTAGCCAAAATGGGCTTTAAGCCCTGGTTTGCTGCAAACCAGGCCGTGGGGCTTTGCCACCAGGGATGTGCTGGATGAACCCTCCTTTAGTGAGTGAGTGGCACAGGTTTAGGACAGGAGCCACGTGGTCCCAAGAACCTGGCACAGTGTGTCTGCCCACAGGGCTGTGGGGGCGGCTGGCAGCCAAAACAGTGCCCAGAATGGCACAGCAGGGCTTTTATTTTAAGGTTGCCCTGTGCAGTGCAACACAATGATACACAGTCCCACGATAAGGAATGTTAATAATACTCCCCTTTCTGCCAGGAATAGAGTCCCTATCTCCAAACCCCACTGCTCTAATCAGCAGAAACAAAGCCCAGTGGATGAAAACAAGAAACCCGGGACCTCGGGAAGTATTCGGGTTCAGGAAAGAGTAAATATTTCAGTTGTGAGGCCAATGCATCCTGGAATGTATGGGGCACTCCAGGAACAGCTCCCCATTGTCCAGGGGCCACAGGGGAAGGTCCTCTTATCCAGACCATGTCCTGCAGGGCCACCAGGCTGCCCCAGTGACCCCAGTGCTCCCCCTGGGGTGGGAGGCCAGGAGATCCTTGCAGAGGTGAAGGTGAGGGTGTTTTCCATGAAAGGTGTCCCAGCAGGAGCAGCTCAGGGGCTGTACATGTTCAGTGTGGTGTTGCTGTATCTTTGATCTCTGCAAGAGAACAGTCCCAAATCCCTGCCTGCTCTGTTCTGCGGATTGCATCATTGCTTGATGGTCGCTACCACAACCTTCCCACATTTCTTAGCCCCCTGACAGATCTTTCTGGCTGAGGGAGCATCTCCCAGCTTCTCCCTTCCATAAGGAAAATCAAAAGATGCCATGCATGGCCCATGCTCAAAGGGTGGGCAGTGGGAGCCCTTGGGCTCAGTTCCCATGGAAGCCAGCTCAGCTCTGTGTTCACAGAGCCCTGCCCAGCCCTCCCTGTCTGCAGGAGCCTGGGCCACTCATGGCACTTGGTGACATCACCAGACTGGTCTCAGTTGCTCTGAGACCTCTGGTCACTCTCCAGCTCCTGACACCTGAGTCACATCTCCAGCAAAACTGAAGCCGAGGATCAGAGGTTTTGCTGCTGAAACCAACTGCCCAGTTCCCAAATGCTCCAAGCCTGAACTGTCCTGAAAACCACTCTTGCCAAAGGTTTGGCTGGGCCCTGAGCAACCTGGGCTGGTGGAAGGTGTCCCTGCCCATGGCAGGGGGTGGGACAAGATGAGCTTTAAGGTCCCAAACCAGTCTGTGATTCCATGATAAAGATGCCACAAGATTCAACTCCAGGATCTGCTAAAAGGCCCGTGCTGCCCAGGACTCTGGGAGTTAATACGGAAGGGGAAGAAATGGAAGAAACAACATCACCTTTCCTGGTGTGTTGC
Organism: Cephalopterus ornatus; assembly: GCA_013396775.1. Taxonomy (NCBI): domain Eukaryota; kingdom Metazoa; phylum Chordata; class Aves; order Passeriformes; family Cotingidae; genus Cephalopterus; species Cephalopterus ornatus. The sequence goes on from VZRE01001674.1 coordinate 85,406, forward strand.
AGCAGGGGCCATCTCTGGACTTCTGTCCAGGACAGGGAAGCAGAGAGGATGGGACCTGTTTGCAGAGCCAGGTGCATGCAGAGAGGGGAAGGTGGAGGCTTTGGGTGAGGGCAGTGCCCAGTCCGTGTCGTGAGAGCCCATCCTTATGGAGAGGGACCTGGAAACTCCTTTAGCAGATCCCTGGAGAACCCTCAGAGCAGAGCCCTACCCTTGGTTCCTGCCTCTTCTCACCTGTTTTACCTCCAGTGTCCCCATACCTGACCCCAAGGCCAAATCCCTGGGTGCCAATATCTTGCAATCACAACACACAAAACAAATCAAAGTGTCCAGGGCACCTTCATAGCATTAAAAACAAGCATCAAACCAGGGCTCAGACTGCCAGATATTTTATTGGTTCAGGCTCAGGTAACCCAAGTGTGCCCTTGGTAACCCGGGGGGCACAGGCAGAAGACCCTGGTTATGTGTCTGTGTGAGCCTGACCCTGGAGATCCGTGAGCCCAAGGAATTCATCCACGCAAGTGACACACAGGCACTGCCAGGGCAAATCTCACCCAGTCCTGTCCAAGGCAGTCCAGCACGGACAGTGTGAAAGGAAGACCTGGGGAAAATAGCAAAACAATAAGATACTTCATTTTTCCTAGTTTAATAAATATACGTGTATGGGGTTTTTTACAAGAAAAGCAGCTCCTATTAGTAAGGAGAGGGAATTTTGCCTGCTTTGCAGAAGTTCATCCATTGTTCAAAGCAAACTCTCCTGTCCAACACAAACAGGGACTCTTAAAAACATTCTCATCCAAAACAATTGCCACGAGTTTTGATGTTTTCACGGTCCTTGCTCTCCCCTACTGTTTGATCATTATGTTTTACAATATTTTTTCCCCTTCCTCACAGGCTCTGTTCCAGGTGCCCCTGCTCTGGAATTCGTGGCTTCATCATCCAAACTTCTGTATTGAGTGAGATACAATGGAAAGAATTTCATGGCATTTATTTTGACTCGAGCTCTGGCCCCTCTTGGCCGTTTGCACACCCTGGGCAGAGGTCACAGCTGTGCCTGTGGCCAGGCTGAAGGAGCTCAGCTCCACAGGATCATCCCCTTCCTTTCTAGGAATCCCCTTCAGAGTTCTCCTTCAGGTCGCCTCTTCCTTGGCACTCAGTAATGAACACTTTGCTGTAATTACTACAAAGGAACCTCCAGGATCTGGCTGAGGCTGTGGCGTGCTGGATCCTGCACTCAGCAATGATCCGTGCTCCCAAAACTGCCTCTGACAGTGTGGGAGGCACATGAGGACACAGAGGGAACACGAAGAGAGGAGAGGGAATGGTCTTTGGGCAGCTGTGAAGCACAGCTCTGCCTGCAGAGAACAGCCAGGCTTAGTCCTGCTCACAGCTCTGGCAGATGTGCAGCTCGTTCCTAGACAGGCTTGAGAGGCTGTGCCTGAAAGGAGGAAATCCCCATCAGAAAAACAAGCCCAGATCAGAACAGGCAGTTCCTGGTAATCCCAAATCCCCCCTCTTCACTTTCCCGGGGCGTGTAACCAGGAGCAGAACCTGTTCAAAGTAACGCACAGGGAATCAGGCTCCTTGGAACCCGTTACATCTGGGGATGGTTTGAATTTATTTTTTTTCACTCCTATCATTGCAATTTTTAAGCAATACAAGATTGGGCTGCCCCTAAGTTACGTGGTTTGGAGTAGTTAGAGAATCATGGAATGGTCTGGGCTGGAAGGTACCTCAAAGCCCATCTGGTTCCACCCCCTGACCTGGGCAGGGACACCTTCCATCAGCCCAGATTGCTTCAAACCCTGTCCAACCTGGCTTTGGACACTTCCAGGGAGCCAGGGGCAGCCACAGCTTCTCTGGGCAACCTGTGCCAGGGCCTCCTCACTCTCACAATTCTTCTGTATACCTAACCTAAGTTTTCCCTCTTTCAGTCAAAGGATTGCATCTGAAAACTTCAATAAACTTAGAGCATTCCAGTGGCTGAAGGTCCAATCCAGAACCATGCAGCAAACTCACCAGTGGCTGCTTCCTTTCTTTACTAAATCAGAGAACAAACAGACCCAAAGAGTTTAAAAAATTTCTGGAACACATAAAGTATAATTTATGCAATAAAATCAAAAAAACTAATCAAGCTAGACTGTCCTTTTGGGATTTTTCTCTAAATATATCACTCTAAACAAAACTCTGCCTAAAATGAACACATGTGAGGAGGCCCAGAAGTGCACAGCATGTTGGATGCACATCCACAAATGGTTCTTATCCCCGATATTGGCTGTGAGGAATGGGCAATGCAGTGGTTTGGCTGCATAAAATACTTGATACACCAGCAGCAACCAACTCTCAGCTGCCAGAGCTCAGTCAAAGGCAGTATTTCCACTCTCAGGGTAATTTTGGTGACAAAAACACCCCTGGGCTGGAGTGTCCCATCCTGTGCCACACAAGTGAAGCTGTTTTCTCCCTGTAATTTCCACTCCACATGGATACACAGTAGGATTTCACCATGGGAGGGTGACCAGGACTGATATCAGGGGGTCTCAGTGCTCTCAGTGGGACTCCCAACTACTTCTGTCCCATTTTAGTGGTGCTCAGAGGGGTGGCACAACCTGCAGAGTGACATCAGTGCACTCAGTGCACTTGTCCAGCTCTGCTCTGGGCAGAAATTAAATTATTTAAACCCAGTTTCTCTTTTCCAATTTAACTCTTCACCATGCAGCAATTCCCAAAAAAAAAAAAAAAAAAANAAAGAAGAAGAAATGAGAAATGCAGCGTTTCTGTTAATTGGGACAAAACAGAGCAGTCCTGCAGGGCCCTCCCTTAATTCACTCACTGAACAATGTTCACTGATCAGGACTAGAGATTCAATTAAGTACCTTGAGGTGGTAATTCATAAAGACAGAATAAGGAGTTTGCAGACAATTTGTCTTTCCTTCTCTCCCAGAACGCTCCTGCTGAGCGACAGGGGCTCTGCCTGTAACTGGCAACATTAATACAATTAAGATGGTAATTTTGCCCTGGTTTGCTTCCATATTACAGAGGCTCTCACTTCACGTCCCTCAACACATTTGACTGTGTTAAATTCCATCATTATTTCTTTCCTCTGGGCTAAGAGAGAAGCCAGAGCCTGCAGACAGGGCAGCTCTCCCAGAGCCAAGGGCTTGTGCTGCTCCTGCCTGAGAAATATTCAAGGATAAGAAGATGGAGGGTCCAGGAGGAGCTGATTGTTTATTTGGATTAAAACAGGGCGTTAATGAAGGTCCCAGGAAAGCACTGGACACGTGGCAGTAATTAGGAGGAAAACAGAAAAGTAATTACAATCTCCAAACACCCCCACATCTCCTCCTGCCTGCCAACCACCCCCAGCCCTCCAGCAAGGCAATCCCTGCAGATCCCACCTCTGCTCTTCCCAGGGAGCAGCCCCAGCATCTCCTCCCACCAGGGACTCAGCTCTTTTCCCTGCTGGTGGGAGGAGGTGCTGGTGGTGCAAGGGGAACAGAATGGTCCCACTGGGAGGGCTGGAGGATTAAAGGACAGTCTGTCCCTGGGCAGCTCAGACAAGAGCAGAGCACTGCTTGTGGGAGTCTGAGACAAAATGAGTCCATGGTCTAAAGGAGAAATGAGATGCAGACAAAGGATAACCACGGACAGGGGGGGAGTCACACTGGGATTGTCCCCTGGCAGTGGGACCTTCCTGACCTCTCCTCATCTCAGCTAAGGGGCTGAATCCAGGCTGCTCCTAGGAGTGGTCCCTGGGCTGGGCCAACTCCCAACCATGCCCAGAAATGGTTTGGGAGAGCCCTCGCTGCTCCAGGGTGGAATGGCCAAATGGCTCTAATAAACTAATCACCCCAGTAAATCCTGTCTCAGCAGGCAGGAGTGATCCCAGCTCTCCTGGATTCCCACTGCACAGGTAAGGAGTGCCTGTGCAGGGAGCCGTGCTGGGGTGGTGAGCAGAGCGTGAGGCTCTTCAGATGGGAAACTTCTCGTGTGACTTGTGGATCTGTTTGGGGGCTGCTCAGCGTCAGAGGAACCAACAGAGGAATTATTCTTCTAAAAAATCCAAGCAGGCATTCTCTGTATTCAATCTCTCCTGGGCCTGATTTCCCCCTCCCACTCCAGAGAACAACCTGGGTGACAGTACAGGAAGGTTTGAACACTACCCACTCATGGGGCTCGTGGCATGAGCAAAACACTCTGCCCTGCCCGGGGCTTTGCCTTCCCCAAACTCCTCCTTTGTCAGAGGAAGCTGTTGAATTTGCTTTTCCTCCTGCCTGGTTAGAACACGGATTTTCTGGACGCCAAACAAAGGCAATGGAGATTGTCTGGGGAGATAAAGAGGGAACAGTCTGAACAAGCAGGAAGCTGAGGGGGAACGGGGCTTAAACGTGGCAAGTAAACAAAGTCATTTCTGTTTCATGCCTTGCAGAAGAGGAGGAAGAGCTCAAGGGCCCATGGAGGTCCTTGTTCATGGACAGTGCTTTGGGAACTGTGGAGGCTCTCCACAAGATCTGGGAGAAGTTTTGACCCAAAGCTTCCAGATTTGGTTCCCCCTCCCAGCCAGTCACTGCTGAAATCCAAAGGCAGGAAATTCCTGCAGCCTTCCCACAGATGGAGAAGCAGAGCAGGGTTTGCCCGAGGTCCCATACTCCTTGTGTCCTGAGCTGGGGGCCTGCCCTGGGCCCTGCCAGCAGTAGCTGAGCTGCAAGAAGGAACGTGATTTAATCTCTTCCTACCTCAGAGCTCTGAATGATGGGCCAGCACCAGGATGGCTGAGGGCAACCCCTGGGCTGAGGTGCCTTGGCATTAGAAGAGACAATAACAGCTCTTGGAGCAAGGAGTCCTGGAGCAGGGCTGGAGCCATCACCCTGGCATGTGCCTGTCCTTGACAGGGATCCGTCTGCTGGGCTGGAAAATGGCTCTGCTCTGGCCTCCCACACATGGAAATGCTTTCACAGGGGCGCTGAGCTGGTGCTCCCAAAGATCATGAGCTGCCAGCTCAGAGAAGGTGAGGGAGAGGTGGGTTGGGCAGGGCCCTGGGGCTCAGCAGGCTCTGCTGAGGTTGGGTGTGGTGGGCTCCTCTCTCACACAGCCAGAGATTCACCAGCAGTTCCCAACTCATTAAAAACCCAGTGTATCCCAGGATAAGTGACATAAACTTTCCTGAGGATCTGGAGCCACAGCATGGCTATAACTAACCTGGAAAAAGAAATACCTGCACATTTGTGTCCACACACAGGAAACTGGGTGAGCTGCTCCCCGCACATCCCCAGTGCCACAGCACCACACACTGCCCTGGGTGTGGCTTCCTCCTCCATGGTGAGGTCAGGCTGAAGATTGAGGCATAATTCCTGAACTCCTAGGTCCTCCAACTACCCTGAGGTCCTTCCTGCTCCCTGGGCAATGTCTGAGCTTAAATCAAAGTGTTTTTCCAAAATTCACCTTCCAAACCCCAAATTGTCAGTTCAAGACATGAAGTTCCTCCCTGCTCCAGGTTGGTCCCATTCCCGGTTCCACCCACTCTGGGTCTTGTTCCTCTCATGCCTGATGGATTGCAGAATGTTTACTAAGCAAATGCTCATCAGGTCCACGGACACAGAACCAGTCCCACCCTCCCCTCTGGTGGGTGGCCCACACAGCTCCCCCTCTCTCACCAAGTCCACTGCTCTGAGCTGAGGACTGGGCACCAGACTCCAGTGGCAGCTGTGGCACAGGGCCAGACTTTAGTGTCTCTGTTCCCTGCTCACACAGCCCCAGGTACTTTTTCAGCATGAGGAGCTCAGACCCCAAGGATTTCTCAGCCTCTGCCCCAGAACAGCTCCCCTCCTGTAGGACAGTCCTGTGTGGAGGACCTTGTCTTTGGTTTTCTCCTCTCCAGTGGAAGATTTTACTCAGCCAACCCTGCCCCAACTCCCAGCAGTGGGGAGGGACAGCAGGGTCTGGAAGCAGCAGGGACGAGGTCTCAGCAATTCCCACTGCTGGGAAACCCCAGCAGGATCTGCTCATGAGGCAGTTTGGGGGGTTTCCAGGCCCAGCTGCAAATGAGCTGTTCCATGAATGCTCTGACAGTAAAACACACTCAGGGACCAGGACACTGGAAAGATGTTGTTGAGCTGGCTCACATTTGACTACACCTGCTAAAGATTCCTGCACAAGCAAAGCCACGTGTGGGGGCTGTCCCAGGGCGTCGCTGGAGTCACCATGGAGCAGTCTCAGCCCCTGGAACCCACAGGTAAAACTGTCCTGGTAATCCTCACCTGACCACAGGTACCTGTCTCCGGTCCTGCAACCAGGCCAGAAAATGAGATCTTAGAGATAACACAACCTGCATGATGAGACTTTTGACCAATGCAGTCACATGAAGCAGGTGCTGAGGCCTTTTCCACAGACAGGAAGACTGGACTCACAGACACTGTCCCATTTCCCAAAGAACGTGTCAGCCAAGTGCAGCAGATGGAGTTCAGATAGGAATCTCTGCTCTAGCTGGGAGTCAATTGGTCAGGCTCTTGTATAAGATGATCATTGTACCTCCTTTCCAAGAGAAATAGTTCCCTTCCTCTTCCTCCTTCCCTTTCCCTTTTCCCTTCCCTTTCCCCTTCCCCTTCCCCTCTCCCTTTCTCTTCCCCTTCCCTTTCCCTTTCGCCTTCCCCTTCCCTTTTGCCTTCCCCTCCCCTCTTCCCAAACCTTCCCTTGTTGCAGGAGGACGCAAAGAGATTTTGAGGCAGTTTGTCCCTGTCCTTGAACAACAAAAATCCCAGAGGGGAGTTTCAGAAGAGTGTAATCCTTGACTGGAGGAGGCAGCTTCCCGTGCTTGTGCCAGCACAGAGCAGGGGAAAACCAGCTCGAAGCCAAGCTCAGGAGTTGGTACAAACTGATGCAGAACTGTGGGTGCAAATGAAGAAACAGCACAGGGTTATCCATTCTTTCTTTTTCTTCGTGACATTTTGTGCTTTCCTGTGTCTCAGGTCAAAAATGCTGAATAAAAATGGAAGCAAGGACACAGAATCTTTTGATTCTGAGAGCTGAATGCACCATCTTTGCCCTGCTCGGATCTGTGCTCACAAAGGAGCACAGTGTCTTTGATCCTCCAGGGATTAAGTGTTTAGCCAAGGCAGGGATTTCTGCAGTTCTGAAGCCCTGGAGGCCACTGGGCATGTTCCTTGCAGACCTGGAGTCCTCCTTTCCAAGCAGTTTCCTCCCAATCAGCACAGTTGTATTTGTTGGCCTTTCCCCTCTGATTCCTGTTGGCTTCCTCCTCTCCAGGAGCTCCTGGAGCTGCTGTGCTGGACCCCAGCTCTGCCAGCTCCTCTCACCCTCCTCCTGCCCCTGCTGGTGTTTGTAACATGTTGTGCTTCACCCTCTGGCCCTTGTGACGAGGTTTGGATCCTCTCCAGGAGGTGATGCCCAAGAACAAGGGCTGGAGTGAGGACACTGATTTCTTGCCTGTGCAGCAGCTCCAAGGGCTCTGTGATTTCTGGCACAACAGCCTTGATTCTCAATTGTTTCCTTAAGAGAGATTTCACTTGGAAATGTGATCTAGGGTTATAAAAAGGGAAGTAAAGAACACACCACGAGGCTGCCAAGTGGGGCAGCGGCACCAAACCACCAACCACCAGCTGCTTGCTGAGGGAAAATAAGCTCCCAGTGCTTGTGCACAGACACACACACTCACACAGACAAATTCACGGGGACCTTTTCACCAGGCGGCAAAAGCCTGTGTGATTATTTAAGCCTCATCCTGCTAGAATCATAGAATTATGGAATATCCTGAGTTGGAAGGGACTCACAGGGATCATCAAGTCCAGCTCCTGGCCCTGCACAGGACAAACCCTGCTTGAACTCTGGTAGGCATTGAATAGGCTCTGTAAAAAGGACTAACTCTTATCACACTCACTCTTCAATGCCTGGTCCATGTACAGGCTCACATCTGTACCTGCAATCCTAAATATTTAGGTGCACCAGTGCAGAAGCCACAGGGGCTGCTTGAAATCCCTCTGCCTGATTTGCATCACTTCAGTCCCCAGGCCTGAACCAGAAGGGTAAATGTACAGACCTGAGCAGGTTAGAACAGTGGGAACAGGGAGACAGCAGCAGCTCCCAGCTGTTCCTTACGACACAGAGGGGTTTTTCCACTCCTAAATATCTTGCTACTGAGGATGGAGCAGCTCCCAGTTAAGACACCTCCACGTCTCTGTCTCTGTGTGTGACACATCGCTGTGTATTCGTTCACCTCAGCTGAGGTGTCTGTGCCTGGAGACAAGGTTTAGTGCTGCACCTGGCAGTTAACGGTTGGACTCGCTGATCTTAGGGGTCTTTTCCAACCCTGACTATCCTGTGACTCTGTGGTACCCCCTGAGAAGCCCTGGGGTGCTGAGATACCCCACGGGGTGCGGCAGGGATGGAGCACTCACTGCAGGCTTTCCTTTCATACTCACCCAAAGGCCCTGCCAAGCTGACTGTGGGTCAGGTCTGGTGAGCCTGGCATTAGCTGGGATGGACACGTGCCCTGCTGAGCCTGAGGATCAATCTCTCCTGCACACTGGTTTAGCAACCTGATTACTGTACTTCCTCTGCCCAGAACATTCCCTCCTGCTCCTTGCACTGCTCCTGACTTCTGGAGAATCCCAGAATAGTTTGAGTTGGAGGGGATCTTAAAGCCCATCTCATTCCACCCCCTGCCATGGGCAGGGACACCTTCCACTAGCCCAGGTTGCTCCAAGCCCTGTCCAGCCTGGCCTTGGACACTTCCAGGGATGGGGCAGCCACAGCTTCTCTGGGCAACCTGTGCCAGGGCCTCCCCACCCTCACAGGGAAGAATTCCTTCCCAATATCCCATCCAGCCCTGCAACCCTGTGGCAAAGTTGCATTTCAGTTCCTATTCCCTGGCTGCCCTAATGGAGGGAGCTGGGCTATCCCACTCCCAGCAGCAGGAACTGCAGCCATTCCTGCTCTGTGAAACTTTCCATTCCCCGCTTCTGTCTGATCATTATTTGAAGCTCAGTACAGACATTTGCCTCGATAATATATCATAGAAATGAGTTCCACTGGTTAATTATACATTGCACAAAAGCAGGGATGTAATTCTGCCCCCAGGGCAGGATTTCATATCCATGCCTTGCTCTCCCTTCGATTGCTGGAGCATGTGTGCCCTCAGCAATCTCCAAACTCATTTCACCACATGGATTAGAACAGCACAGTGTGACAGAGGAGAGGGATGACAGAACCCCCTCAGGTCATACACATGTACAGACACAGCCCCTCACAAGCACAAAGCTGCTCCAACCCATCGATCACATCTCAGCTGTCATTTGTCCTCGCAGCAGCCTCATCACCATCAGTGTCTCCTCATGGCTCCTGAGCCGTGGCACAGAGCTCTGCTCAATCTCCTTGCAGGCATCATTTATTCCCAGGCAATTTTAGGACAGGGAGAAGCCACTCAGAGCAGCTGGGTTTGGCTCTCCAAGGGCAGAATGAAAGGCCCCAAGGAGAAGGGACTTTTGGGGGCTAAGGTGGCTCAGTGACACTGCCAAGCACAGGACCAGTCCTTAATCAGGGTCTGTCCAGCCTGGGGCCAACTTGCAGAGGTGGAGGGTGGAGGAGTTGTGCTCTGTGACCAGAGAAGAGAAAAGAGACACTGTGTTCCTCTCTCTCAGGAGCCACAGAAGCATTACGGCTGGAAAAGACCTCCAAGACCATCAAGTCTGACCTTTGACTGAATCCTCCTGTGCCACTAAACCATATCCCAAAGTGCCTCGTCCATTCCATTATTTAACACTTCCAGGGATGTTACTCCACCACTGGGCAGCTGTGCCAATGCCTGACCTCTCCTTCAGTGAAGAAATTTTTCCTAATATCCAACCTGAATCTCTGGGCACTACCAGGTGATGAGCAGGATGTTCCTGCTTCCAAATTTTAGCACTGTCAGCCGTGCCCATTCCTAATTTCCCACGCGTGCCCATCTTGCTGGACCAGAGGAGGGGTGGCTCAGGGGTGTGGTTCTAAGATGTTTGGCTCTGTGCAAATGCTCCTGGCAATCTTTCCTGCTGGAAGTGCCAACCCTCAGAGGTCCCACTGCAGCAGCCTCGTGTCCTTGGAGCAGCCCCAGAGAGCAAACACCAGGCACACACGTCTTGGTCTTTACCCAGACACCATTTCCCCCAAAGTTAAAGTGATTCAGGGTTCTGCTGTATTTGGACATGAATTTGGGGCATAAATATCTCACAGCAGGGTAAAGTCTGACCAGATCAGCCTAAACACTCCATGTCAGGAACCTGTGGATCCCTCAGGATCCCTTTAGGAGTCACCTTGCCTCGACCTGAGCATGCAGGTGCTCCCGGAAACTTGAGAACTTTCACCCAATCTGTGTTTTCCAGCCCTTTTTCCTCCTGTCCCCTCCTCCTCCCAGCTCTGTCCTCACTGTGTTGGACTCAGGCCCTCACTCCCAGCAGGGATTTTGCAGCGTCACTGTAAAGCATCCCCCAAAGTCACAGCCCCACGTACAGATTGGCTGCAACAAAACCAGTTGGAGTCCTCATTTAGGTTTTAATTAAGGCAAAAGTATCATTAACTTTAGCAGAAACTACTTGATCAAATGCTGCATGTAAATGAAGAGGAGCTGAAGGAAGATTTGGCCGGCAATTATAAAATCCTACGTGTGAGCACCATGCCAGGATGCCTTGGATGATATTTCTTTTTTGGGAAATATTCTAAAAGTCACCTCCTGTAGCTGTTCACACTCCTTGGTGACAAGGACAGCTCTGCAAAGGCCCCTGGGGTGCAGTTTGGGCTCTTTGCCAGTTGCTACACACTTTGCAAAGGTGTCTTCTTCCTAAAGCAAGGAAATCTGCACCAGGGATGGGATGTTTTTCCATGCCTGGGAAGGCCTGATAAGGAACCAGGGCTCCCCAGCTCTCAGGGCACATGCAGGAAAATGTCTGCTGGTATCTGCAGACACAGATGATGGAAATGTCTGCCTTGGGCATTGTTCAGCTCTGAATGGAGCTGGAAAAACACTCCAGAACATGGTCAACGTGAACATTCCCAGTCTGAGGATGTATATGGAGGTTCTGGCTCTCTGGAAGAAGTGACACCTTCCCAGAGGAGGACAGAAGCACAGAACAGTATTTACAATGGAGGTGTGTGGAGCAGCTGGACCTGCAGTGCAGCCTGGGCAGGAAGTGAGCACGACAGCAAATTCCACTCCCAGAGAAGCCCAGGGCTCATCTCTCAGGGCATGGTCTCCCTAAGCATCTCATTGCCATGGGCCTGACAGGTAGCAAGATCCCACTTGCTCCAAGAAAACTCAGAGAGTCATGGAATGGTTTGAGTTGGAAGAGACCTTAAAGCTCACCCAGTGCCACCCCCTGCCATGGGCAGGGACACCTTCCACTAGCCCAGGTTGCTCCAAGCCCCGTCCAACCTGGCCTTGGACACTTCCAGGGATGGGCAGCCACAGCTTCTCTGGGCAGCCTGTGCCAGGGCCTCCCCACCCTCACAGGGAAGGATTTCTGATTTCACACTCCTCCTCTTGAGGGTTCAGGTGCTGTGTCTCACGGGTGCACAACACTGTGCCAGATGGGGCCTTTCCATTCCATAAACGGGGATCTCCCGGGTTCAGGGCCTGGACTCTTCCTACAGAATTGCTGGTAATAAAATATGCAAAGAGTTTGCCTTTTAAAGTGCCTGTTCTCTTTGAGTTCTGCCTGTGTTGAGGTTCAGCTCATGTTGGATTCTGTCGAACACCCAAGCCCACTGGTTTCTGCTGCTCAGGTGTTTGGGCAGGTCTCCCTCCTGTTCCTGTGTGTCCTGAGGCTCTGTCACCATCACTTCTGGGCTCAGCTCAGCAGGGCCACAGCTGCCTCTGCTCTGTCCTTCCAGAGCAGCCTGGAGGGGCAGCAACTAAGCAGCATTTTTTAATCTCTGAAGTTCCTAGAATGGAAAGGAGTCAAGCACAAACCATCTCCCCCACCTCTCCCTGCAGAAAGTTTGGGAGCCACATGGAACCTGCTTCTGGTACGTCCACAGAGCATGTCCTGCTGCAAGGCACAGCCCCTGCACTGCTCAGCAGTGGCCTGAGCTGGCCAGGGTGGGAACCAGCATGGATGGAGCTGAGGATCTGCACCTCCAGGTGCTGCCCTGCAGCTGCAGTGGCATTTCAGGCAGGGGACACAGATACTCCTTCCCTGCGAGAATTGGGAAACTGTTACAACAAAGAGATGCTGAGATGGAGGCAAGGCTCAAGCTCTCACCCACCGTGCAGGAATTTGTTGTGAGTTAGGAAAACCTGGTCACCAGAGGGACTGAGATGCTGCCTGACAAGCCAGGCTTGCTGGCAGGGACCACCAGGGACTGTAGCAGGACACAAGACAAAGGCAAATCCTCTGGAGGATGATACAGAAGAGCCACAGGCATGTTCTACCAAAGGCCTTGAAGTCCCATCTCAGATCTCTCCCCTTTATTAATGGAATGATGCTGTGCCCAGGCCATCTGCAGCCTTATTTTAAAACATCACTGTGCTGCTTCTGTGCTGCCTGTGCCTCCTCCAGAGGGATCTGAAAGAACGAGGGTGGGGTCCACATCCGGGGCACCATCAGCCCTTGTCTCCAAGGGATAGAATTCCCAACTATTTTTGGATTTGCAGATCTCAAATGCCAATAGATGAGTACCACGAGTCCCTTGGCCACACTCAGGGTAAGGGCTGTGGTGGTGGTTTGTACCAGGACAGCCTCCCCACACTGAGGTAGATGCGACAGGACAAGGGGCAGTGAGGCCAAACGAAAGAAAGTAGGTTAAGAATACATGGGAAGAGGAAGATTAGACATGAGATGAGATTAGATGAAATGAGATTAGAAGAGATTAGATTAGATTTCAGATTAGGATTACAGAAGGAGGAAGTTCTTCCCTGTGAGCGTGGTGAGGCCCTGGCACAGGTTGCCCAGAGAAGCTGTGGCTGCCCCAGCCCTGGAAGTGTCCAAGGGCAGGTTGGACAGGGCTTGGAGCAACCTGGGCTAGTGGAAGGTGTCCCTGCCCATGGCAGGGGGTGGAATGGAATGAGCTTTAAGGTTCCTTCCAACCCAAACCATTCCTTGACTCCATGACTCTATGACATAGGGCCAGTTGGACACATCCTGACAGGACCACACAAAGATTTTGAAGGAACAGGAGGAGGCTCAGAGCTTTGCCTACAGAGTCCTCGTCTCCCTGAAGGCTGCTCTTGTTTGGCTGCCTCAAATCAAGTGGCTTCTGTGCTCGTTGTCACTCTCAGGAACAGCAGATACTCTCCAAAACACCCTCCCAAGGATTTGCTGAATCTGCAGTGGGAACACAGAGAAAAGGTGAAGGGCAAAGGAGAGGGGGAGAGGGAGAGGGCTGGGGGTGCCACGTGCCTGTGGCTGAGCAAATGTGCTTCCCTTCATCCAAACACAGGGGGTCCACCCCTGCCAGTTTGGAGCCTACCAGGATGCCTTTGGCAAAGGAGCAAGAGGTGCTGCCAGGAAAACCTCCTGGCCTCCCTGCAATGCCAAGCTGAAACGTTTTCAAGGTAAAGAATGAAAAAACCCCCTCTGTTTCAGATAGTTTGATTTCTTCTCATACTTCTGGGATTGAGATAAGAGACAATAACAGGAAAATATCCAACTCAGGGCACTGGATAAAGAAATTCCATGACAGATTTCCAACAAAACAAAACAAACTCATTCATTCAAAATCAGCGGTGGAAAATTCCTCCTTCTGGCCAGCTCTGCTTTGGGAATTGTTTCCCCCTCCACTGAGGTAACACACAGTTGAGAAACCCCAGAGCTTGCCCAGCTCCTGGTTCCCCTCAGTGAAAATGTGTTGGAGTGGCAGGTGAGGCTCAGCTGTGGAAAATGGGAGGAAAATGCACCTGAAGCTGCATTTGCCAGGGCTGTCCCTCCGTGCAGCCCTGAAAGAGTCTTCAGTATTCATCAAAGGCACCCAGGTTCCTCTGGGAGTGATTGACCAGTGAACTGAAGAACACAAGAACACATCAGATCATATGGAATCACACAATATCCTGAGATGGGAGGAAACCACCAGGACCCCCCTTAGTCTCTGGTCACATCTGCAGATGCATTTTAGAGGGAAAGACTTAAAGCTCTTTGCTTAAAATATTTTAATAGAGTTTGGACAGGGGTTTTTTTGTCAAAATCCAATATTTTACCTCCAAAAATCATAACCTTAATTTTTTTCCCATCAGCTGCATGAACAACTGAGTTATCAAACAATTAGAATGATTTTTTTTTGTTTGTTTTCCATTCATACATTTGCCTCAGTAATTTGTGGGGTTTATTATTACTTCTTTTTAGCTTGATCTTCTTCAATTGATTTACTTTGTTAAGCCAAGTGGCAGGGTTGTAAGAGAGAAAAATTCCTAATGAGAATGAGGAAAATATAACACACTAAAAATTCTGGAATGAAAAAAAAGCTGATCAATGACCCCCAGAGAAATACTTGGCTTAGAAACTTACTTAAATGTCACTGAATAAATCTTTATGTTTGTTATAGAAGATTATGCTGCAATGACACTGAGTTTTGAGTGCCATGTGGGCACTGAGGAGAAGTTTGGCACAGCATCATTTGCAGCTTTGGTAGTTCAGGGGGCAGTGGAAATAACATGTGGTGACTACTAATGCCAGCTAAAAACCTTGAGGATTTTATCTCTGAATATAAAGTATAAATTTCTATATTAATTTTTGGAATAAAGCAGAAAACCCCCAAGCAAGGGGAGGAAACACAAACACAACACACAGAGTAAAGCCAGGACTGAAATCCTCGGGGCTTTGCTTCTGCAATGACCTGCCTCAATCCTCCCCTGGTTCCTTCCGTGTGTTATCTCTGTCATGGCCAGGTCTGGAGTTCCAGCTCCCTCCAGACACTGAGTTCAGTCCTGGGGGGAGGCACCACCTGCCTCCTCACTCCCAGCAATGCAGGAGCTCCACAGAGACTGTCCCTGTCCCCAGCTGTCCCTGACCACCCCCATGACTCCCCAGTGCCTTCCTGGTGCTCCCCTGTTCGCCTTCCGAGGATTCAAGGGGCTATAAACTCCTTGGACACACGTTCTTACAAGTCTGGGGAGCATCTTGTCGGCACTTGGATTCAGCCAGGATCCCTGTGCCCTGGGGAAACATCCCCTGCCTGCAGAAGCTGCAGCTCCTCCTGTGTGACTCAAGGAACCAGCCCAGGATGCCCTGACGCAGATGAGGCCCTGCCTTTCTGTGGAAGAGCTGCTGTCCTATCAGCTGGTCTGGGGACAGCTGAACTCACACCGTTTTCTTCTGAAGTTCACCCGTAAAATGATGGCAACTGCTCTGTGTGGTTCCAGATCAGCCTGACTCAGGAAAATGTTCTTCGTGAAACATTTGTGCCTTTCTGAATCAACACCCACATAAGGGGCTGCTGGGATTTATTTGTAGTAAATAATTGATACGGCTTCCCTTTCATAAAAAAAAAAAAAGTCCTTAAGTGTTCATAGCTCAGGCTATTAAATTTATATTATGTGTTTCTGTGTATTACATTGTGTTTACTCTTGTCAGAGCACAGATGAGCTCTGGCATCAGCAAGGACCTCCCTGAGCTGGAGCTGCACAGGGACAGACCATGGTGCTGGTTCTGAACTCAGACTGTGTACAAGTGACACAGGAAAGAGAGGCAGCAGTCACATCTGGGCTGGCAAAGAGCTCAGGGAGGCAGTTCAGCCCATTCCTGTGCTCCTTGATTTCTTGTCACACCAACTGAACCCGTGCAGGACCTGTTTACCAGCATTGCCCAGAGAAGCTGTGGCTGCCCCAGCCCTGGAAGTGTCCAAGGCCAGGTTGGATGGGACTTGGAGCAAGCTGGAATAGTGGAAGGTGTCTCTGCCCGTGGCAGGGGTGGGACTGGATGGACTCTTCCAACCCCAACCATTCTGGGATTCCAAGGTTTTAGAAAGGCAATGGCTGGGGACACCTACAAGGGTCTCTACTGAAGAGTCCAATAAGCAGGTGAAGAGTGGTCAAACACTGGCACAGCTGCACTGCAAGCGTTCAAAAACCAAGCAGACTTAGAATCATAGAATCATAGAATCAGATGGGTTGGAAAGGACCTCTGAGATCATCAAGTCCAACCCTTGATCCACTTCCACCACAGTTACTAGACCATGGCACTAAGTGCCACATCCAGTCTCTTCTTAAAT
>VZRE01001674.1:101688-114564 GCA_013396775.1 Cephalopterus ornatus
CCTCCTGTCAGGGAGTTGGAGAGAGTGATGAGGTCTGCCCTGAGCCTCCTCTTCTCCAGACCCAACAACCCCAGCTCGCTCAGCCTCTCCTCACAGCACTTGTGCTCCAGTCCCTTCCCCAGCCTCGTTGCTCTTCTCTGGCCCTGCTCCAGCCCCTCCATGTCCTTCCTGAGCTGAGGGGCCAGAGCTGGACACAGCACTCGAGGGGTGGCCTCACCAGCGCCGAGTCCAGGGCAAGGATCACTTCCCTGCTCCTGCTGCCACACTGTTCCTGAGCCAGGCCAGGATCCATTGGCCCTCTTGGCCACCTGGGCACACTCTGGCTCATGTTCAGCTTCCTGTCACTCCAGACTCCCAGGTCCCTTCCTGCCTGGCTGCTCTCCAGCCACTCTGTGCCCAGCCCGTGGGGCTGCCGGGGGTTGTTGTGGGCAAAGTGCAGGACCCGGCCCTTGGCCTGGTTGAAACTCATCCCGTTGGAATCAGCCCAACTTTACGGTCTGTCCAGGTCCCTTTGTGCTGTGGTTTAGTCACACAGGGGGATTCAGTCGATGGCTGGACTTGCTCTTGGAGGGCTTTTCCAACCCTCATGATTCTGGGATTCTCCTGAACCGAAGGTGCCAATGCAGGTGAGGTGTGAAGTCACGACTGGCTCTTCAGACCTTATAAATGCAGCAGGAGGACTGACAGCAGTGATTCTGTAGCAGCTGGGGCACTTTCTGAGCATTCAGCTGCTGCGGTGGAGGTGGAAGCAGGTCCCTCCCCTGTGAGGAGGGGAAGGTGAATGCTGAGGTGATTCCCTCGAAGGCTCCCATCAACAGGCCTCTTCAAGTAATTGTTGGTTCTTGAAGCTGCAGTTGATAGAAATGTGATTTTCACTCAGGCAGCCTCAGAAGGCAGACTGGAAATGGCTTGGATTTGGCCTGAAGTCAGGGAAGATGACACAGCTGATATTCCTCTGAAGTGCACTGAGCATTAACTCTGAATTCCTCTTACTCACACCTCAGGTATCCCTTTATCTCCGGGAGCACATCCAGGGACCTGCTCTTTAATTACACAGCCAATGTCATGCAAACACCGTCCCTGCAGGATCTGGGGCAGGTTGTCACAGGTTACCTGGTAATTATCTTCCAAATTACTGAGTAATTCCGAGCTGAATTACCCTGTAATTTGCTCCTGTCGATAGCATGACCAGCTCTGGGCTGGAAGACACAGCCTGTTCATGTCTCCCACAGGGAGCCAGGCCCCTCTCAGTGAACACACATCTAAGGAAAGCACAGCTGACAAACTCAGCCTTACCCAGGAACAAGAGGCTCATTCCTGACTGGGAGTTCCAGCTCATGACTTTCCTGTGGGTTCCTGGCAGTGATAATAGTAGTGTAATGATAACAATAATAGTTATTAATAATAATAATGATAATGTGGTAGCAGTGACTCATGGCCTGCAGGAGCCTTACTCAGGGCCCACTTATGCTAAAGAAATCCTCTGGCTCTTTCCAAACCTCCCATCAGCCATTTGCCTCGGAGGGGGGAGTGGGATTTAGCTGGACCCCAGCCACAGGAATGGAAATATTGTTTTTGTATGGAAGAGTGCTTTGATTTCCTTGCAGTCACACATTCATTAGGACTTTCCAGCCGAGTCAAAACCAACCTCATCTCCTCCACCCCCCAGAGGTATCACAGACACAGCCCAGCTCTGACCCCCCTCCATGGATTGACTGGCAGCATGTCCCTCCTGATCCAGACCTTGGGTTGTCACTTCAAACTGCAACATTTACCCCACCCTGTGCAAATACATCAAGGAATTTGGCTCATTTCACAGGAGAGAGGGGAAGATGGAGCTCATCCTAATGACAGCATGAACATGCCCTGAACTCCTGGGGAAGGGTTGGCTGGGTCCAGAGTGACATCCCCAACCTGCAAAGGGATTGACAGGCAGTGGCAGGGGTGAAGGGTCTCCTGTGCTGCTCCAGGCTGCTCCCGATGTCCGTGGAGATCACAAGCCAGGCTGGGGGTCTGTTCCTTTGTTCCTACATCCTCATGGAGCTCCTGAACCTGTTCACAACCACACAGAGGCTGAATATCTTTAGCAGAATTAGAGCTGTGCGTTGCACACTTTGAACTTCCAATCTCCCCCAAAATGTCATCCTTTTGCACCCACTGTTTTGCAGAAGAACTGAGGCCCTGCCGCCCTTGTTCTGCCCACAGAAGGAGGGGTTTTTTTCAGTAGCATTTTATATTTCATGGGTAACTCAGAATAGACTTGGGTTGTACTCTGGGCAGTCCCAGGCCCTCCTGCAGGTTGGGCAGAGGAGTGATTAAGAGCAGCCCTGTGCAGGAGGTCTTGGGGTGATGGGTGATGAAAAGCTCCCCAAGAGCCACACTGGGCTGTCAGCCCAGAAACCAGCCCTGTGCTGGGCTTCACCCAAAGCAGTGTGGGCAGGACAGTGAGGAAGGGGATTGTCCCCCTCTACTCTGCTCTGAGAGCCCACCTGCAGCACTCTGTGCCGTTCTGGTGCCCCCAACGTAAGGAGGACTTGGAGCTGCTGGAGCAAGTCCAGAGGAGGCCACGAAGTTGATATGGAGACAGGATGGGAGAGTTGGGGGTGTTCAGCCTGGAGAAAAGAAGGTTCTGTGGAAGCCTCATAGTAACATTCCAAGGAGGATGGAGTCCCTTCCCAGGGACCCTTTGGTAGGAACTGTAGTGTCAGGACAAGGGGGAAGAGGTTCAGAGCGAAAGAGGGGAAATTTAGGTTGGATATTTGGAAGGAATTCTTCCCTGTGAGGGTGGGGAGGCCCTGGCACAGGTTGCCCAGAGAAGCTGTGGCTGCCCCTGGATACCTGGAAGTGTCCAAGGCCAGGTTGGACGGGGCTTGGAGCAACCTGGGCTAATGGAAGGTGTCCCTGCCCATGACAGGGGGTGGCACTGGATGATCTCTAAGGTCCTTTCCAACTCAAACCACCCCATGATTTCATATTTCCCCCCCACTCTCCGGTCCCAGGCTTTGCAGCTCCCCTTGCACAAAGAGCTGTTCTCCCTCCAGCTCCGGTGCCTCTGCCAATCTCCCCCCTCACTGGACATTTCCTACACCTGTCCCACTGGTTTAGAGCTGAGCTGGTTGATCCTGAATGGAACAGTGAGGACACTCCAGACAATGACAACACAATATTTTTGGGCTCGTGGTCCAGCAGTTTGGAATATGTGCCACCCCTGGGGGATTTTCCTCCCTGCTTTATGGTCAGCTGTGCAATTACCATCCCCAGTAATTCCGCTGGCCCCAGGGGTTCTGAGGAATTCACCACCACAGTTTTGCTCTGGGATTTCCACCCCACCCGAGTGAGGTTTGAATTCTGGGTTTGGTTGCCTTGGGTCCTTACTTTGACTTATTCCTGGAATCCCAGAATGGTTAAGGTTGGAAAATAACTTTAGGAGCACCATGTCCAAGTGTCAGCCCAGCACCACCACCACGTTCCCCTCTAACCATGTTCCCAAGTGCCACATCTGCTCAGTTTTTGAGCACTTCCAGTGATGGTGATTCCACCACTGCCCTGATCAGCCTCTTCTAGTGCTTGACACCTTTCAGTGAAGAAATTACTCCCAATATCCAGTCTGCCCCTTCCCTGGCACAGCTTGGGTCTGTTCCCTCTGCTCCTGTCCCTTGTTCCCTGGGAGCAGAGCCCGATCCCCCCGGCTCCCCCCTCCTGTCAGGGAGTTGCAGAGCCACAAGGTCCCCCCGAGCCTCCTTTTCTCCAGGCTGAGCCCTCCCAGCTCCCTCAGCTGCTCCTGCTGCTCCAGCCCCTTCCCAGCTCCGTTCCCTCCTCTGGACACCCTCCAGTGTCTGTGATTCATGACAAAACAAACTTTCTGAGAAGACATTCTATGTGTGCTCAAGCTGTATTTCCAGAGATCTCTCTCCTGTGTTTCTGGCAGCCAAGCACAGGGCAGATGCTCACTTAGCAATATCAATACCAGCAAAGAAAGCCATGTTTCAGATTTTAGCCATAAACACACACTGCAGTCATGGCAGAGGGCTTAGAAAAGCACATAAAGCTCACGGGCTGCTTTGCCACTTCAAATGAAAGCAGAGAACAACAGTAAGCGTTCTCCTGGAACATCCCCAAGTGAAATGTATCCCATCAGTCCTTCTCCAGAGCTCCCTGTCCTGTGGTACTGGATAAACCAAGTGAGGAGGAGACATTTGCTTCAGGAGGTTTCCAGTCCAGGGCTCAGCTCTGCAGATGAACAGTAATGTTTGACTCGGGCTGTTGACCAAACCCTGCTCTGTAAGAGGCTGGAGCACCACAGGAACTGGACAAGGAGGGGTGTCCACCCCAACAGAGCAATTCTTGTCCTGGTGGGATCAAACTGCTGCCACTGCTGCCACTGCTGTGCAGGCAATCCCTGTCAGCAAGCTCAGAAATCATTAGATAAATGTCTATATAGATATATATTGGATCTATTCCTGGGCAGCCAGGCCAGAAACACAGATTTAAAGGGACAAGGCTGGATGTCTGTCAGGTGTTTCTAGTGCAGCAGTTGCAGACCCTGGGAGGACAAGGGAAGGGACAGCACAGAGCAGCTCTCCTGAAATAGCAGCTCCAGTGCTGCTGCACAGACAGAGCCTTGGGCAAGAGGGGCCACAGTCTGAGCCACTTCTCTTAGCATTTGAAGCATGTAAATAAAATATAAATATAAACAATTCTACTGAGGCAAACTGTGGAATCATTTGCAAAGTCAAGACTCAAAGTTCATGAAGTCAGTTGTACTTCCTGACCTCCTTTGGCCCTGCTCCTGTGAGGGTGGGAAGGAAGGGAGATGTGAGCAGGTGGACAACGACTTCCAGCAGAAGCAGAACTCTAAATGGAAACAGAACTCGACCCAGCAATGACTCTTCTGTGGGACAGTTTGGGTGCTTGGCAGAGCCAAGAACCAAAACCTGAGGCCCCTCAGGCTTTTGGGGCACGTAAAGGAGTCAGGATTTTTTCTCTTCCCTTTGCCACATAACAATTTACATCCATGATGGGTCTTCCTCCTTTGATTTGTGGTCATCCAGCACTTCTGACCACCTGGCCAAGCACCTACTGAAGAGCTTTAGGAACTCTAAATACATTGCACTGCCTCCAGCCCACTCCCCCCCGCCCCCTCCCCGAGCAGTCTGGGAGAGCTTTAAGAACTCAGACACGTTAAAGAAGCAGCATCTGCCTGGAGATGAGTTCATTTTCCCTCTCCTGGGGGTCACTTTAGATCAGCCATTGCCTCAGTTGTTTCTAGTGATCCTAAACTAAGGTTAACACATCTCCCATTCCTGGGGCTGTTCACAGCATCTTTCCAAGGAGCTGCTCCTGGCTGACTGGTGTGGCCCTGGGGGCAGCACAACACTGTTTTTAATGCTCCTGTCTATGCAACAGCAGCTTTAGAAAGCAGGAGTCACTTTAGGGGAAGTATTTCTTTAGCAGCCTGTGGTAAAGACACACACAAAAATGTTTAGCATCTTTGAAATGCATTTTTTAAGACCAGACTCCCTTGTCTGGCAGCAGGAACTGAGGCTGTGGAGAAAGTTTTGCCTATAGTAGGGTCTTGATAAGATCTTCAGGCCCTTTGGTATCAAAGCCCTCTTGTCTGAGCACTGCAAATGCCACCTCCACTTTCTGACCCCTCCAGTGGTTCCTTGGGTCTTGGGAGCAGTGTCTGCATCCCCACTGAGCAGCTTCCCCCCTGATTAACCTCCTTCCCTGCTTGAAAGCATCTAAAGAAGTGGGTTTAAACTTCCCAAAGTTCCCATGACTTTTCTGTGTCTCCTTGCTCATCTCCTTCTCCCTGCCCATTCCTCACCTCAATTCCCACAGCTTTTTTTATTGGCTTCAGACTTTTCCCTTCTTTCACTGCTGAGAGATCCTTTCCTCACTTCCTTCCTTCCTTCCTTCCTTGCTTCCTTCCTTTCTTCTCCCTTCTTCCCTTCCTTCCTTCTCCCTTCCCCCCTTCCTTCCTTCTCCCTTCCTCCCTTCCTTCCTTCTCCCTTCCTNTCCATTTCTTCCTTCCTTCCTTCTTCCTTTTTCCTCCCTTCCTCCCCCTCTCCCTCCCTCTCTTACTTGAAAGGATGAAAATGCAACAATTGAGTCCCCATTGTCATTATTTTTGGGGGGAAGACCTCCCTTCTCCAAATGAACCCTGTGCCTCCACTCCACTCTTCAAGGAACAGAAGGGCTGTTTTAATCAACACAAATTTCCCCTGGTTTGCCTTCTGTGCTCTCTGGGAGTGTAAATCTCCACCCTGAGCTCTCCCTAACTCCCGCCTGGTTGAAGTTCTCCGCTGTGGCAGGTGGAGAGCAGAGCTCTGGTGGAGAGCAGAGCTCTGGTGGAGCTGTGCCCCCCCTGCCATGGACAGGCACCTCCTGTTTGCCCTGTGCTTTTCTCTGTCTCAGGGGGATTTTATCTTGAATATGAAACAGCAAAGTGTCTAAGGACAGTTATGAAGGTATTGCCATCCAGAAACAGGTGATTAGTCATAGAGAGCCCTTCCTGGCTTGTCTCACCCAGAGAAGCAGGAATATTCAATCAGGAGTTAAATGACTCCCCTGGAACGTGTCCATGCCTTGGGCACCTTCAGTCATCCCAAGGAATTGCCAAGAGCCAGGTGAGGAGGAATTTTCTGTTGCAGAGAAACACAGAGTTCCTTGCAGACCTGGAAAACAGAGACCTGGAAGGGTTTGGGGATCCCTGGGCTCTGGAGCAGAGCCCTCTGCTCTCACCCGGCTCTGCATCTTCCTGTAAAGGAGAATAAAGGTGGCATCAGCAGTCAGTGCTGAGCTGGAGCATCTCTGTCCCAGCGGGGGAGGAACACTCCTGTGACAGTGACAGAAACCAGCAGTTCCCAGTGGTTTGTGCCCACTGCCCTCTGGGTCTCCAAGAAAAAACTCCTCTGGAGAGCTCTGCTCTTAGTGAACCTCAAAAAAATTATTGAAAGAGTCCTTTTTATTATTATTATTTGTGAAGTCAAAGGACTAATTTGAAATGCCAACCCCAAACCCTTTCTACAAGCAAATCCTGTTCACTTTATTTTAGACATTTTTAGCCAGGTTTCTACATTTTTTTTACTTATTTCTCCACAAAAAAAAAAAAAAAAAAAAAGGAAAAATAAACCCCAACAAACAAACAAAACAAAACAAACCGGAGCAGGACAAACCCCTCAGTGTCCCATGATGGGCCTCCTCATCCCACCCTGCACCTTTGCCGATGGGAGTAACAGGCTCCTCCCTTGCAGAGCTGCTCCTGCACGGTGAGCTCCTGGTAGCTCTCTTTATTTATTCTGTCTTATCTTTCTCACATTTCATCACTTTCTTGTTATGTTTGCTCAGTTAAGTCATTAAACCCACTTTGTTTTTTCTCTTTCCATGTTTACCCCTAGGAAATCAGCTAAGCCTGTGTAATGGGTTTAGCATTTAATTTCCCTAAAACACCCTCTTTCCTGCCATGTCTGTGGCCCTGAGACATTTCCAGTTCTGGGTGGATTGGGTGGTGTGAGAAGGAAATCTCTGAGCCAGCTCAGGGCTTTGGGAGGTGTTGGGGAAGGTTTCTCCACCCACAGTGCAGGTGCTCTGTGCCTGGAGTGGTGTTGCCGGGTAAAATCCCTGTTTCAGTGCTGAATGGGCTGAAAAAAAAAAAGATAAATAACTTATAAGCAACTTCTGGTCGTCTCCATTTCAGTTCTCACCTACTGTGGTGGGCATTGCTCTCTTGTTTCCACATTATAAAACTCCAGGATGGGGGATTAAAAAGAAAGGAGGAGAAGGGAAAACAGGAATATCCAAGTCCAAGTCTTTTGTCTTTCACAGAATCACAGATTCCTTAAGGCTGGAAAAGACCTCCGGGATCATCGGGACCAACCTTTGAGCAAATCCTGCTGTGGCCAATAAACCACATTGGGAAGTGCCACATCCATGTGTTTTTTGAACATTTCCAGGGGTGGTGACTCCAGCACTTCCCTGGGGACCCTGTTGCGGTGTTTAACCTCTCCCTCAGTGCCTCGTTTCTCACAGCCCTGATTTCCACAGCTCAGCTTCACCCTGCAGCACAAATCGGGACTCCAGCACGGACATCAGCCCCTCTCCCGTGGTGTCTCCAGGGACCTTCTCAGCCCCTCTGGCTCCTTTCCCTGCAGGCTGTTGAATTGCAGGATCCTTTTCAGGAACCAGTTAAGCTCTGGTTTAAGATGAGGTGGTCCCACAGCTCCTGCCCCACCTCCTCACCGCCTGGAGTGAAGGAAACCTCCTTGGAATTCATGTCTGTACTCATCTCCTTGCATCACTGTGGTCCTTGACTTTAATCACTTTGCAAATCTTCCTGATCTTCTACTCCCTGGTGTATTTACAGAAGGTTTTAGTCTTTGTTCTCCTGAATGAGTCAAGTTTTTGGACTTCTTTTATGGAGACAGCAATGAGAATGCAGCTTTGAGAGCTGCCTTGCCAGCTCTGGGGTCAGTTCTCAGGCTGACAGAGCTTCACAGGTCTGACCCAGACGAGCCAGCCTAAGCCAAGGCAGGTGCCCCTGACACATGCCCTCTGCAGAGTGTCTCCACACTGCTGGTAGATAGACCAAATGGTCGCAAACTCAACCTTCCTGGCCATTCCTGCCACCTTCGCAAGCTCTGAGACCTCCCAGGTCTCCAGGGGGTGAGCAGAGCCCTTCCCTGTCCCCCAGCATCTTCCATCTCTCCTCAGACAGACGAGCTTTGTTGAAAATAGATTTAAATGGATTTTAGAGAGGATGATATTGAAAAAAAAAAAAAAAAAAAAACCAAAAAAAAAAAAAAAAAACCCACGAGGCCCCTNAAAAAAAAAAAAAAAGCCCAGACAAACAAAAGAAACCCCAGCTGAGCCCATTACACGTTATTGAGTTAAATAAGAGGGATTTTACACAGCCTGTAATTGGGTTTTAAATCCTGGTTCTAAGCAGCTGCTGAGCTCTGGGAAGCTGCAGGAGGAGGGTGCTGAGGCCCAGTCCTGCAGGCACGTCACCAGCAGAGCTCCCGCTCCATGAATGGGCACATTCACAACCCAGATTTTATATCTGAAGAAAGAATTTGCTGACTGCTAATCTCTGCTGATTAATGATGTTGTCACAAAGCCACCACAGAAGGTTTGCTGGTCTTGTCTAGAGAACCAGACTTTGGCCAAGCAAAGTCCTTTATCCAAAACTATGTTTGTCTAGAAAGTGCCATTGTTATTCTTAGGAATGCCAGGTATGGATGCCCGTGTTTCTTGTTCTTGTTAAAGGCAAGTTGTTCTACAGATAAGAAAGCCAAAGTGTACAAGATAGGCAAGGTTTGTCAGGACAGATAATATCTTCATTTAGACCAAAACCAGCATTAGAAAATTCAGACAAACTTTCAGACACGGAAGCAGACGTGGAGGAAGCCCAAGTGTCCAATAGCTGACAAGCTCTTTCTACCCATTTATCACAGGAAAGATATCACATCCCCCAAAAATCCTTGCTTTGTTTGGTTTAATTCCCATTAAAAGGGGATTAAGCTGGAGAGGAACAGGGCAGGCTTGTTTGCCAGTGAACACATCCACAGTGTGAGTTCCTTGCTGTGTTCTGGGTCACACAGCTCAGCTTTTATCAAAGCCGAAGCCAGAAGTCGTGCTAAAATGATTTCAACTTTCATCTGTGTGTTTGATTGTCCCAGAGCTATGGAGTGATCCAGTTACTGGGATAAGGGTCCCTCTGAACATGTGGGTAAGAAGATCTGCCTTTAATACATTGGAGTCTGATCGGATTTCTGACAGTTCGACGTCCAAACCCCAACAGGAAAGAGAACATTTCTGGCAGCGCTGGAATCTGGCACCTTTCTCCAGAGAACATCATTTCACTCCCAATAATCATCAAGTAGTTATGAATAACAAATGATTTCCTAGAAATCAGGCTAGAGGAGTGAGTGCCAGTCAATATTGCAGCAGGCTCAGCGCTTTGGCTGCAGAGCTCATGAGGAACAGCCCGGCCAGAGCCAGTTTCTAATAACCACAAATGATGATCAAACCTCTCTGTCACGACAGATGCAGATGGAACAGATTGTTCCCTCAGACTCCTGCTCTGCCAGCAGCACCAGCCTTTCCTTGAGCTTTGCAAGGCTATTATTTTTCCCTGGAGAAAAGGAGTTGTTCCCTACAACTCCCTGACAGAAGAGTGCAGCCAGGTGGGGGTCGGGCTCTGCTCCTGGGTGACAGGATGAGAGAAGATGCCCTCAAGTTGCACCAGGTTGGATGTTGGGAATAATTTCTTTACTGAAAGAGGGATTCAGCTTTGGAACAAGATTGCCAGAGGAGTGTTGGAATCCCTGGAAGTGTTCAAAAGTGTTCAAAAAACATGTAGAGTGGCACTTGAGGACATGGTTTAGTGGTGAACGTGGTGGTGGTGCTGATGGTTGGACTTGACAATCCTAAAGGTATTTTCCAACCTTAATGATTCCGTGATTCAGTGTTGGTACTCCCGTGGAGGTGCATTTTTAGAGTGCAAGAGGCAGGTGGGACGTCCTGAGGGGTTGGATCTGCTCAGTGATGACAGGGCAGCAACTAAACACTGTGGGGAGCAAATAAACCAGCAAATGATCGGTTCAGTGGGGCTGCTTTGTGCTGCATTTGTAAGTGTAGAAGCAGTTCATTGGAATAAGTGCAGCTGCCAGGGCTGACATCAGACATGGGAATCTGTGCAGTGCTGTTCTACATCTCAGACCCTTCCCCATGTGCCACAGCAGGGCTCAGCACTGGGGTTTGCAAAACCAGCAGTGCTGGTGAGAAGCTGCTTAGTCACTGGGAAATGCAGAAAAGTGCCTGGGTTGGGAGAGCTGCAGGAATTCAACTCATGCCATGGTCAACTTCCCAGCATCTCACCACCCTGGGGGGCTCCAGTCTGAGCTGGGCACCCTGTCAGTGGGCACAGCTCAGAGTGAGGTTCACAAACAGGCTCATGCTAAACTTGTCCCAGTCCCAAAGGTTCCTGGCAGCACACGGAGTCTGCACCATCCTCCCTGCACAGCTCAGTGCTTTGAGTTCATCCTGGGGTGTATTCAGACCCTTCCTCTGCTGAAGGGGACATGGACCATGTGCCACCTCCCAGCTCAGGAGTGCAGGAATCAATCTTTGAATCTCTCCTGCTGAGGCAGCTCCTCAGGAAAATGCTCAGTGCTCCTTCCAGCACAGGTTGATACCCAGTTCTCTCTCCAGCTGCACAACTGTCCCAACTCACCTATAAAACCACATCCCCAAGCCCAGCAGACAGCACATTTCCATGCCAGTGGAGTGCAGGGAGCCAGAAGGTCTCTGACACTGTCTCTTTGGAATACAATGTCTCTTTGGAACACAACTGAGCAGCATTCCCTCAGCAGATGACCCACAGCTTTCCCACACCCATTGCTGGTGAGGACAGGGAAGAAGTGTGAAATGATGCTTCAAACACACCAAGTGTGGCCCCCTCAAGCCCCACAGCACAGATTTCCATTCCATGTGGGACAGGAGTGGTGGAACTGGGCTGCCCAGTTGGACACCCACACAAAAGCAGCATCAGGGATGTGCTGAGATGTTTCCCACTTGTAAAGCAAACAAGGAGGATCTCATGCCTTTGCACCTGTGTCAGCAGGACAGGACAGCCGCTGCTTAACAAGCTGCCAGCCCCTGGAAATTCCAGCCCTGGTAACCCCCATCATCCCAGGAAGATGAAGCACTGGGGTAAAAATAGCAAATGGGTCAGAGGACGGTTATAGAAATACCAGAGGATTATTCATATTCCTTCAGGTGGCTGCAAGAAACAGTTTAATCACAGGAATGACAGATTAAAGGTGTCATGGACAGAGAGAAATAAATCACTGCTCTGAGGTCTGAGCTACATTTCCCCTCTTGCTTTGGATGTACACGACAAAAGCTTTTTCAAAGGGAATTGGTGGCAAAAAATAGCACCCAAGGTCCTGCCGTGCCCCTCGTGACCTGAGGAGGAAGCAGAGACACAAACCAGAGGTTCAAGTTGCCTCATCCCAGGGAAGCTCCTCCAGGATGCTGCAAGTTTGCCCTTTACTTGAACACACAGTTCTGAGCAGGGAAACTGCTGGGACTGTGGAGAGATCTGAGTCCCGGAGAGCTTCAAAAACTGTCTCCTGTCTTCTGGTTGTGCCTTCCGAGGGAGACAAGATGGAGAGAGACTATCAACAAGACATGAACTAGATGACGGGACAAGGGGGAATGGCTTCAAACTGAAAGAGAGGCTTTGGTTAATTATTAGGGAGAAATTGTTGGCTGCGAGGGTGGGGAGGCCCTGGCACAGGTTGCCCAGAGAAGTTGTGGCTGCCCCATCCCTGGAAGTGTCCAAGGCCAGGCTGGAGCAACCTGGGCTAGTGGAAGGTGTCCCTGCTCATGGCAGGGGGTTTAAATTAGATGATGTTTAAGGTCCCTTCCAGCCCAAACCATTCCATGATTCTATAATTCAGGGCAGAGCAGAATTTGCTGAGGGAGACTGTCAAAGTGCACTTAAGAAATTGTATTTCATGCACCCACGCCCTAAGCACAGAGAACAGGTAACCACAGAAATAGAGACCATATATTTAGAAATGCCTGATAAAATTTGCTCCTCGTGTTTTGGCCTTGGTTTCTGTGCCACTTTAATTTCATCTGTCACAGGAAGATCCATCTGTAAATCCTATTAGCTTAAAACTCACATAAGACAGATGAGGCCAGAAAACTGTTTTTCTGCCTCCTTAGAATATTTTTTTTGAAAAAAGTGCAATATGGGTTTTTAAAGGCAAACTGGCTTAACTGACAACAAAAGAGAAGAGAAGCTGGACAGGAACTGCTTGATGGGATGGGATGGGGTGGGATTGGGATGGGATGGGATAG
>VZRE01001674.1:114696-141582 GCA_013396775.1 Cephalopterus ornatus
GATGGGATTGGATTGGGATGGGATGGGATGGGATGGGGTGGGATGGGATGGGGTGAGGTGTCCTCCTGTCCTGGCTGAGCTGCTCTGAGGACCTCCCTGAGGTCCAGGCAGGGCTGTGGCTTGTGGCTGTAGTTGAGGTGGAGCCCATTAAACCAATTAGTGTCCTCAGGATGCTCTGCCCTGGAACGTTTGCAAGGCTGTCAGGGTGTGCTGAGAGGGGGCTCGTGTGCTGCTTTTGGGCTTGAATAATGCTAAAACCCCAAAGTCCAACACCCTGAGAGCGAGGCAAAGATTTGGCAGATATGGTGAAGTGTCTTTATCTAAAAATGCTGAACACCTGGACCAGAGACATGTGACTGACAGTCCAGGACTTGACACTGTAAAAGTCCAGTCCCACTTTCACGTGGTGGGTTCTTCTAACAACCCATTCTTGGAGCAGGGACACTCCTCAAGGTCACTCCTAAACCACAAAATATTCTGAGCTGGAAGGGACCCCACAAAGATCATCAAAACCCAGCTCCTGGTTTTACTAAGTTTTACCTCAGGCTCCCAAGGCTGAGCCAAAGAAATTTGTCCGCAATGCTTGGTCTGGGTGAGTAACATCAATCTTTACTTAATAGTTGTTTCTTTCTTTTTTGCTTAGTAGAATTGCTTTAATATAATTGCTTTGATATAGTGCACTATCCAATCTTATTCTATGCTGGTAGTTTTAGCTTCTATACTGTGTAGTAAATAATTCTGATTAAGATCTTTTTGTCTAATCATTTATCACAGTAAATGTCCATTTTTATATAAAAACATCTGGTTTGCCATCCTTTGCAGGACCAAGTTGTACAAAGGTTCAATCACACCTCTGTAATTGCTTGGATTTAAACCATTGGCAAAGTCTGGGGATGAGGTTGGACCCAGCTGCCCACAGGGTAGAGTAATGTGACTCCAAGCTCCAAATCCTTGCAAAAAGTTGCTCCAACTATCTCAATTTGTTCATTTTACGTTAATTCTGTTCTCCAGCCATTCCACAGCCAGTGCATCCACTGACAGAAAGTCTCAGGGTGATAAACATGGGATCATTCTGGCAGTTTCTGTTCTTGGTTGAAACCAAACCGAGTGGTACCTTTTAGGTACCGCACAAACCCTTTGAACTTTGTAACAATAGAAAAGATTTTAAATTACTTCCTTCATTTTTCTCATATTTATCAGGTCCCAAGAGAGATTACTTATCTGAGAACCCTGTGGAATCAAAGCAGACCCACTGCAACTCAGCATCCAGCAGGTCAGGGCAGTAGGGAATAGGTCTGATCCCGTCAGGGACCTTGGGATGGGCCTGGGGAGAGCTCAGGATGCAGGATGTGGTTCAATGGTTCTGCTTCCCTCGGGATCACAGAATCACAGACTGGTTTGGGTTGGAAGGCATCTTAAAGCTCTTCCAGTTCCAGCCCCTGCCACAGGCAAGGACACCTTCCACTAGCCCAGGTTGCTCCAAGCCCTGTCCAACCTGGCCTTGGACACTTCCAGGGATCCAGGGGCAGCCACAACCACAATCACAGCCACATATCTCCCAGCTCACTGATGTTTCATAGAGTCATAGAAAGGTTTTTGTGATGTGCAGAGGAATCAGAGTGTATTTGTGTCACTGCCAGGACAGGATTCACTTGCAGGAATAATTTCAAACTCTGGAAGTGAGTCACCGGCTCCTGTGCCACGTCCACAGCTGTGGAGAGACTTCAGTGGCACCAAACACAGCGATTTGCAAGGCATTTTCAAATACCTCTGGCCTAAAGCCTCAAAGGGTTTTCTGTCTTCAGTTGGTATCTAAATGCTGCTGAGATTTTAAAAATGTGCCTTGTCCCTCAGTGGTGGAGATACTTCTCTTCAGGAAGGATGGAACAGCATAACGTCGGACCTGCAGAGAAAAGCTCCTGAGGACATTCATTGCCCAGAGAAGCTGTGACTGCCCCATCCCTAGAAGTGTCCAAGACCAGGATGGGGCTTGGAGCAACCTGGGCTAGTGGAAGGTGTCCTGCCCATGGCAGGGCGTGGAATGAGATGAGCTTTGAGGTCCCTTCCAACGCAAACCAGTCTGGGATTCTCTGATTCTCTGTGTTGGTGGGCCTACCCCTGGAGAGCAACCTCTAAATTATTGAAATACTCTGCTCAGTATTTGTCAGGGAAATACTTTGATGTTTCATCTTAGAATGGCATTTTTTGGACACAGAACTGACCTCTGTTTCTCTCCAAAGGTACAATAAAAGGGTTGACTCTTCAGTGCATCTGGAATTGAGATCCAGGGGACACTGAGGTAGAGATCTGCTGCCCAGATCCAGCCTGAGCACCAGCAGAGCCCGGGGCACTGGGGCCAAGGGGAGCGGAAGCTCTCGGCACTCTGCTTGGGTGAGGAAGGCAGGACAACAAACATGCTTTTTCCAGTGAAAATGGAGGGAATGAGGCAAAGGGCACAGGCTCGTTATCGGGGCGTGAGCAGGGCTGGGACGGGCAAAGCAGCCGATGAAGGAGCCGCCAAGGAGCACAATCTTATCTGGTGTGAAATGGGAGCTCGGCCCCTCCTGCTGAGGAAAAGCTGCCCCACGGGGTGTTCCCCACATTCTCTCTCCTCTTCCATGCCATGGGTGTGCACACAGGGCACACAGTTACTCCAGGGCAGGCTCTGTGTCCTGCCTGCCCCGTGGCGTGGTGACATGTTCATTGGCAACCACTCAAATGCCCCCAGATGCAGGGTCTGGGCATCTTGGCTTCAGACCCCAAGTCACCGAGACCCCTGGATGCTCCTCTGAGGCACCTAAATGCATGCGAAATCTATGTCAGGGATCCCCAATGGCCTCAGGGCTGCAGGTTCCCATCACGGGGGGTTGTTCCAGGGTTTCAGATGTTCCTGCACAAGGACTTGCTGGACTCTGCAGGTGTCACCCTGGGACAGGGCCTGGTGACAAAGGCAGCTGGCATGTGGAGCCCCATGCCCAGCACTGCCCCTGCCATCACTGCTGGTGCTGGGGATGCAAAGGAGGGCAACCCAGCAGCCTGGTGTGGAGACAGCTTTGACCCAGCACACGGTGAGGAGACAAAGATGTACCTGAGCACATGTCCCTGGGGGTGTGGGAGTGCTCTGCCCTGGGGCATCAGCTCTCCACAAGTGTCTGCTCAGGGTGCAACGAGTCCCTGGCTGTGCCCAGGCCCACAGTGGGCAGCTGTGAGGGGTAGAATATGGAGAATCCTGGAATCCCAGAATATCCTGAGCTGGAAGTGACCCACAAGGATCATTGAGTCCAACCCTCAGCCCTGCACAGACACCCCAACAATCCCACTCTGTCCCTCAGGGCTTGTCCAAACCCTCCTGGAGCTCTGGCAGCCTTGGGGCTGTGCCCACTGCCCTGGGGAGCCTGGTCAGTGCCCAACCACCCTCTGGGGGAAGAACCTTTCCCTGAGATCCAACCTGCCCCTGCCCTGACACAGCTCCAGGCCATTCCCTGGGTGCTGTCCCTGGTCACCCAGAGCAGAGATCAGAGCTGCTCATGTGGCAGGTCCATGTCCCTACATGTTCAGCTGTGCACCCACGTGGTGAAGGGTAATTGGTGAGGTCCTTAAACAACATTTTGTATGTTTTCTTCAGCAATATATATATATTTAAATTACACTGGGAGATAAGTGTAATTTGCATGTTGAAAACAATATTCAGCATGTTTGTGCTTCAGGATAAGCCTTGGAAAATATGGAGCTTCATCTATAGGCAAGACTGTCTTTGGAAAGGTATTTTGAAGTGGTTTTTTGCCTTCCCTGTGCTCTGTGGGAGTTCAGGCAGCAGACTCCATCCCTTCCCTCCTGATGGCAAATGTGTATCTCTCAGCATTGTTGGCTTCAGGTTTTAAATCCCAGTTGGATGTGCCATCTGACATTATCTCACATTTGAATATATTGGTATTTTTAGTTACTCATTCACACGTGTAGCATCCAAAATGCTGCTGGGACCTGCTCAGAGCATTCTCTGAAGGAGCACAGGGTGCAGAGCCCAGCTCTGGTGGGGTGTTGCATCACCCAAACTGCTCAGCCACGTGCCTGGTCCTGTGTCTGGGGACAGGCAGGAGCAGCATAGAATGGGAGACCTGCTCAGGGCTTGGAAAACCCTCCACCAGAATCCCAGTTTCTGCCACAGAGGGGACAAGCGCTGAGCTGCTCCCAGTGGAGGGAGACAGGGGAATTTAGGCTGGACATCCCTGTATTACTCTGATAGAGCAATATTGAGCTGACTAGAGAGGGCCCCTGAGGGTGTAGGGGGAGTGCAGACAGGGTATTAATTTGTCCTCTCCTTAACATCTCTCAACATGATTCTTCTCCCTGTTTGCGCCAGCACAGGCTGCAGGGCCGGGACGGGGTACAGAGTTCATCCTTTATTGCTTTGGCTTCAATTTTCCAGATGCTTTCTTTTAAATGTCCTTTCCAGAAAAGAGTTCCTGACTGCTGGGAGGCAGTTCCTGTCTGGATGTGGTCCTGGAAGCCCTTAGCTCTTGTGTCCTCATCTTGGCTTGGCCAAAGGTTCCCTTTATCACATTACCTTTGAGCTCACCTGTCAAATTACCTCGTTTGAGCCATTCAGCTGTTTCTGAAGGCTGGACCTTGCCTGATAGAGCTGAGTTATTTCTGCAGAGACCCAGTGTTAGTCCAGCACTCCTGGAAGATCAGGGGGTCCTGCAGGGTTTGGTCCCACTGAGATACAAGGGCTGGTACAAGACTCACCACGCTGACATGGGCACAAGGAGTTTGCAGAGGAAGGGGGGCAGGGATGGTGGTTGTGCTCACCAGGCAGAGGTGCTTTGACAGCATTTATGGGATTAAATAATAGCTACCCAAACACAGTGTCTTCCAGCCACAGTTTGTACCCAGAGACCCCCTTCCATCCAGTCCCCCCACAGCTCTGACCCCTGGGGGCTGATGCTTTCTACATCAACCCCCAGCAGCAGCTTAGTCCAGACATTGAATGTGGGGACACTGAGACCACGGGTGTCCCCTCCAGGCACACCTGGGGCTGCACCCACTGCACCCACCAGCTGCTTTGCTGACACCTGAGCAGGTCTAGCCCAGATGTTTCCTCCAGCCACCCTTTTCTGGGCCTGTTTATCTCCACTTGGATCATTTTTGTCTCTTTTTTGTCTCCTGGAAACACCTCCATGACGGTGGGGTTGAAATGGAGGAATAGCTCTGCACTTCCCTGTGGTCCCTAACCCGGCATCCACCAGCTTTGTCATGGAAAACAGTTAGAAGTCACATTATTGGGGTCACAAGGTTCAGTTGGACAAGCAGCTCAGGGAGGGTGTGAGCTTCTAGTGCACCCCCTTCTCCCATGGGGAACTGAAAATTAAATTCTTTCAGGCCCTGAGAGAATCTCAAATGAAAGAAAAACGAAGAAATCTCAGCCCTTGGGACAGTGTGCCCAGAAATGACTTGGATTGGAACCAGGTTTAATTAATTGTGGCTTTTAGTGATGCTCCAAGAGCCAGGTGCAGGGGTAGAATTCCAGCCAGTGGACAGGGTTTGAAACCAAATTTTGAGGGATGCCTTCAAAGATGAGCCCTCCAGGTCTCTGTTCCCCTCAGAGTGGGAGAGGTGACTTGAATTACATCTCCTGGCACTACTCATGTACACACCTGCATCACAGAATAGTTAGGGCTGGAAGGGACCTCTGGAGATCATCCAGTCCCACCCCCAAATGTTTTAATGGATGTTTATAATAACAGACTTAGAGCAACACACAGAATTGTTCCCTGTGTCCTCACATGGCAGAGCTGTCCTTGGTACTCTCTCTTGACTCTGTGCACTGGGAAAATGGACAAGGAATATTTGGGATAGAGTTTTTTGTTTGTTTTAATCTTAATTTTATTTCTTTCTCCCTGAATGTGGAGAGAAGTGCTCATGGCCTGAACAGTGCCTGATATACAGGAGCTCACGTACAGACAGGCGTGGGTTGGAAGGGACCTTAAAGACATCTAATTAAAATCCCCTGCCATGGGTAGGGACACCTTCCACTGGCTCAGGTTGCTCCAAGCCCTGTCCAACCTGGCCTGGGACACTTCTAAGGATCCAGGGACAGCCACAGCTTCTCTGGGCAACAACTTCCAAGCTGATAAACTCTTCTACACTGGAACCTCTTCGCTCTCAGGGCCGTGAGAGCTCCCTGGGGTTGTGGCACACTCGGCTGAGGACTCCAGGCCAGGAATGGGGGTGACACCAGCGGTTCTTGTGCATCAGCCCAGCAGAGTCAGTGTGGCCTGGAGCACTGTGCCCTCCTTGGGTCACACAGCTGCACAGGGGAGCTGTCACCCCGCCGAGGTGTCCCCTGGGACACGGGGATAGAAATACTTCCAGAAGGTCCGTATGGAAATACTTTTGGTCAGCTGGGAACAAGCACAGGTACTTGGCTTGCACAGAGCAGTGGCAACCTGTGCCCTGGTGTGTGCCCTTCACTGTTCCGTGCTCCTCCTGGCGCTGCTGAGATGTCAGAGAATCACAGGATCTCTGAATATCCTGAGCTACCCTGAGGAAGGGACACACAAGGGCCATGGAGTCCCTCTCCCGGCCCAGCACAGGCACCCCAGCAATCCCACCCTGGGCCCGTGGTTACTCTGAGCTCAGTGCACTTACTCCTGACACGGAGCATGAGGAGGTACCCACGAGTTCTACCATCCTGTGGGGAGAGAAGCTCACACAAGGTGATAGAGGAGCCCCGTGCTATCCTGCTGTGCCACAGCAGAAAATGTATCTTAGAAAGCCTTGTCAATGACATTGAACCTGGAGTGAGCTCTGATACGGGCGTTCGTGAATGTCCCCCTGACTAAGTCACTGTTCCCTGGCTATTCCCTGTGCTCCAGTCAGGAATCTCATGAGCCAGGCAGCACAAAACATTAATGAGACATGAAGCCAGCCACCCTTGCATTCTCTCAACTTTCAGGAAGGTAAAACTCAATCAGCATCTGCTCTGTTTTATTAAAATCATGCTGGAGGATGGGACACAAGGGAGGATTTCTCTGAGAGAGAGACACTGGTGGGCCAGGAGAGCTGCTGTGAGGGGGAAGGGCTGTGAATGTCCATGTGAAGGGGAGTGTCCAGAAGTGGCAGAAGTTGGTGGGGATAGGATCTGCTTGTGGGTGAACGACTCCAACAGCACCTGGTTCCACAGCTGAGCAGAAGTGGGAATTCCTGGGAGAGTGACAGACATGGGAACCAGGGCAGGGACAGCACCTGCCAGCCCAGGAGAGGTGCAGCTGCCTTGGTACCAGATGCTCTGAAATAGGGAAAGGGAACCAGCTCCTCATGCTGGAAACATTAATAATTCTCTGGGAATGAAGACTTGGATGAGAAGGGAAGATACTTTGGCTTGTGCCCAAATTAACCATTTTCTTTGACTGCAGACACAGAACTTGTGGCCAAGGCCTGAAACACGAAAAGAATGTGATGGATCTGCCTGTCCTGGTTCAGCACTGGTGAGGACAGGGCAGAGCCTCGTGACCTCACAGGGTGTTTTCCATCTCTCATTTCTCTGACTCTATGGAATGAGACAGGAGGCACCTGAAGGGAGACAAACACCAACGCCAGGGAGGTGGCTGTCACAGACACCCAGCCTGAAAGCCTCAGTGGAGCCTGTCCTGTGAGCAGCTGATGTTCCTGTCCCTCCAGCACATGAAGCTGAAGAATTTTCCAGCAGAGGCAGCACTTGGAGCCTTTGGCTGTGAGAGCAGGGGCTGCTTTGCTGTTGGCTGCAAGAGTTCCTAAGGATCTTGAGCTTCTTGAGCACTTCCCATTGAAAGGGAAAGTGCTGGCATGCCCTGAGTGGAAGGAGTGTATTTTAATCCCCTTTCCCCTCTGTCTTGCCTTACATCTCCTATGTCTTGCCTTAGCACAAGGAACCAGGAGCAAGCTGTTCATCAGCTGGAACCTGCAAACCAAAGTGCTTTCACTCCCTGTC
Source organism: Cephalopterus ornatus (assembly GCA_013396775.1). Classification (NCBI taxonomy): domain Eukaryota; kingdom Metazoa; phylum Chordata; class Aves; order Passeriformes; family Cotingidae; genus Cephalopterus; species Cephalopterus ornatus. The sequence continues at coordinate 122,666 of VZRE01001674.1, forward strand.
CCTGCTGCAGCACCTGCTCTTGCTGTCTCTGAAGTGTCCAAGAGACCTCCTGGCCCTGGTCCTTATTTCCAGCAGATCCTCCCACCTTCTCAAACACCCAGCAGATGAACCACTGCCCACAGAAAAGAGCTACAGCCCCAACAGTGGGAGGCCACCAGGGTTGCAGTGGGCATCCCAGGCTTGCAGTTCAGGGCACAGTTTGTGGGAATGTGGGATAATTCAGGTGGGAAGGGACCCAGAGATGTCTCTAGACCTCCTGCTCAGGTGTTACATGCCATCCTCTACCCTGTTGTCTCTGGCCATCGGTTCTGTGGTCAGAGATCTCCAGACACCTGGCCCAGAAGTATTTCTCTTGGAACAGGAAGTTCCTAGCAACTTCCAGATTGACAAATGATCCTCCACTCTTCCAGCCTTCACCTCTGTTCTCCAGGATATGGCCCTTTGTCCTAAACAGTTTCCATCTTTCAGATGATTCTCCTCTTGTATCAGCCCCAGCCATTTCCCAGTGGTACCTCCCACCCTCGTGGTCCTGGTCACCTCATGCCCCTTGTCCTCAGAACAAAACCAGGAGAAGGAAGTGGTGGACCCCAGCTCAGGACTCACCTCTTTTGATGGTATCTGGGCAAGAACCCTCCATTTCCAAAACAACCCCCCCCACATCCCACCATAGGGTGTATTCCTCCATCCCTACTCCCCTTTCAGAGGGAAATCCGGGAATGACAAATCCCTGCTTTTCCATGAGAGGGCAGTGTGGTATGAAAGCAAAGAGTCACTGAAACCTGCCGGGACCTGTGGGCAGGAGGGGGAAACGTCCTTTCATAAGGGTGAAGTCAGTCCTGCTCCTGGAGGCTGCAGGGTTTATGAGTGATGAGATCCCCTCTGTTTTCTTAAAGCCTGGAATGGAGCTGGAAATCTTTTTGAAACACTGATGAAGGAAAAAACTGAAGAAAGGAGGTGACTATCCATGAAATTCTGTGGGATGCTTCAGTCCACAGTGGGTTCTGAAGGCTCTGCCGGGCTCTCTTTAGAAATCCTCCCTCTCACCAAAGTGCCTGAGCTTTGCACTACCAGCGATTAATCAGAGGGGGACACCCTGCTCACTGTTCTCCACAAAAGCCCACTGATGTTCCTGGCACACCATCACATCTTCAGGAGGGACCTCCACCCACTGCCTGCAGCCAGGTGAAGCTGCAAAGGAAAATTTAGGCCAAGCGCTCAGGGAGTATTTCAACCTCTGAGACAGAAAATAACACCCTGACTGGCCAACTTCCCTCCGAGTGGAGCTCCAGGGCGGCTCACTTGGCTCCCCAGCAGTCCACCTGCAAAGGTCCCATCCAATATCTCTCCTGCAAACATTTTCCACCACATAAATAAGCCACAACTCAAAAAGTTGGCTCTCAAAAAGGTGACATCTCAAGTGCTGTCCTTCAGCACAACTGGGGCTCATCCCAACTCCCTCTGCTTTCTCTCCTCCACCAAGAAGCCTCGATGGGACATGGATGTTGTGGCTGAAGAAGCCAGACACTGTCACACCTTGGTACCTGCCCCAGAGATGATCCCAGATGTAGGAAAAGAAGGAAGGCTCTTCCCTGACCTCAGCTTTGCTCTGGGATGTGCAAGACAAGAGGATTCACCTCTATCCTGCAGAGCCTCTGGAAAGGGGACAGACCCTCTTCTGTGGGAGGAAGGGAACTTCCTCCTCCTCCCACACCATGACAGAGCAAAGGGCAAACCACAAACACTCTCCTTAACCAGCGACAGCCCCAAGGAAAGCACAGAGAGATCTCAGCTCCTGCAGGCTGCGGCCCCAGGATATTGGGGACCCTCTCCCAGCCCCTGCTGGCATCGGCCTCACCAGGTACCTTCACACAAGCTGATGCCTCAGGTTGTCTGTCTCACAAAACTAATGTTGCTATCACCTTAACAGAAGCCTTGAGACCCAGAGGGAAGCGGCCCAGAAGGAACAGGTGCCTCACTGTGCCCACAGAATGAGTCCTTCCCATTTAATCACCCGGCATACAAGCCTTGGATGCCGTTGGGGATGTCCCTGAAATCCTCTGCTGACCAATAGGGTTATGTAACTTATTTGGCTCTCTGATTTAAGAGGCCCCAAGGCATCAGTGCTGATGGAAAACCCACACGGGAGGAGGGCAGGGAGGGGCAGACAGAGGGTCACCTCTGCAGCAGAGAGGGCTTATTTGTCAAACTGCTGTGAGATCATTCCAGGGAAAATAAACCCAAGAAAACAGGGAACAACCTTCAGTTTTTCCCTGTTTTCCGTGGGCTGTTCCCCTCCTTTTATGTTTTTCTCTTTCTTTCACCTATTTCACACATTCTGCTCTACAATTTCACCCTGCCTCCAGGTCTTTGGAGTGTATCTCACACAGCATGGTTCCCCTGCACTGCTTCTGCCATCCCTGTGGCCCCTGAGCTCCCTTAGGAGTTGCCTATGCCAAGGGTTCAGCATGGCCAGGGACTTGATTCTCGTGCCAGGGTTCTCACACACAACCATACCCGAGTTTTTATAAGGTTATGCTGAATCAGTTGCCCAACAATGCTGGAGGGATCCCAAGGCTGTTAAGATCTTATGTCATGGGGCTTTGAAACTGCAACCAACATCAGTTGTTTCAAATCAACACCGCTGGGGCAGATTTTCAAAAGATTTATTTTTGAAGTAACTCTGAGGCACTTGCCAGCGACATCTTCCATGTGGGGAGGTTCAGCTGCCAGCAAACCCCAGATCTTGGTCTTTTCAAGATGTTGATTGCTGTGGTTGGTGATACATTAGAGCAGATGACTCTGTAGTTCAAATTTCCAGTGGCTGGGAGTTGAGAATCAAAGCTGGGAAACGCTGGGAAACCCTGGGAACGAGGGAGCAGTGAGGCTGATCAGCCATTGCCAGAAATGCCTTGTTTTTACAGAAAAATACCAAGGACCACAGGCTGTCACAGGTGATCCCATTTCTTCTGGCTCAGCAAGACTTTTTAGAAACACTTCCTGATCTTGGTTTCAAGTTAAGTAATAGTTTCCCAGCTGTTGCTCACAAGATCCTGTGCTGTTACACGTAACCACAGGATTATGAGCACACCGAATTTGCCAGCACTTAAACCCCAGATTGGCAGCAAAACCCAAACCCAGCCGGGCCCACAGCACGTTCCCTGCCCAGTGCTTCAACCTGTGGGCTGGAGAGGGCTGAGATCCTGAGTTAAAGGATGGGACCTGTGCTCAGCTCGGGCTGAGGGACTGGCTGGTTAATCATTAGACCTGTAACCACACAACGGTGTCAGTGTGGCAGCAGCACACGGCTTATGGGGCACGGGAATGTTCCTTCAAGATGTGGAGGAAGGACAGTCTGGAGCATTAAGTCGTTGAGGAGCCACCTCTGACAGTTGTTGTTGATGGACTATGAAACCCCTTTCTTTTGCACATGTTGTTAAAGCAGAGCCAGCAGTGGGACTGCAGTTCCACTGAACATCGGTGCTGAGCTCAGAAGTTTCCTCAAAGCTCTTGGTCTCTTGTAGCTGGGCTTTCTCTTGGTATCTGAGCTTAGAATCACAGAATCCCAGAATATCCTGAGCTGGAAGGGACGCACAGGGATCATCCAGTCCAACTCCTGGCCCTGCACAGACACCCCAACAATCCCCCCCTGTCCCTGAGAGCGCTGCCCAAACCCTCCTGGAGCTCTGGCAGCCTTGGGGCCGTGCCCACTGCCCTGGGGAGCCTGGTCAGTGCCCAACACGTGTTTTCTGTGCCAGAGGTCTCAGAGGGCACCAGAAGGCTTTGGGCTTCATGGGATCAAGCCTGGGATATTGGGCAGGATCAGTCATCGGATGACACCATTCACTGAAGAGTTGAACTCGATGTGGGTCCCTTCCAGCTCAGAATGTTCTGTGNAGCCCTCAGCTCAGACACCTTTCCAGCTCCAGTTCCCCTTTCTCTCTCTGCAGAGGTCTGGGCTCCAGAGTCCAGGACTTGCCGTCTCTGCCCTGCTCAGATGTTTCATTCACAGCCGTGACTCAACCCCTCAGAGCCCTGCTCATTTCTCATAAAACCCTGTGACTTAATCATACCTTCTCACTGAACTCATGCTACTGCACCTTCCCTCCTGGCTACAGCAGCCACATTCCTGGGCATTAGTGCTGCTCCCAGCCAGCTCCCAGCTCGTGGGCATCATTCCCCAGCTGCAGCAGGATGGGGCTGAGCCTCTGGGTGCTACTGCAGGAACACGTGTGCCTGGAGCTGCTCCTGCCTCTGCTCCAGGAAGGTGCCCGTGCTTGCTCTCTGGGGGAGTTGTTCCTATCTAACAGATGGGCAGCAGGCCTGGAGAGCCCAAACCCCACTCCCCGAGGAGTTATTCCTACAGACAAGGCTCTCTCCTGGACTCACATCCCTGTGTCTTCACCAAAATTTTACCTGGCAGCTCAGCAGAAGGTGCCTCAAGAACCAGTTCAGCCTGGCAGGGGCCCAGCCTGCCCAGACTGCAGCCCCCAAGTGCCTCCTCACCTGGTGGGAGGTGCCAGGGCTCATCCTGCTCCAGCCTCTGCTCCGGCTCCAGCAGGAGGGGGGACTGGGACCAGGCTCTGCCCACTCTGTGCCTGCTCAGGGGAGAGGAGGAGTTCTCCAGCATCAGAGTGTGGTCTCCAAATAGGAACGAGAGATTTTAATAATTGAAAAAAACACTCAGGAAAATGAAAATGAAAACAGTGCCTGGTCTACCATGCGTGAGGGCCTCCTTTGAGCCCAGCAGGGGAGGTTTAGGTTGGATATTAGGAAAAATTTGTTCCCTGGAAGAGTGGTTAAGCTTCAGAACAGGTTGTGGTGGAGTCACCGTCTCCAGAAGTCTTCAAAGAATGAGCAGATTTGGGACTCTGGGATATCATTTAGTGACATGGTGGGATTTGGTCAAAGTTGGACTTGATGACCTTGGAGGTCTTTTCCAACCTTACTGAGTCTGTGACACTGCCATGTCTGCTTCCAGTGGCTCTCCCAGCCCTACATCAGCAGTCCCTGCTGCACTCATCCATATCTGCTCTCATCCCCCCATCTATTTATACTTTTGATGCACATAATGTTGCAACAAACACCACAGTGCAAACCTGCCGTAACCCTCCAGCTGTAAGTACTGCTGGCAAATAATGACATCCTGCAGACAAAGGGAATTGTTCTGCTCATAAGTGATTGTCTTCCCCTGATTGTGCACCCAAGCTCTGTGGAGACTCACTGACAAGGGCGTTGTTTGCCAGGACAGCCAGGCTGGATCAGGGAGGGTTTTCCCTACGTTCCCTCCAGCTCTCCCACTGAGCTACTGGGCAAGTGAGAATGGGAGCCAGGGGATCACAAAACCACTAACAGGCCATGTCAGAGTGGGACCACAAGGACTCAGGGACAGTTTCTCCCTGATTTTTATCCAATAACAGAGAGAACTCTGCATGTTTTGTCATTCTGTGACTGAGGATAAAGTGATGCAGCTGATTAAAGCTGTTCCCATGACTCAACTAGAGACACATCCAAATGGGGTTTCCAAAAGTCCTGAGTGAGATGCCTGCTTCTGACAATGCCATTCTTAGAAAGAGAGTAATTCTGCCTTTTCTGTTGTTGGCTTTTGGGGTTTTTTTTTTGGTTCAGATTGCCAGCACGAACCAAGAGGTCTAAATGACACCTCTCTTACAAGTCTTCCCTGTAAATATTCCTGTGATGCCAGGCATAAACACTGTTCCTTACTGAAAATAAATCTATTTCCCCACCCACCTCCCCAAATAGGACACTTCTGAGACTGACTGTTCTTCCCCACTTCCCCTGCACAACAGCCCCCACACCCACACTCTGGCCCTCCATCCCCAGTTCCCCAGGACAGAAGGACTCAAACACAACAGTCAGAGAGAAAGAGCAGAACTTTTCAAGGCCAGGTTGGACTGGTCCTGGAGCAACTTGGGCTAGTGGAAGGTGTCCCTGCCCTGGCAGGGAGTGGGACTGGATGAGCTTTAAGGTCCCTTCCAGCCCAAACCAATCTGGGATTCCATGGGAACTCCCCTTAACTTGGCAGTGAAGTTCGTCAATAAATGGGAAATTACATGGAATGCAATTAGAGGAGCCTAAATTAAGCAAAGCTGATTCAGCCCTACAGGACACACCTTCCCTGCCCTGCCCGGGGGGGCTGGAGGTGTCCCAGTGCCCTGCCCCTCCAGGGGTGGGTGTCGCTGTGTGTGGTCACACAACACGTGTGACACTGGGACGTGTCCCCAGCAATGAACCCCCAGCTGCCCCGAAGATTCGCTTTTCTCAACCCTCTCTGCCTCCACCCCCCCCACACACATTCCTTTCTCTTCAGGTGCAGCGTCTTTGCAATCGCATTACAGTTACTTTCACTTCCTATGGCTTTACACTGCCCTTACTCCAGGATTGCTGCTGGAATCTCCTGATCCACATGTGCTCAACAATTCCTGACAATTCTTGTTTCCTGCTCATTTGCATTTCCCTTATTTCGACTTTCAGATCTGATTTCTCTGTTGGGAAGTTGTTTCCCCACAGTAGCTTCTGGCTATTGAAGGCACTCACCCTTTGTGACCCAATCAATCCTAATTTACAAAGAGCTGAATAAATGAGCTTTCCCAAGCCTCCCTCTGGAATCACTTGTTAGGGTTGAAGAGACCTTTAATATCCAACCATCAACCAAGCACCACCACCATGGTCACCACTAAACTATGCCCCAAAGAGCCACATGCACTCATTTTTTGGACACTTCCAGGGATGGTGACTCCACACAAAGTGTCTGATGTCCACGTGGGTCAGGAATTCCTTGGCTGTTTCTGGGACTTTCTCTTGGCCTTATGTTTCCTGGGGAAATAACTTTGCCAGAGCAGCTCTTGGCTTGTTAGACCAAAATATGTCCCTGAAAACTTTGATTATCTGAAGAGAAAAAAAAAAAAAAGTGTAATTTCAAGTCTGTTTCCTACAAATTGTGTCAATGATGTCAATCTTTTCCATTCCTTGATTCTGAAGATGCTTTCAAAACCTGAATATACTTCTGGCTTTTGGCTCAAACATTGCTTTTTCTCCCACTGTTTCCATTTTCCTTTGACATAGACTTTTTTTTTTTTAATGTATAGATCATGCCACAGATATTCATTGTTATTTCTCCTTTATTCATCAGTAATATCTACTCTACCTCTAGTTGCAGGTTTCTCCATGCCAATGACAAAAGGAGTGTTTCTGCAAAAAGAAACTCTTGACTGAGAAGTTGTGGGGTTTGGTGCTTTCAGTGAACTCCTCTAAGAGAACTTCCTAATTTAATTTTCAGCTTTCTGTATCAATTTATCCTTTCCCATCAATTACCCCCATTTAGCATCAAAGGAATCATGACCAGCAGGGCAAGGGAGGTGATTCTGCCCCTCTGTCCCCCTCAGCTGAGACCCCCCTGCAGAGCTGCCTCCAGCCCTGGGAACAGCAGCACAAGGACGTGGAGCTGCTGGAGAGAGTCCAGAGGAGGCCCCGGAGATGCTCCAGGGCTGGAGCCCCTCTGCTCTGGAGCCAGGCTGGGAGAGCTGGGGGGGTTCACCTGGAGAAGAGAAGGCTCCAGGGAGACCTGAGAGCCCCTTGCAGGGCCTAAAGGGGCTCCAGGAGAGCTGGAGAGGGACTGGGGACAAGGGATGGAGGGACAGGACACAGGGAATGGCTTCCCACTGCCAGAGGGCAGGGAGAGATGGGATATTGGGAAGGAATTGTTGGCTGTGAGGGTGGGGAGGCCCTGGCACAGGTTTCCCAGAGAAGCTGTGGCTGCCCCTGGAATCCCTGGAAGTGTCCAAGGCCAGGTTGGATAGGGCTTGGAGCAACCTGGGCTAGTGGAAGGGAGTGGGATTAGATGAGCTTTAAGGTCCCTTCCAACCCAGACCAGTCTGTGTATGATTTTGGAGGGAGCATTTGTTGGGTCACTGACTTGTTCCTGACCTGCAGCACTCAAATAAACAGAAGAAAGAAAGTCAGTACCCTCACTGTGAGTTTATTAACTGTTACTGGACTCCAATCAAGGACCAACTGGTAATTAATTTTCCTTTATCTGTCTCATGGCCATCCAGGGCTGTGTCACATATTCTTGGCAACAATCTCTTTTGTATTAAAACATTATTACACATTATTTTAAAAACTAATGATATTTTGCGACCTCTTACATGAGACCTCCAGCAAAAGTCCTTCCTTTGGAGTCTGATCTGCTCCATGTAGGAAGTGCCTGCACGATTCTACATTTGTGCAGGAAAACACATTTCATCCCAGAAGATTGCTGTTGCTAATGCTTAAAAATATTCATGTCTATTTTAAATCCTTTGGTGCTGCTGAGCTGATGTGCTGCGTGTGTTTAATTCTGGTGTGCGGAAAAACAGCCCCATGTCTCTGACGTGAGATGAGAGTGAAATACTGCCCGGAGTTCTTCAGTGTTAATTGTGAGATCATCAGGACTGGGGTTAATGGCTTTAGCTCCCGATGCAAATTGCAAAATCCACACACGTGTGGCAGCAGAGAGTTCAAGAAATAACCCATAAAGATCAGATTGGCTTTAAAAATAGAATGGGGACAGATAATGCCTGAAGCTGAGGGTGCATTATACAATCAATCGATAAGTTCAATGCTGGTGTGTCTGAAGGACAATAAAGGGGGGAAGGGGATAAACTGGGCAGATCAAAGCAGCTCTTGCTCTCATTGCATGACTGGGGGTGAGGAGCACCACAGACACAGGAGCTGAAGCTTGTTTTGCCCCAGAAAACCTGGTTTTAAGTGTGGATCAGGTGAAAACACCCCTGAGTGTGTGTGGGGGACCATGTCTGTGTGGAGTGGATGCTGCCAGGGCTCCCTGTTGGTGCTCACAGTGCAGAGCTCTCTCCCAGCCTTGAACAGCAAGGTGTGCAGGAACAGCAGGAAGGATGCACATTGGGGAATAAACATCAGTTTGGCCCTGGATTTTACTAAATACTTCCTTTTCATGAGTGTGAAACAGGCTAAAGGTGCAGAGGAGCTGAAATGGGAGCTCACACACCTTCCCCACGCAGGAGAAGCTCTCTGTGATTTAACAAGCCCTGGTTCATGCCCACTCTGCTCCTCACTGCATTTTCCACGCGGGATGGGAACCAGAAGAGACAGTAATGGTATTAAAAAGCTGGTTGGCATAATTTCTGCGGCATGAAAAAGATCAAGTCATTCAAATCATGTCTGAGGTGTGCTGGGCACGGGCAGCCTGCTCTGCTGGGCTGGCACGGGCTCTGCCTGGCTGAGAAGCTGAGAAAAGGACTCAGCAGGTCACAGGCACTCTGTGCAGGCAGCTTCTGCCCTGTGGGACTGTGCAAGTGCCCTGGCAAGGGTCTGGGGCAGGCAGGACTTGCTTCGCTGTTCAGAGGGCATCCCAGGGTTGTTTCTGACATGAAGAAATTGTTCCCTGTGAGGGTGGGGAGGCCCTGGCACAGGTTGCCCAGAGAAGCTGTGGCTGCCCCTGGATCCGTGGAAGTATGCAAGGCCAGGTTGGACGGGGCTTGGAGCAACCTGGGCTAGTGGGAGGTGTCCCTGCCCATGGCAGGGTGTAGAACGAGATGGGCTTTAAGGTCCCTTCCAACCCAAACCATCCCACGTGTTTCTCTAATGGATCAGGGTTAGTTGTGTCTCTCTAATGGATCAGGGTTAGTTGTGTTTCTCTCTCCTGAGTCACTTTTCAGCAGATCTATCTCTGCTCCCAGAGTCTGAGGTGTGAAGCTTTGGCCCAGGAGTCGCTGGGCTTTCTTTGCCATTCACCTCTTCAATAAACTGACCTCTCTGCTCCCTTCAGTGACTGGAGTCCCAGACCTCAGGCACAGGGTCAACCTTTACCCAGGACAAAAACTTCCTGATGCCCCAGGGTGTTTGGACATCTGGACACTTCCCTTTGTCTGCAGGAGGCAAGCCAAGATCATGGAATCCCAGAATTGTTTGGGTTGGAAAAGACCTTAAAGCTCATCCCATTCTGCCCCCTGCCATGGGCAGAGACACCTTCCACTAGCCCAGGGTGCTCCAACCTGGCCTTGGACACTTCCAGGGATCCAGGGGCAGCCTCAGCTTCTCTGGGCAACCTGTGCCAGGGCCTCCCCACCCTCCCAGGGAAGATGCAGAGAGCACACAGGGAGTGTCAGACCCCTCAGGGAAACATGATGGTGACAAATACCATGTGATGCTCAGGGGGATGGGGAGGTCCTCATTCCCACTCTGGGCCAACCCCTGGTGTCTGAGCAGGTCACTGTTTCTCAGAGCCCTGGGAAGGCAGGATCACAGGATCTCCTCACAGGATCACAGCATTCCCCGGGGATTCAAACACCTCAGTGCAGACACAAATCAGGGGTGTTTAAAGTCAGCAGGGACGTTTTCTCTCCCACCTGTTTGATGGGAACAAGCACTAAGGGTTAAAAGTAGTAAATTGTATCAAGCAAAAGCCCAGCCTCTGAGGATTCACAAAGGAAATTCTCTACCTTGAATCCACCATGTGCATGTTGGTGGGCACCTCTCACAGAATACTGCTGCAAGTGCCTCTTGATAGGAGACACAAACCCCGCCACTGAATGAAGTGACTCAGGCCCATTTCCCGTTAGCACTGACACCTTTCTGGATGGAAAAGAAAAAAACCTCAAAGATCCTGCCTTACAGGCTTCTCAGTGTAAAGATAAAATGAAATTGCTCAACAGAGACAAGAAAATCACTCTCAAAGCTGATCTTTTTTTTCCCTTTTTTTTTTCCTTCTCTCCACTTATTACTCAATGCCAACAGGCTCTCTTTGAATTGTCCAGTGTGTTTCGAGGAGCTCTCCTTGCTCCCATCCTGGGAAATGACTTATTCATCATGCTGGGCCTCAGAATAAATTGGATTCTTCCTTCCAGTTAACTGACTGGATTGACACAAGGTGCAGAGTTGTTGCAGCCTTGTGAGCATTTTCAGCCTCAGTTTGCTCCAATTTCTGATCTGTCAGTTCATTAACATCAGTCAAGTGATTCCTTTTACAGTCCCAGAGCACGTTGTTCTCTCTAAAAAACTTCACTGGGAGCGAATACCAAGTGTGTGTTGCTCTGCATTTGTCAGGAGTTAAAGGGCACGTGGGGATTTATCACAGAATCCCAAAATCTCAGAGTATGCTGCTTTGGAAGGGACTCACAAGGATCATCTAGTCCAGCCCTTAAACCCTGCACAGGCCCAGCCCCAAGAAAAATGTTTTGTTCATCTAATCTGTTTTTATTTCCATGGGCACCAACAGCCTTTTCTTACAGGACCAGAGAATATTCTGAAATGGAAAGGATTTATATTCTGCACAAGGCTGGAAGACCTTTTGCCTTGGAAGTACATTGGCTCAAAGGAATTAACACTAAACTTCCTCTAGCACAGGATCAGAGTCACAAAATATCCTGAGCTGGGAGGGATCCATAAGGATCATCAAAGTCCAGCTCCTGATTGGGGCTGAGCTGAGCTGAGCTATTTTGGAGACCCTGCTCACGCACTGTCAGCTCAGAGCAGCTTGGACAAGGCTGGGGAGCAGCACCCAGGGCTCGGCTGAGATTCCCATGCACCCCTAGAAGGTCCATTTTTGGTGGCCTAACCAGAGATTTTTCACAGCAGACAAGTTTCTCAGAGGCAGATGCACAACACTTCCCAGAAGCAACCCATCACAAGCCCCTCATGTCTGGAAAACTCGGCTGTAGGTGTGGGTGTCTGGGGAAGAGCATTTCCCATGGGGCAGCAGCTGTGGAATTCACTTCCTCCATCAGGCAGCGGAGCAGACACGGGATCCAGCCAGGAATGTGCTGCTCTGAGGACACATCCCAGGCCTATCTGTTCCCTCCGGCTCCGGCTTGAAGTGTGGGGTGGGCGCAGTGCCTGAGCTCATCGCTGCTCTGTGGGCACGAGAACTCCACTTCCGAGCTTTCAGGAGACTGGGGGTGAAACTCCTGAACTTTTCATAAAGCCTGGCAGTGCCAGCCCGGAGGCATCCCCAGGTTAAATGGCTGGATCTATCAGCAGGTCCCTTTGGCTGATGAGCCCGGTTCCAAGGAGACAAACGGATCAGTGGTGACCAAGATAAATAAGTGACCCCTGCAAAAAGAAGGCTGCAGAAGTAACGACAGAGTAGCCACTGCTGGCCTCTCTCAGAAGTCTCAGGTGGTCCAACTTGTCTCAGAAATTTGCAGTCCTTGGGCTCTTTACCCAAGTGGTGTCTGTGACCAGAGAATTGGCATTTTCTACCGTGATACAAAGCAATTACCAGTGCCTTTTTACATATTTTTCTTTAATGAGGAGTAACATGCATGTAGAAAAACCTGCTTAAAGGCTTCATTTGTATTCTTTTAAATCAGCTCAGTATTTAATAACATATACGCATTGTTGTTTGGATGTTATACATTTCTGCAGCTCTTTGCATTTTGTGGTGGCTGGAATTGTATCCCTTTCAAAATGCAAATTTCAGGGTTATTTTAGGGTTATTTAGGGCTATTGCTGGCCTCTCTCAGTAGTCTCAGGTGGTCCAACTTGTCTTAAGATTTGCAGTCCTTGGGTCTTTGTCCCCAGAGCTGGTGTCCTGCCCCATGAGCAGAGCTCTGCCCGGGCCCTGCTGGGGTTGGTTCCTGCAGTCCCCACCCAGCTCCACGCTGGGTACCTGGTGTTAGACAGGCCATGGTGGACTTGCTGAAGGCCTTTGCTTTGGCTCTGCTCCCCTGCAGACACGGGAGGCTGCACTGAGGCAAAACCTCTGGTAAATGAAGGGCAGGCTCAACGTCACAACTCCCCAAGGGTCCAAGAACCAGGATTCAGGCAGGGTGGATAGTGAACGGGTGAATCTCAGAGATGGGAACCATGGTGAGCAGGAGGGGCAAAAACTGGAGCCGAAATGCTCTCAAAGATGGCAAAGCAGGACAAGTTCAGGGGGATCAGAAAGCCCCTTGTACATTTTTCTCCAGGTGAGCCATATTTTCCACATGCAAGTGGGAATTTGCTCCGTAAAGAACAGAATATCAGCACCAATTCCACTTTCCAGGAATAGCAACTCATTCCCAGTTCAGCTCCTGCCCTCTTTGACCATTGGAAGTACCGGGTAAGTCTGTGGTACCAGGGAGCATCAGGAGGGAGAAGCTCACCGGGCCTGCACATCACACACCTGCTTGGCCTTTGGCCCTGGGGTGTTCCCTGTGCCTGGGGATATCTGTGCACACAGCAAGAGAAGAATCAGTGAAAGACAAGGACAGAAATCAGGAGTTTTATTTAGGGAAAAGAAGAAGCCCTGAAAAAACTGAGGGCTGGTATTTAATGTGCACTCGGTATAACTGAGATCTCTGGAATGTTTCACACAAGTCCCTTCCGGAATAGCCTGTGGTTGGGACGTTCATCACACACGTAGAATAGCAAATTCCAGTTCCTGCTTCAAATAAAGCTCAGCTGTGGCTTGAACTGGACGTGCCTTTGCTAATGCCCAAACCTCTGAGCTATTCTGGGATGACTAATCCCCTTATCCCCTCCACACCCTCCCGGAGACACCTTTTTTGGACCTTTTTTGACAAGCAAACGCTTCAACAGCAACAGTTTCTTGTGTGAAGAATCCCGGTTGCTTCCAGTCCCCACCCAAATGACTGGGCAGACAAAGGAAATGCCATCTCCTTTGACAGAGAGGACAAATAGATGTGGCCAGAGCAGAGGTGGGAATCCTCCTGGCCTCCAGATGCTCAACCACAAGACAACCATTCATGCAGAAGATGGGAAGGCTTCAAAGCACAACTGCTGATGCTGAGCATTCATGAGATGCCTTCACGCCCTCCTTTCTAATTGGATGCAACAAGCACTTTGGGTGAATCCTTATATTCATCTGCTTTTATTGGCTCCAGAACTCCCAGAACACCATAGAACTCACACTTGCCTGGCTGCTGGGTGCAGATATCTGTGGGGGCCCAGGGCTGATAAGAAAACTGTAATAAAAAGATACAGGTGAGGAACATGCATTGCTCTGCCTGCCGCTTTCCTGCTCAGAAGGTGCTTTTCTTGCACAGGTTCTGTGCAGGGAGGGGAGGTGGAGCAGCTCTGGCGTTTCTTCCCCTTGGAACAGGGAACATCCCACAGTGCAGGATACATCACATGGCGGGTTTCCTGCTGCCAGGCAGCAAGAGGGAAGGAGGGCTCAGTGACTGTGGGGTGTGAGCACAGCAGTCCCAGCAGTCTTGGCCTTGCACTCCCTGTGTTTCCTCTCTTCACCGTGCAGCAGCTCCCCAGGGCTTTCTCTGCCCTTGTCAGGACATCAGACACTGCCAGAAAGCACCATCCCCATGGCTGCTGACCAGCTCTTCAAGACACTTCTCTGATACTGAGAGACAGATAATGACCACATTTGGCATCAGCAAATTGCCCAAAGAGTGTCCCTTTGTCTGACGTGCTCCTGGCAGGGGGCACAGTGGAGACTCCTCCAAGGCAGCTGCCCAGTGACTCTGATTAATTCTTTTGGGCAGCTGCCACAGGCAAGTGAGTCCCTGTGTCACCCTCCCGAGCCAGCCTGTCTGGTAGGAGAGAGGAGCCAGGACCTGCAGGCTGGCAGGGATGATCTCCAGCCAGGATCAGCTGCTCACTGCCCTCTGCCCCTGCCCTTCCTGGGCTGCAGCTCGTGGGAGGCTGCTCCCAGAAGTTCACACTGTTGGTTGAAGTTACTGCAGGGGGCAAAACCTCTGTCATTTCAGCTTTGCAGGCCTGGAGGCACATGGGTTTAGAACAGAGGTGAAAAGGCCACAGAGGTGGAAAGTGTAGATTATTAAGAGCTGAGTCTTGACTGCAGACACCTCCCAGGCTGTGCCGTGGGGCCCTTGGAGCTCCAGCAGCCCCAGGAAGGGATGAAAAGGAAGAAAGAAAGTCATCTTTGCTTCCCATTTTCACTCTGCTGAGGACAACTAAATACCACAGCACCTGGTCCCCAACTGAGCAGCTCCTGGCACAGCCCAGGGTGGTATGTGGGACAAGCTCTCAGACTGAGAAAAAATGGGAAAAGTGTAGAAGGGTGGAGAACAGGCAGTGAAAGTCCTTTCCTGTTATAAAGCAATTGCTTCTTCCTTCGTTAAATCAAGAAGTCCCACACCGGAGCCTCCACACTCCACCTCCTGCTCGTGGTCCTCCTCCCCTCCAGGCCTTGCCCTGGCAGTGGGAATTGAAGGGGGGGCTTTATTTTACCCCAGTCAGGAGCCTGAGCCCAGGTTTGCTCTTTGGCCCCGAGGAGTTCAGGCCGCACCTTCGTTAAAGAAGCAGCAGCAAAGGGCCAAATCCTGTTCTGGTGTCGGTAGCACCGGGAGCTGTGGCAGTGCACACTGGCGCTGGGGAGAACAGTGCTGGGCACTGGGGAGGCCCCACCTCGAATTCTTGGTTCTGTTCTGGGCCCCTCATGACAAGAGAGACACTGAGGGGCTGGAGCATGTGCAGGGAAGGGAACGGAGCTGGGGAAGGGGCTGGAGCAGCAGGAGCAGCTGAGGGAGCTGGGGGGGCTCAGCCTGGAGAAAAGGAGGCTCAGGGGGGACCTTGTGGCTCTGCAACTCCCTGACAGGAGGGGGGAGCCGGGGGGGGTCGGGCTCTGCTCCCAGGGAACAAGGGACAGGAGGAGAGGGAACAGCCGCAGGCTGTGCCAGGGGAGAGTCAGGTTGAACATTTGGGAAAATTTCACTGAGAGAGTGGTCAGGCACCGGAAGGGGCTGTCTGGGGAGGTGGTGGAATTCCCGTCCCTGGAGGGGTTTCAAAGCTGTGCGGATGTGGCACTTGGGGATGTGGTCAGTGGGCCATTGGCAGTGCTGGGGGAACTGTTGCACTCAATGATCTTAAAGGCCCTTTCCAACCTAAATGATTCTGTGACTCTGTACAACAAACTCAAACCAGTCTGGACAACCTCAATTCAAGATTCACAGAACTAAGGAATGAACTTCCCAAACATCTGCTGATCACTCCCAGGTATTTATGGAGAATTAGGTGGGAGCCCAATATCATCAGGGGTTTCATGAACCTCCCAGGCTGGGTCATTACGGATTCCCATGGTGACAGTGGAGACTCTACAGCCTCCAAAAACAGCTGGGAAAATTTGACATTAAAGCTAAGGAGACAGTGGACTACAAAGGGGGGGTGTGGCAGAAGAGGAGAAGGAACAAACAGCACATCAACACTAGTTTGGGATCCAGGCTGTTGAAAGGAAGAGCCCAGTGGTGTCATGGATGAAGCCAAGGAGTCCCCATCCACAAGGGAATTGCTGTTATCCTGCCACTGCAAGAAGCCGATGAGCTCACTTCAGTTTTAACTTCAAAACACAGTGTAAAGGAAAAATCTTCCCATTAGAGGAAAACATTTAGTGTAAAATGACAGATTTGACTCCATTACCTCAGCACAAAAAGTTCAATAAAGTAATTTTTTCCAAAATTATGTATCTTTATTGCAAAAAAAAAAAATCTTGGACATCATTATTAACAGATTTTTTAAACTAAAATAGACTGTGAGAATTGAGATTTTGTCACATTCCGTATGTTTTCAGTTTCTATTTTCAATTATACATGAAGAATAAAATTAATTGAACTTCCCCAAAACTACTTCTCAGCATTCACCTACAAGGAGTTACTGAGCTCTGAGCCATGTGGCCAAGGAACATCAAACTGTGATCCAGAGCTTCAAATCCAAGGATTTGAAATTCAAATCCAAGGATCCTTTCTGCAAAAGGAGCAGAAGAGAACAAACCCAGGAACTGCAGAAGCTCCCAAATGCTAATTGACACTCAAAGGGTGAAACTCTGTAGTTCCAGTTCCCATGGGAAGGATAAGAAACTGGTGTGGGATAGAGAAAGGAGCACTCCAGACATCCTCCTGGAATGAGACGTCCCTCTCCCGGGAGAAGAGGCCATCTGTGGTTTCTCTGGGTTTCTCTCACTTTTCTGTGTCTGAGAATTTTCCTGCAGTTCCCTTTGAGCCCAGACTGACCCCAGAGCCTGACTTTGGAGGCAGAGACAGGCAGCTCGAGTTTTCTGGGACACCTGCCCATCTCCATCACTCCAGAGGCAAAGGCAGCTTTCCCAGGACCCCTGATGGAAGGTTGCACCACACTGCCCACGGCCGGGGAGCTGCAGCGACTCAGGTGTGACCGTGTCAGCTTGGCTGAGCCGCTGGGGGTGGAGAGCCTGGAGACTTGTCATTCCTCATCAGCTCCTAAAATCTGTAGTTCAGAGGGGACAGACCACCCCATCCCCTGGGAGGAGGCTGGATGGTCCCCCAGGCTGGAATTGCCAGTGGGATGGGCCCCAGGGGCATTGACAACAGATGTTGGGCTGAACTGACACTGGACAGGGGACCTGGTGCCAGAGCCCAGAGCCTGAGGCTGCAGCCAACTCAGAGCCAGGCTGGTTCCTGAAAGCAAACCGAGCAGCTCCACGTGGGTCCCACTCAGGCTCTGCAGGCAGCAGATCTGGGCTTTGCTGGCTTTAAGCAGAAATAAAAGGCTTGGCACGATGGGTATGTTAATTGCCTTTAATTAATTTCTTTGATTGCTTGCTGAAGTATTTGTTCAAATACTTGTCGAGTGTCTGAAGTCGCCCAGAGAAGCTGTGGCTGTCCCATCCCTGGAAGTGTCCAAGGCCAGGTTGGACGGGGCTTGGACCAACCTGGGCTAGTGGAAGGTGTCCCTGCCCACGGCAGGGGGTGGGACTGGATGAGCTTTGAGGTCCCTTCCAACTCAAACCATTCCATGGCTCTGTGATTCTATTATTTAAATCCTAATGCTAGCACTTGCAAGAGATTCCCATCCTTCCCTCCCCTGCTGTGCTGTGTGTCCACAAAAGTGTTGGTGATGCCCTTTGCAGCAGCTGCAGGGCAGGAACACTGGAGGTTTGTGGTGTTTGAATCCTACAGAGGTCTGGGTTTATTTCCTGTGGGTTTTGAGGTCCATGGTGACAGCTTGAGCTGGGGTGAAAGACGTTACGGAATAAATCCTGGAATTCTGGAATCACAGAATGGTTTCAGTTAGAAGGGATGTTAAAGCTCATCTCATTCCACCCCCTGCCATGGGCAGGGACACCTTACACTAGCCCAGCTTGCTCCAAGCTACGTCCAACCTGGCCTTGGACACTTCCAGGGCTGGGGCAGCCACAGCTTCTCTGGGCAACCTGTGCCAGGGCCTCCCCACCCTCACAGCCAACAATTCCTTCCCAATATCCCATCTAACCCTGCCCTCTGGCAGTGGGAAGCCATTCCCCCTTGTCCCGGCACTCCATGCCCTTGTCCAATGTCCCTTTCCAGTCTCTTGGAGCCCCTTTAGGACAGGGACTCACTCCTGAGTCCTGTCCCTGGTGTGACCCCTCTGAGAAGTTTCCTGTGTGAGTTGATGGGTTCCAAGCCCATATGGTGGTAAAGAAACCACATACCTGCAAAAGAGTCAGGCTTAACACCAGGAAAAAGGATAGCAAAGAGTCCTGGACCAGCTCTAGCAAGGAATTTCTACTTGCCCATGGAGAGAAATAAAGTGTTTTATCGAAGAACCCACCTTCCTGCATGGGAAACGGATGTGGAAGGACAACCATCCCTTGGGACACAAGGATTGGTACATCCAGCACCCATCGAGGCAACAGAAACAACTGCTGAGCAGGATGTTTGAGGGATTAGGTACTAAATAAAACTTTGAAATCTTACAAACACATTTTTTCTCTCGCAAACTGAGTGTATTGCAACTCAGTGTCTCATTGTTGTGCTTTTTGCCAAAATTCTCAAAGGTCTTACTTTATTGCCTGAAAATCTAGAAAAAACAGCATTCTCTGGAAACTCCTGATTCCCAACTCCACAGCCTCAGCCCTTCCTGGCAATGAACCACTTAGACCTTTCTTATCCTCTCAGACTGTGACCTCTCCTCTCCTCTCCTCTCCTCTCCTCTCCTCTCCTCTCCTC
>VZRE01001674.1:141597-166566 GCA_013396775.1 Cephalopterus ornatus
CTCTCCTCTCCTCTCCTCTCTTCTCTCTCTCCCTCTCCCTCTCCCTCTCCTCTCCTTTTTTCCCTGTTTTGGCTGCACTCAATGACCTTAAAGGTCATTTTCTCCCCTCAGTTTATGGCTCCTGTCACCCAGCCCCACAGCTCTCTGGTAACTGTTCTCTGAGTGATTTGTCTGTTCACTCGCAGTTTGAATCGTGTCATCATTGTTGTGGTTTCATCTAATTACACTTTTATTTTTCTTACCTTCTCCGAGGCTCTTTAAGCTCTGGGCTCATTTGCATCCCACACTTTGTGCTCCCAGCAAAGCCCAGCTCTTGCCAAGCTCAGTAACACCCACATCACCAGGCTCTGAGCTCATACTTGCAACTCGGATTAATCTCCCTCAAAGACTGAAGCCCGGGAGCTGGTTTGGGGGCCAGAAATCCATGAGGCAGCACTAATTCCCACAGGGTGAGTTTCTGGCTGCTCCACATGGCCACAGATGTAAAACTGTGAGGAGATTTCTGAGTCTCTTGAAATAACCCCCCTTTCTGCTCCAGCACGAGTGCTGGGCCCAAGCACCCAGGTGGTCTCATGACAGCACTCCCTGCTTGGGTCTGGGAGGAAAATCCATAGTTTAATTACAAAGGTCTTCTTTAAATTTATTTTTATAGATAAATATATAGATAAATATATAAAATAACATAAATATATAATAGATATGTATAAATAGATATAGAATATATATTACAAATTAGTATTGTGCGGTTTGTAATATCTAATATCGCCCTTTATAGAAAAGTGTTACTTACACAGATAATGACACCTATGACATGGGAATCCCTCAGCACTGTGAGCTTTGCAGAACTGGGAAAATTGTGCCTACAATAAGCACAGGGCAAAAGTTCCCATTTTTATGGGTTTTGCTACTTTTTATTATGTGCCAGTAGCTGAAGCTGGGAGTTTGAGGGTTCAGAGCAGCGTGGAAGCTGCTTCTGTGGGCTCTGTCTGCCCGTAAGGAACATTGGACAGAGAGATTCAGCAGGAATTAAGTACTTTTTCAGCATATAAAACCATCCCTGGACAAACTGCCCGGTATCCTGCACCTGGGGAAGAGCAAGGCAGGTTTCCGAAGTGTTCAGGAAACGGCTGGATGTGGCACTAAGTGCTCTGGTCAAGTTGACAAGGTGGGGATTGGTCAAAGGTTGGACTTGATGATCTTGGAGGTGTTTTCCAACCTTAATGATTCAACGGTTCTAAGGCAAGCCCAGTAGAAGATAGATAACAGTGACTCCTGCAGATTTAAGATGGTGATTTAATTTCCTTTTTGCTACTAAAGAGAAAATCCCAGCCATTAAATGCTCAGAAGGAAATGTGAAAACGCCACTGTTGAGCAGGCTGGAGCTGGTCCCTGGGGGTTTGACACCAGGCTGGTTGCAAAACCAGCTGAAGGGACTCGATTCTGCTTTGAATAACTGGATGTCATGGAGATGTTTCAAGTTCCAAACCTTTGACAAGTGGGCTTCCCTCCCTGTTAACACCTTGACCTTGTGCATTCAGTTATAAACAATGAGGTGCCAAGACTTGTATTGTCCACGTGCAACCAGCTGGTTGGAGCCTGATCCCAGCTCAGAGCCCAAAGCACTCACCAGTCCGTCTCTCACCATCTCTGTTGCTCAACAGAAGAGTCAACAGAGGTGTCAATCCACCACAAAACACCACAAGAATGTGACATCAGGGCTCTGTCACCTAGTGGAAGGTGTCCCATGGCAGGGGTTGGAATGAGATGGGCTTTAAAGTTCCTTCCAACCCAAACCGTCCTGTGATTCTGTGACGTTCGGCTCCTGGATGAAGCTCCAAAGGAAGATTGTCGTCTGTGTTTGCCACAGGTCCACAGCCAAAGAATCCATGGAAGAACTTCTCAGGAATCCAAGCGAATCCTCCAGACAAAGTTACTGCCCATGGGGCAACAACAGCATTTCTTCATCACTTCCTTGCAGAAAAGCCAAACTGCTAAAATGATAAATAAAAACAGTGTCTGTTATCTATTCTTATTTATTATTATTCAGAGGGTAGGTAGACCCTTCATCTGACTACACCAAACACGCCATGGGCCAAAAATTCTGTACCCACCAGTGGAAGCCAGCATTCCTGAGTGACAGCATTCCAGAAACCATGAAAGAACAGTGAATGATGCTTCCAGTTGGAAGGAATAAGAGGGATTTAGGCACAGAGTCCATGCTCTCAGAGGGGACTAACTGACTGAGGAGGCACTTGATTGCAGTCTACAATTAGGCAGAGGAGAAGCAGAGAGGACCAGCAGGTCTCTGAGGATGGCAAGGAGCCTGAACCAACAGCTGCTGGAAGTTGAGTCAATGAGCCACTGACACAGCTTTGGATTCTCCCTCCCTTGGTGCAGGCTTTGGGTACAATCAGGACACCTTTCTGCACAACCCACACCACTGAAATTCTTTTTATTTACCCTCCTGCAACTTCACTGAGCATCAGAAACATGTTTTAAAACCTGACAGTGAAGAGATTGGATTTCACTGTTCCTGGGATGCTTCTACCCAGGCCAATGGTGCTGCTGGGGATGTGCCTGACTCTCCAACCCCTTCATTCCCAGAGCTGTTTCCTCTGCTACATGGACAGGACTGTGGCAGCCTGAGGCACAAACTTGTTCCCACCACCTACAAATTGGCTTTTTCTAGGTAATGACTATGACCTTTACACTTTAAACCTTGAAGTGGGGGAGGTTAAATGTAAATTTAATCTATAGGACAGATGCTCAAAACTGCAGCAGCATTACCTCTGCCAACAGCATAGGCAGTGTCTTGGCTTAAATTAGGCTAAATAACAGAAAACAGAATATCAGGAAAAATGTCAGACATGTCAGAAGAGAAAAATAGGTTGAGACTTCCCAAAAGTGCAGACAGCAAATTAATTCCAACTGCAGGTAACAAATTAGTCGTATCTGCTTGTCTTGTGTGAAAGAGGTTTACACCAGTGATGTGACAAGGAAAGAGGAGCCACAGAGCTCCTCCTGCCCTCAGCTGCACCTAAAATCTGCTCCCAATCCTCATTAAAACTTGCAACAGGTTGAGTTTTAGCTGTAGGAGGACCGAGCTCATCCTGGGGATAGAAGAAATGGAGCTTCTGTCTAAGCTGTTATTGTGCATCTCGGGAGTGATACAATTTGCACACACTAATTAATCAAATCTTACCTATTCCAGTCTTTTTTGTTAAGTTGTACTAAATAACTAGGTTTTAACCTCAACGTTCAGTGTGTTACTGTGGATGTCTTGCTTTAAGTGAGGACAAGGGTACAGCCAACGAGAAGGGGACAAGTGACAATGGCCTTTGGAGAGCCCAGTGCAATGTAACATCTCCTGAGGTGGCACAGCAGCCAGGGCACAGCCTGGGCTCTCTGACAAATGGCACTGCTGTGGCTCTGTGTGAGCTGACACCCACAGTGTCCACTTTGGGTCCCTGCTGTGGTTCTGTGTGAGCTGACAGTGACGGTGTGCACTTTGGGTCCCTGCAGCTGACCCACCACAGAGCCCAGCTGGATCACGGCCTCCAGGGCTCTGACCCTCACCCACGCTCAGTCCTGCCCCAGGCCACGTGCCAGGTCATCCACAGGGATCATCCATCAGCTCCTCAAGGTCTCCAGCTCCTGGCTGCAGGTCCAGCCTCAGAAACCACTCCCAAGTCATTCCCAAACCAAACCAAATCGTTTCCACTCCCACATGCTGATGACCAAACCCTTGGAGGCCAAGCCATGGGCTGGTTACCCCAAGGTGGGTGATGAGGAATAGCTGGGACATCCCCAAGGAGGTGCCAACTCTGGGTGATTGTCCTCATCACCTGTCCTGAGCAAGTCAGACCCTTGATCTCCACTGTCAATGGAACACGTTCCTGTGGCCTATCTCGCATTTTTTCCTCCTCAAACCAACTTCTTGCTGCGCCTCTCTGAAGAAGTTCAGCTCCAAATCCCACCGAGATCACGAGGCAACAAATCTGCAGAACTGGTTTCTCACATTCTTGCATATTTTAATTGTTCATTTTAACCACAGCTGGTTCTGAGCTGGAGAAACAATGGCACCATCTTGGTGAGTGCAGGAACTTAAATATATATATATATATAAAAATAAAATATATGTAGTATATTACATGTATACATATATTCCCACACTCACCAAAACGGTGCCATATATATGTTTATATATAATATATATATTATGGTTTATGTCTATATATTATATATATGTATGTATGTATTCCAGACCCACAGAGCACCTTCCATGTGCACAGCATCCAGTTTTCTTGAAATTAAGGAAAAATGCTGAAGAAATACAGCCAACCAATAATGAGTGGTGAGGGGGAGAACTGATCTCCAGGTGGAGACTTTCATGGCAGCACCTTTCTGTGTCCCTCCAGAGACCAGGAGCAGTGGGATAAATCCACCTTAGGACCCCCTCGGGCCAAGCCTGACAAGGAGCCTTCCTGAGTTTTGTGCTACTCCCACCATCAGAGCAGCTCCAAGGTGGTTCAAGAACCATGGTGCAATCTCTGCTGCTCTTCAGCTTTCCATGAGGGATGGCTGAGAGCCTGGGAATGACTGGAGTTCTCTGGGCCGAGGTTTCAGAAGGACCACACCCTCAGCAGGGCTTCTGGAAAGGGAGGCCCTGACAGTTGTATGACTAAAAGAGAATTTAAAGGCAGAAGAATGTGTTCACCTGAAAACATCGATTTGCAATAATGGAACAATGTTACAGACATATAAAACAATAAAACACATTCTTACACTTGCATGTAAAACAAAGGAATGTCCTTAACAGCACTTGTATGTCAGTCAGTCTGTAAGGGTGGCCAAAAACTCTGACACAGTTTCTGGGCTGGCAGAAGCTGCAGAAGAGAAGAGGGGAGGGGAAGGGAGGGGAGGGGAGCACTGGATTCCCCGCAGTACTGTGGGCCAAGGCAAACCTCCCAAGGTGTGCTTTGAGTAACATATTTATCCTCAAACTTCTTTTCCCATGCCCTACCTCCCTGGAGTAACTTTAGAAAGGATGATCTCAGTAACACACCTTCACTTGTGTTTCACCTGGACGTCTGGAGAAATCAGACCCTCCCAAAGCAGCTCCAGGGAACCTGCAGGGCAGGGGCACGGTCAGACCTTCACTCCTGCCAGGAGAGGACAGTCACCGTCACTTGGCATGTGGCAGGAGGAGGTGTGGGGTGTTCAGCTCCACAAACCCAGACCTCTGCAGGGCAGAGTCTCCCCTCAGGAGCATCTGGCCCAGGGTGTCCCACAGAGACACAGCTCTGGGCTCCACAACGTGGGCATCCCTCAGCTGCAGCCTCAGCAAGAGACTTTTGGAACTTCCCCTGGAATTTGTCCAGCAGTGTCGGCCTCTGCCCGCACCAAGCCCAGATCTGATGGCGACACACACACACAAGCCAGGGCTGTCCTGGGCTCTGCTCGGCAGGTTCAGCCTCAGCAGGGCACAGTTGGCCCCAGCAGTACCAGTGCTCCCAGTTGCAGCACTGTGCCAATGCTCCCCCTGGGCAGTATTTGCTCCCCATCCCTGCTGGCCCTTGCAGACCTTGTTATCTCCTGGAGAGGCCCTCCCCCAGCACCTTCGGGCTGTGCGGGACTGCAGGGATCTGATAACAGATAAGGACAAGGTAAAACCACCGCGTCCTGCTCCAGAGCCAGGCCTGCACACTCTGTAGGTCGGGCCTAGCAAAGCAGGGCACTGTGGTACAAGAACAAGCCCAGCCACCTGGGTATCTCTTGATACTGAGGTATTTATTTAGTGATTGTTAAAGCAATGGACCTGATACTCCAGAAGGACGTGCTTGTACCCTGCAAACGGACGTTTATCAGCTTTCACGGAATGGTTTGGCTTGGAAGGAACCTCAAAGATCACCCAGTCCCACCCCCTGCCATGGGCAGGGACACCTTCCACTAGCTCAGGTTACTCCAAGCCCCGTCCAACCTGGCCTTGGACACTTCCAGGGATGCTTTGCCAGTGCGTTTCAATCCCCACAGACCTGAGTCCTCCCTCTGAAAACTTCCCTTCCTCCTCCAGTCTTATTCCCACTCGAGCAGAAGCTGGACAAGTTGGTTTTTGGGGAAGGTAATGCTGCAGCCCCCACATTTTCTGTGGCTGCACAATGGACAAACCAGCTCACAGGAGACACGCTGAGGCTCTCTGACCTTCTTGCTTGCAATCCTGATGACAAACAGTGATGCACAGCCTTGGGCTCCAGGAAGGAGGCCAATAAATCACTCACCTGCTGCTGGGAGGAAGCCATAAAACAGGGTTTGTCATTTTGCATTTGTATCTGAAGTCCCACAGGAATTCATCATTATGTCATGAGAGTTTCAACTTTTTGAATGGAGCACAAGTAAAAGTATTTATTACAGAGAAACACCAGAGCAAGGGTTAGAAAAACGGTATTTATTGATAAACAAGGGCACAATTAATCAGCCAGGTCAGCACTCAGGAATGTACATTTGCATAAAGACCACAGAGCTGTTGAGTCACCGGGGAAGGATGGGAGGGTGGGATCAGCTCAACAACTGGAGGCCTTTCTCCCCAGAAATAGCTGGGTCCCATATCCACTGAAATTAAGTCTGAACTGAGAGAGATGAAACATCCCCAACAGAGAAATCAGCGAGGCCTGATTTGTTCCGGCATCTTCTCAACAGATGCCAATCAAAAGATGTGCTCTCCTGGAGCCCCAGTCCAGCAGCACTCCTGCTTTACCTGCCCTTCTGCCTCCATCTCTGTATTTCAGAGACAGCAGGACATGGCAAGAGGCAAAATTCAGCACGATTTCTAAAAGCAGAAGTTCAGAGCCACCAGGACAAGACGTAAAACACCAAATGGAGCCGAGGACAGCCAGGAAAACTGGCAGCATTCGCTCGTGGTTCAGGCCCTCCCAGTGAAGCTGTAGTTATTCCATCCTGCTGTGCTGGCTGTAGTAACAATGTGAATTTTACAGCTGCAGAACTTAATTTGGAAAGCCACAACTCAACTATTGGGCTGTGAGCCCCCATGGGGACAGTCAGAGTGTGTTAATTCAACTTCAGGTTTGACCTGAAGAGCATTTTAACCAACACCAACGCTGGGAATTGAAATGTAGTAAAATTTTCTCAAAAAGCAGCTGCATATTGGCTGTGCTTCCTTCTCAGCCACATCTTTCCAGGAACAGCCGCCAACCTGCTGGCCAAGGCCCTGACCATGAATTAAAGCCACACTGCCTTTCCAGGCAGGTGGATCCTTCCTGGGCACACCTGGCACCTCACCTGCAGCCCCTCGTGTTTGTAGGGAAGTTGGCCCCAAGAGCAGCTTGCCCAGGGGCTAGAGGGGACAGATCTCAGGATAATTCTCATGCTGAACCTTCTTTCTGGTTCTCCCTGACTGAGGAAGGTCTGAGGGTTTGGGAGACACAGTCTTTCCAAATCTCCTTTGGTTCTTTTGTAATCTCTTGGACATTTCCGTAGTTCTCTGAGTTTAGCTATCAGTGAAGAGCTAAAGTATCACACAAAGCCTCAAAAACACCTTCCCTACCCCAAACTCTCTGTGTTTAACCCTTTATGATTTATTACCAACACAGTCTCTGACTGGCGGGCTCTTCAGGTTGGCTGGGATGGGATATGGATGTAACGGGGGTGGGGTTTTCCCTTTTTTTGTGTGTGGAGGTAGCCAGGTGTCCCTCCAGTAAGGGCAAGTGAAGGAAGGATAGGAAGCTCAGAATTTGGTTTAGGGCTGAGACCAGTGGTGGGAGAGCAATTGGGCTTCCTGGTGCCCCCAGGGATGCAGTAAGAGAGGGCTGGCTGGCTGATCCCACGAGGCATCAGAGCAGGGTGAGGAGATCCCTGCTGTGCAGGAGCAGCTGAACCAGGACCTGCCACCCACAGCACTGCCAAAGAGGGTCTGAGAATCATAGAATCACAGAATCATGGGTTTGGGTTGGAAAGGGCCTTAAAGACTACCTTGTTCCACCCCCTGCCACCACTAGCCCAGGGTGCTCCCAGCCCTGTCCAACCTGGTCTCTTGTAAGCACATGTTGAAGACACAGGGACTGGAGGAGTGGGTCCCTTGGAGCAAGAGCCGCTGTTCTCAACCCCTTCTCCCTCTGACACAGCAACCTCACCTCCAGCAGGAACCCTGGTACAATCAGCTGCTGTGCAGATGCAGAGATGAACTTTATTTTCCCACATTCATCTCTCTCTCCAAACTCCATTTGTTCCTTTCCAAAGCCTGGGCTCACTGTAAAAACCACATTTAATTCCTTTTTCTCCTGATTGAACATGAGCACAAGTCCTCCAGCACAAGTCCTATGAGGAGAGGCTGAGGGAGCTGGGGGGGCTCAGCCTGGAGAGGAGGAGGCTCAGGGGAGACCTCATCACTCTCTCCAACTCCCTGACAGGAGCGGGGAGCCGGGGGGGGTTGGTCTCTTCTCTCAGGACCCAGCAGTAGGACAAGAGGGCTCGGTCTTGAGCTGTGCCAGAGGAGGTTTAGGTTGGATATTAGGAAGAAATTCTTTCCAGAGAAAGTGCTCAGCCTTTGGAATGTGCTGCCCAGGGAGGGGGTGGATTCTCTGTCCCTGGAGGTGTTTAAGGTGACACTGGATGTGGCATCAGTGCCATGGTCTGGGAACCACGGCGGGGTTGGATTGATGATCTCGGAGGGCTTTTCCAACCCGGTTGTTTCTATGATTCTGCTCCATGAGATGAGGTGATTTCTCTGAGGCTCCTGCACAGGACACACAGCCCAGGGCAGGCAGGGTCTGCACTGCATGAAAACAGGAATTTCATGGTGCCTGGGATTGTGATCAAATTATCAGGGCTTAACCAGACACAGGGCAGGCACTGAGCTGGGAAAAGTGTCCCTGTGTGCTCTGAGCCCACAGCAGAGCTGAGGCAATGGGACTTGGCTTAACCCACCCTAAAGGAGGTGCATTCCCTGTATTTGCCATGGACTGGGAGCATCTCCACTGTCACCCATGGCACGCTGTGTTTGTCCAGAGATTGGGGTGCCATAAGTCCTGCTGGTTCTGGTAGTCCTGGTTCTAAGTACTGACATCACTTCTGAAGGTAAGGCTTAGAGGTGTGCGGGTGATGGGGGAAGAAAAATTTTAAGCCCAAAGTAGGTAGGAAATGTGGAAAGTTCAGCCAGATTGGAGTGAGCTGAGAGGTCTTTCAGTCATGATACTGAAGGGGAACCAGCTCTAGATTTGAGACCCTCCTCTGGGCCAGCTGAAGTGGTTGACCAAAGCTTCAAGCCACATGTGGCACCCTAAGGAGGATTTGAGGATCTTTGGAGTTGTCTCTAGTTTTCCTACATGGAAAGAGTAGAAGACAACCAGGAGCTGGATGATCCCGATGGGTCTCTTCCAACTCAGGATATTCCATTCTGTGATTCCATGATTCCATGGTAGTGGTGGCTCACAATGGGTGTGGGTGAAAGCAGGTCTCCAGGCTGTGACATCCCTGAGGGGAAGCAGCTTTCAGAGCATCCACGTGGCCTGGGCAGAGCTGCAGGCGTTTGGGAAGAGATAAAGCAGAGCAGGGGTTTGATTCAGTCTCAGCCAAGTGGAGCTTTTCAGGTAAGAGCAAATAGTGCAACTGGGCAGAAGGTAAGACACTCAAAAAATCAGCTGATGGAGGTGATGGACTGAAGGCCTTTCTACAGGCTTTGAGTTCCAGAGCAATGGAGCAGCTTCAGCTGGGGTTCATCTGACCAGAGCAATGACTGCAAAGGATGGAAGCTCTGAGAACAGCTGCCTTTGCAGTGTGGACTTGTGCTCCCTGAGGGCAATGAGCTCCAGACACAATCAGATCCATCAGACCAGCCTTGCTTGGGCTCTACCCTGCATTCCTCTGGTGTATCAGGAAGCAGTGGCATGAGACCTGAATATCCTCAAGAATGGCTGAGACAAGTCATCTCTATCACCTGGGTATTTCCACATGGAATTATAGAGAAACATCATGGAGACCCAGAATCCTAGAATCCTGGAATATGCGGAGTTGGAAGGGACGCACAAGGATCACTGAAATCCAACTCCTGGCCCTGCACAGGCAACCCCAATAATCACCTCATGGGCTTCAAAGATGGTGAAGGGTCAGGAGGAGCCATGAGGAGCAGCTGAGGGCACTTGGTGTGTCCAGCTGGAGCAGAGCAGGCTGAGGGCAGAGCTCAGCGGGGGCTGCAGCTCCTCTGAGGGGCAGCTCCGATCTCTGCTCTGGGGGGACCAGGGACAGCACCCAGGGAATGGCCTGGAGCTGTGTCAGGGCAGGCTCAGGTTGGATCTCAGGGAAAGGTTCTTTCCCCAGAGGGTGGTTTGGCACTGACCAGGCTCCGCAGGGCAGTGGGCACAGCCCCAAGGCTGCCAGAGCTCCAGGAGGCTTTGGACAACGCTCTGAGGGACAGGGTGGGATTGAGAATATTTGTGCTATGGAATGAGATTCAGTTAAGTTGTGTCTCAAGTCATTCTGGGAGACAATGGAGAGAACCAGGAGCACTCAGGGCACGACACATCCTGTAGCAGAGACCTAAAATAGGGCAGGGGGACCAAGGCTTGAAAGAGCCGATTTCTGTCCTGTCAGTGCAATCCCTGGTGCAGACACAGATGTCTGCAGAGTGAACATCTAAAGCCAGGGGAGAAAAGCTCCAGCTTTGCAGAGCTGCTCCTTCACAGTTCAGTTTAAAGGGACACATGAGAATCAGGGACTGTCTCGGCACAAAGGGATGACAGAGATGGACAGAGCAGCTAAAATGGCAAATCTACCTAGGAAACTCTCAGACTCATCATCTCAAGCAAACAGCTCCTTGGCCTTGCCTCTTCACCCCAAGGACAGTATCAGAATGAGGCTCAGTCCTCACACACTGCATGTGAAGAACAGTAGGAGAGGTGACTGTGACCAATATTTGTGGAAGCACTCAGGGCTTCTCAGAGGTCCCCAGCCTTTGAAATGCATTATCACAGAGGAAGGTGGTTCACAACCCTCTTGGTGCCCCAGTGCTGGCTGTGGGGCAGCTGCAAATGGGCTCAGTGTGCACTCGCGGCCTGTGGACATCACGGGGTCTGCTTATCCCCCACCTGATATCTGCAGACAGCATGGCTTGATTGCTTCCACAAACCGTGGGGAAACCCCCAAACACATGAAAGAGAGATCCCTGTCTTTGCAAGGACTCAGGTCTGAGCTGGAAAGAACGTCATGGAAAGAAATGGCAAAAGAATAACAGTCCAGTGACTTGCAGGCTCCTCTGCAGCCTCTACTGAAAATCCTTGAGACACTCTGTGATGAACTTCTTGCTGTTTTACATTTTACCGGTGTAGGATGAGCTCCAGACTGGGCTATGCCAAAATCCACACATCCACTCAACCTCTCCAGGCAACTGCAACATTACCTTGGTTTCTCCTGTTGTAAAGGGTTCAAGCAGAATTTCTCCCTTCATGGGAAACACATGGCCCTCAGCTCCCCCTGCACCCTGTGGATTCAGATTTTAGCCAGGCAGCAGCATCAGATTCATTGGAAGAATCAGTCAAAGCAAAAAATGATTTTGCCTTGGGCCCTTGCTGAAGATCTTCCTCTTCCCTGCACTACATCCCTAAAATCTGTCCCTGAACTGTGGGAGCACCACTCCACTGCCCCTTTCAAAGAGCTCCTATCCCTGTTTCAGGGATTCCTGCCTTCCACTGCAGCATCACAGTGATCCTGCTGCTGGGCAATTGCACTGAGGACCAAAGGCAGGTCCAGGAAAGGTCCAGAGGGCGGAACTCCAAATGCTAAAAACTAGGGGAGGGTTAGGTTGGACATTAGGGAAAATTTCTTCATGGAAAGGGTTGTCAAGCCCTGGCAGAGCTGCCCAGGGCAGTGGTGGAATCACCATGCCTGGAGGGATTTAAGACATGTAGGTGTGGCACCTGGGGACAGGGGTCAGTGATGGCCTTGGCAGTGCTGGGGGATGGTTGGACTCGATGATCTCAGAGGGCTTTCCCAACCCTAATGATTGAGTGATTCCAAGTGAACTGCAGCAATTCCCAGCCCTGCCAGTTGCCCTGGCTGAGCTCTGGGGGTGTGGTGGGATTGAGAAGTGCGGCTGAGGGAGGTGGGATTGGCTCAGGCCTGTCAGACCTGTCTATATTTAGGTCCCCACAGGTTGGAACAAGAAAGCAGGAGGTCTTCTTCTTGTTCTCCCCTTCCACAGGGTTTGCCTGGCAGCGCTGTCTGTCAAGCCTGGACTCATTTTATAGCTGCATTTAAAACTCTGCAGCCTCTCGGGCTGACAGTGCCGCCTCATGAGGAGCCACTCGTGGATTTCTAAGCCGTGCTCATTAAAGCTCTGTCTCTCTGGGTCTGGCTCAGGGGCAAACTGCCTGTTTTCTCTGGGTGCCACAGCTCAGGCTGCAGCTTTGAGCTGAACACCCCTCGTTACTCTGGGCCAGCACCTCTTTTCTGGCCCTGAAACAGCAAGAGGCCACAGACTGAGTGGGCAGTGGTGCCTGGGAAGGGCTCCCTCTGTCCTACTGCTGCAGTGATGGGCTCTTCCCCAGAGCAGGGGACACCCCCTCACCTTCACCTCAGCTCTTCCCCCTGCCGATATTTCACAGCTGCAGCTCTGACACTGCTCAGCCCTCTGCGACGGACTCAGGGTCCTGCTGTCAAAGGGCTGCTCTCACACTGATGGGACTGGACCCCCTCCCTCCCAGCTCCTGCTCTCTGATACCCCACCTCTCCCTAAACCTCTCACACTCATCCCTGCTTTGCTGGGCTGGCTCCAGCAGCGTCTGACAGCTCCTGAGCACTCTCCACACCACCGACTTTGATGTCTCTGCCAGTTCAGGGGCCACGAAAACCAGCCCAGCCACGGCTGCTCTGCTGGTGCCCAACTCCCCAGAGCCTGGGGGATATTGATGCAGAGGTCAACACATTCATCCATCTCCAGTGCAACAGAAGCTTGACAGAATTAAAATATTTAATTTCTCATCACTCTTCATAACAAAACTCTATTTGCTTCCTAATCCGCTACATAACCTTTAGTTATTTCTCTCTCATACTACCAAAGTCATTAACCTTTCTGCAGTCCTGCTTTGGCCATCTCTGTCTTTCCCCTCTGTTTATTTCTCCCTCCATCCTATTTTTTATGACAGGGTGATAAACCAATATGAATACTCTGGACAGCACCTCTGACATTTCCCAAGTTATGTCTGGAGCGTGGTGCTGTTGCCACCACCTCAACCTTTAATTATATTTCTTCGGTTTCCCACCCTTAACTTCCAAACTAGGGACCACCAAGTCCATTAAAGAGGATTGTGAGATAACTGGAAAGCTTTGAACAAGGATAACAATGTTGGCAGTAAAAGGAATTGAAAGGAATTTTTGACTGACAGCTTCCCCAGTGTACACGACGTGCAGAGACTGAAGTTCAGATCAGGAGAATGATTTTGCTTTCAGCCTTGAATTGCACAGTAATGAAATCTCTCAACTCCTGCTGTCCCTTGAGCTGTTTCTGATGAAGCTGCACTAAAATATGTCAGTCCAAGTCACAGCTCTCTGTTATAGGAACTGCAGAGAAATGAAGAATCCATTCGAGGCTCCTCACACCCTTCTCCCTTCACTCAGCAAAGATCTGTAAATCCTAAACCATTGCTTGGAGATCTGCCCAGCTGGACTGCTTCTTCTTCTCTCACCCTCCACCTTGGGCACACCAGAGACCTGAGCCTTGCAAAGCTGGGTGGGGGTTACCAGGTCCCAGGGCAGGACTTCCAGGTTGTCGAAATATTTTGGAGGAACATCAAGGCTGAAAGTCAAAATATTCAACAAATTGTGTGGGTTCCTGCACAGGCACTGCTGAGTCGCCGGGCAGGGGTGGTATGAGCTCGTCTTTCCCGTGTCATCCCATGGGATCCTACCAGATCCCAGGCTCAGTTCTTGCAACAAAAATTTCTGGATGTCTTCTCATAGGATCAGAGGCTGTGGGTTGAAAAGGACTGTAAAGCCCATCTCATTCCACCCCTTGCCATGGGTAGGGACACCTCCCACTAGCCCAAGTTGCTCCAACCTGGCCTTGGACACTTCCAGGGATGGAGCAGCCACAGCTTCCCTGGGCAACCTGTGCCAGGGCATCACCACCCTCACAGCGAGAGATTTCTTCCCAATATCCCATCTAAATCTAGAGTTTCTTCCATTTATTTCGTCTAAGTTATTTTCTTTTGGGGTTTTCCAAGTGATAGTCCTTTCACTTTTTTATTTATGTGTTTGTTTGTTTCTTTGCTTGTTTAAAAGTCATCTTTTCAGCTCACAGATGAGTCTGGAACAAGCTGGGGAAAGGCTTTAAATGTATTTCCCACTTACCAAAACATTAGAACAAATATTAGGAGAGCAAGTCCCAGTGAAGGCAAGTGCTGCTCCTGGGGGGTTTAGAGAAGAGCCTCTCGGAGTGTTGGCTCAGGCACTTTGTCCTCACACCACTGCAGCCCTGAGAAATCAGCAGGTCTGCTCCGTGTCTGGGCCGGGTCTGGGTGCCCTGAGCTGATTTTGGAGTCGCCATCCCTGGAAGTGCTCAACAAACGTGTGGATGTGGCACTTGAGGACGTGGTTTAAGTGGTGACTGTGCTGGTGGTGCTTGGTTGATGGTTGGACTTGATGATCTCAGAGATGATCTTCTCCAGCTTTAAAAATTCGGGAATTCTACGACTGGCCCAGCTGAACTCTTGCTCAGTCTGAGGTTCCTTCTGCCTTCCTGGAAAGAAGCACAGCCTTTTCCAAAAGGCCACTTTGCCATTCCGTTTCCCAAATTGGGCGCAGAAAAAGAACCCCCTGTCTCCTTCCCCAGACGTGGAAACATGAGTCGCCTTTGGTTTTTCCCTTATCCTCCACGAAGTTTCTTTACTCTCTCGTGCGCAATGAACTCCAATCCCAGACTGACACACCAGTTCTCCCACCCTTAAAAGACAGCTGTTAACTATAATTACCTTTCAGAATATCCCCAGAACCTGCCTCTGCCAGGGGCACCCTAATTAAGCCGTTTCTCTGAGTGCAGCTCACTCCCCTTTGGCACACAAGGCATGATTACACTTAATTTGCTGCCTTTCCAAACTGCCATAAGAAAGGGAGCTTCCAGGAATAAAACTGGTCCAGACTCTACTCCCAGTGCCCTGAACCAGACAAATGATGACAAGAGTCAATATCACAGAGGGATCCTTGGGTTTCTTCCAGTAACTGATCCCTTCTGCAGCTTCCTTGTCATTGCCTTCAGCCCCCTCAGACCTCGAGTTCTTGCTGATCCAAGAGCTGCCTCCTCCACTTGGCTGGTGTTGAAAGCTCTGTGTGAGACCTGGTGGCACCGTGGCTGCAGGAGGCAATAATGACAACAAAACGTTTCTGGAAGAATT
The DNA here is from genome assembly GCA_013396775.1 of Cephalopterus ornatus. NCBI lineage: Eukaryota > Metazoa > Chordata > Aves > Passeriformes > Cotingidae > Cephalopterus > Cephalopterus ornatus. The sequence continues at coordinate 156,993 of VZRE01001674.1, forward strand.
TTCAAGATTTCCAATGCATAAGTCACGGATTTATCTCCTTCAGGATTGATACGGGCTCAGATAATCGACACAGTTCAGGAAAAGACAAATAAACTTGGAGCCAGATCCCCCACAGATATCAAAAGGCAGAAGATCTTTTCCTGCTCCACCACTTCATGCTGTCATTCCAAAGGTGCAGCCTGGCCCTGGCTCCCAGTGGAGCCTTGGGGCAGAATTGTCAGACACATACAGTAACCTCTGCTGGAATTCAGGTGAACATTAATTGGGTGCCTTCATATAAAAATATAGCCAGGGGTCTTCAGCGAGCAGAACCCATTCCAGGCCCTTCCCATCTCCAGCATCCACGGAGTTAGCTGTGACTCAGAGCCCAACGTGCCAGGACGCAGCACCTCGCCCTGCAGCATCACACCTTCCCTTGGTGGTCTCCCACGTGGTCCTGGCTCTCCTGGAGAGTTCCTGGGAGCTGACACACATTAGTTAGAGCAGCAGAACCTCCCCCACTGGTGTCTGTGGGGCCAATCGGGGCAGATCTCCTGGGGACCCTGGAGCTTCCCTCATGTACCTGCAGTTCCAACACTTCATCTGAGTCCAGCTTCTTGGGTCCACGGTGATCCTGGAGTGAAGCTCCACCTCTGACAGCCCAGTGGAGTTCCCCTCTTCCAAACTGCTGGTTTGGGCTAAAAAAGAGAGAAGCAAGACACGGCTCACCCCCACAGACATCACCTGGCCATGGGCAGGGACACCTTCCACTAGCCCAGGTTGCTCCAAGCCCCGTCCAACCTGGCCTTGAACACTTCCAGGGATTCCAGGGGCAGCCACAGCTTCTCTGGGCAACCTGTGCCAGAGCCTCCCTACCCTCCCAGCCAAGAATTTCTTTCTAATAACTAATCTAACCCTACTCTTCGTCAGTCTGAAGCCATTCCCCACTCCAGGCCCAGGTATCTCTCCCAAAGTTTCTTGTAGCTCCTTCAGGCACTGGAAGGCCACAGTTTGCTCACCCCAAAGCCTCTGCAGGTACCATTCCCACTGGTGGCTTGGGAACATCTGCTCACCAACCAGAGTGTGTTCAGGCAGGGAATTCCACCCACATCTTCTCCCATCTCGCTGGGTGTCACCTCAAGACATTCCAGGCGTAATTATATATTCATATAAAGCAGCAGGACAGTTGTGAGACGTGACCCAGGTTATCTGCACTGGCTTGAAATATCCTTTTCTTAAATATCCATCTGTTAAACCTCCTTCAAGGCTGGGACAGTTCCTGCCCAAGTGCAACTCCCACAGGAGGTGCAGCCCTCCTCCAGGGTGACTCCCTGAACCTTCCCAGCTCTCAGGGGCTGCCCCAGCCCAGGGTGACCCACCCGCTGCCAGAAACATCTCCCAAAAGCACAAAAGCAAGAGAGAGAGAGGAGATGCACTGACCACATGGGTCTTTGGGAATGGCACAGGTCCTGGAGTCACAGAGTCAAACAGCCTGAAAATCTGTGTTACAGAGCACACCTGCTTACCCAGCACAGTGGGATGGATATCCTGGATAAATTCTGTGCAAAAGAAAATAGGGAAACACGTGGAACTCAAGTTGTTTTGGAAAACTGGCCACTCTGTGGAGCTGTTAATGCTGTGGGAAGATGAGAATCCTAGAGAAAGAAGCAGAAGGGCAGGGTGCAGAGGAGGCAAAGGTAGCAATGCATCTGTTTATTACATAATTCTGAGGTGATAACATGCATCTATCTCTTCTTCCCCTGAACTTTGCCCTGTAAGCCTTCCCCGGGGCAGAATTCCAAAGTCTCAGGGCAAGTTCACTCAGTGAATGCTGTTTATCAAAATCATGCTTCCCTCCTTCCTGAAGACATTGTTGTTCAGGGTGAATGACATTTGTCAGATTAACTGTGACTTTGCAGAGGTAAGAGCAGAAGCCTGAAGAGGGAGATATGGCACTTCCCTGACCAGGAGCCTGCATTTCCCTCTGTATCCAAGGATTTCATGTGGTCCTGCACCTTTTGTGTCTCAGCAACTCCCTTTTCTCAATGAATGCACCACAATGCACCTGCTCCTTCACCTGACCTGCTGCTCATGCCCAAAGGCTCCCATCTCCCAGGCATTAGGTACCTAATCTTGGATCAAAATCCTGAATCTTAGATCAAAATTACCCTGCAATGATCAATATCACATTATTTGAAATCACAAAGGTGGTGGAAGAAGGAAAACACTTCACTGTCCACAGTCATAAGAACCTCTCTGATTTCTGGGACCATTCCCTATTAAGGAGGGATTATTCCACCCCAAAATCATCTGACACATCTCAGAGGTGGGGTGATCTGTCAGGGGGTACAGCCTGGGCAGCCACTGCATCCCCCTGAGCTCTTCTTGGGGCACCCCCAGAGCAGGGAGGGGAGAAAAGAGCTGTAGGAAGGTGCAGGTGTGTGCCCAGTCAGATTCCCCATCTGAGCTCAGTTTTAGGACAGAGTCACAGTGACCTGTGCAGTGGGAGAGACACAGGGAAGAATCCTGGAGAGGCTGCAGAGGAAGCTGCAGCACCTGGGGCGTTTTCTCCCATCCTGGTGAAAGGCTGAGAGAGTTGGGATTTTTCAGCCTGGAAAAGAAAAGGCTTTGGGGTGACCAAATTGTGCCCTGAAGGGAGCTACAAGAAAGTTGGGAAGAGACTATTTACAAGGGCCTGGAATGGGAAATGGCTTCAGACTGAAAGAAAGTAGGGTTAGATGGGATATTAGAAAGAAATTCTTCCCTGTGAGGGTGGGGAGGCCCTGGCACAGATTTCTCAGAGAAGCTGAGGCTGCCCCATCCCTGGAAGTGTCCAAGGCCAGGTTGGAGCAACTTGGGCTAGTGGAAGGTGTCCCTGCCCATGGCAGGGAGTGGAATGAGATGGGCTTTGAGGTCCTTTCCAACACAAACTGTCTTGTGATTCCATGAAAGGAGCTGCAGGGCAACACCACTGGGACAGCAGGGCCAGACTCAGTGATTCCACCCCAAAGAAGGCAGCCTAGTATGTGAAGAGGAAAATCTCCTCTGAGTTCTGGTTGAATGGTCCACATAACACCAATTAAACTCATTATTTGTCCCTTCTAGTCTTCCAGCCCACTCTGCTGCAGCCAGAATTGTCAGAGCAGAGGCTGAGCTTGGGAACATGGCAAAGACTCTGCCCAGGAGCACCCAACCCCTCTGGGCAGCCTCACACTGAGCCCAGGGCAGGACCCTTGCAGGTGCCAGGTTGCATGAGCTGTTTGAGAGGCAGCACGAGGGAGAGCAGCCACAGCAGCCAGGGCTCATCCTGCAGCATTCCAAGGATCTGCAGGTTGGGGCCAAGGAAGAGCTCTGAAAGGATGCTCAGAGAAAACCTCCAGACTTTGCCCTGCAGGGATGTTGGCTCATGGATAAGGATCAAAAAGACTCCAACATCTGACTCCTACTTCTCAATTCACAGATAGTATGGACTGATGATTTGAATGGCAGCTTGGGCACCTAAACCCACTCAGATCCTGGCCCTGTGCCCTGCTGTTGGTTCAAGCAAAAATGTCTGTTCTCCAGCTGGAACTGCCTCCAGTCTGCCCTGGCTTTGCTCTGTATCTCCATATTCTTTGATCTTTTTTGGTTCTGGGTTTTTAATCCCAGTGTCTTGGAGGTAACAGATGAGGTTGACTGACCCCAAAATCTAAACCTGTGCTGCTTCAGGCTGAGGAAACTCCACCTCACGAGAGGGTGGCTGGGGCTCTGAGCCACAACAGCTCCCTTGCTGCAAACACTGGAGCTGTCAGTGCATCACACCCAGCACATGAGGTTGGGTCTGGAGACCACACAGAGCTTCCCTTTTCCAGATCAGGTGTGAAACCAGCAGGACCCCACAGTTCACATCTCTTCCCCAAGGAGCTGTATTTCCCAACAGCAGAGGCAGCAGGCTCTACTGCAGACTTCATTTGAAGCTGCAAACATCCCACTTTCAGCAACTTCCATAACAACATTTCCTTTTCCCAACACGTTTCACAATCATGCTGTTACACACCACTGCCCTCTGCCAAGAGAATTTGCTTTTTGGGATTCAAATTGAGTCCTGTGGTATCCTAAACAAAGGTGATTTGATGTTTGAGAACATCTTTGCCATGGCTGGGTGCAGTGATTGCCTGGAAAAAAGCCAGAGATTTTTCTGAAGTACTAGGTTCACGATGGGAAAACCAGATGAAAGTCTTCTGAACAAAACAAGTCCCTTAGGAATTTGACTCCCATAGCATTCACTAAAGGGCTAAGCCAGTTTTGAGCTTCAGCAAAATGGAGCTTCTTGGTGTAGGTTCTTCAAGTAGATGTGACCCTAAATCCAGGGGAGCTGGACACCTACAGCCCTCTAAGAATCGGGGCCACAGAGCCTGAACCATTGTAGAGCCTTTATCACTCACTTACCTTTGAAAATGTTGCTTTTTCATTTCCAACAATCCTTAAAGGATTCTGCATTAATAGGAGCAGTGTTTGCTCACACCTTCTCTGCTTTCCCTCTACCCTGAAGGTTGAGTGGAACACAGTAAACACTCAGCTTTGGGTTTTGTATGTGCATTGGAGTGAGCCTGTGTAATGGAGAGGTTAAAAACTGTCTTGTATAAACAGATCGCTCTTCAAGGAAACCTCTTCTAGTTCCAGAAATAAATCCAGAGTAGAATAGTGAAAAAAACTGCTGTATGTCCTTGAGGCTCTGCTTGTCCCCTGCCCCTCCACGCTGTCCTGTCCAGCTTTCCAGGCATGGATGTCCATGAGCAACCTGCCAAGTGCCCTCAGCATCTGAGCTCTGTGTGCCACATCCATCACCTCTGGGCCACCTCTGCCCAGTGCTTCTTCCCAGTGTGTGCCCAGATGGGCACCAAGGCCAGTGCCCCTGGGCTGTGCCAGCACTGGTGTGGCAGCAAGACCAGGGCAGTGCCCGTCCCCTGTGCTGGGCACTCCAATCCTGGGGCCAGTTCTGGGCCCCTTATGACAAGAGAGACATTGAGGAGCTGGAGCATGACCAGGGAAGGGAACGGAGCTGGGGAAGGGGCTGGAGCAGCAGGAGCAGCTGAGGGAGCTGGGGGGGCTCAGCCTGGAGAAAAGGAGGCTCAGGGGGGACCTCCTGGCTCTGCAACTCCCTGACAGGAGGGTGTCAGTGACGTGGTTGTCTATTCTCTTCTCCTAAGTAACAGTGTGCTGGAGGAGGTTTAGATTGGAGATTAGGAAAAAAAGAAATCATGGAAAGGGTTGTAAAACATTGGCACAGCTGCTCAGGGCAGTGGTGGAGTCACCATCCCTGCAAGTGTTCAAAAGAACATGGATGGGGATGTGGCACTTGGGGACGTGGTTTAGTGGTGAACACGGTGGTGGTGCTGGGCTGACAGTTGCACCTGATGATCTTAAGAGTATTTTCCAGCTTTAAGGATTTCATGATTTGATGAATCCGTGTGCTCCTTGTAGTCAGATGGACAGAGAAGGGTTAAGGGGATTTAAGGGTTTGAGTGGTAAAAACTGTGAAGCTTCAGCTATAGCAGAAATAGTTTTAGCCACAATTCTGTCAAACAGCTTTTATTATTCATATGAGGGGAAATGAGAACAATGCAAAGTGCATTTGTGTGCTCCCAACAAGGGCACTGGCTCTTGGCCTTGGCAGCTCCGTGTCCCTCCTGCGGCCTCTGCCTCCCAACATGGAAAAGCAGCTAATGAAGCAGCAAGGGGTTCAGGCAGCCTGCCGGGCCCTGGTGCTGAATCAAAGCCCTCCTGCTCATTTCCCTTTCCCTCTTCATGGGCGGAATTCGGAGCCGTTGGTGATTAACCCTGGGCTGAGCCAAACCAGGAGGGAGAAAAACAAGGGCAGCCCAGGAGAAGGCCTGGGTTCATCCCCCCGCTGTGTTTGTGTGGTGGAGGTGGATTTCCTGCTCTCCCTGAAGTGCATCTGGAAGTCAGGATGCTGGAGGAGCACAGGGGACTGGAGCTGGCTGAGGAGGACCCGGTACCTGCAGTGAATCACAGCAATTAGGGCTGGCTCCTGCTCCAGTGAGCTCAGCTTTGGAGCACAACCATTATTTTTTTAGGCTTACGAATACTTGACTTTTCCTGAAATACAAAAGAGCCTCCTAATTCAAAAGAGCTGAGGAAGAGGAGGTGCTCACACAGACAGACACAGACAGGCAGGGGAAAGATTCCTCTGATGTTCTCCCTGTGTCTCACCTGATCTCTTTGAAGCACGAAATCCTGGAGATTTATGGAATCACAGACTGGATTGGATTGGAAAGGACCTTAAAGCTCATCTCATTCCACCCCCTGCCATGGGCAGGGACACCTCCCACTAGCCCAGGTTGCTTCAAGCCCCGTCCAACCTGGCCTTGGACACTTCCAGGGATCCAGAGGCAGCCACAGCTTCTCTGGGCAACCTGTGCCAGGCCCTCCCCACCCTCCCAGCCAACAATTCCTTCCCAATATTCCATCTCTCCCTGCCCTCTGGCAGTGGGAAGCCATTCTCTGTGTCCTGTCCGTCCCTTGTGCCCACTCCCTCTCCAGCTCTCCTGGAGCCCCTTTAGGCCCTGCAAGGGGCTCTCAGGTCTCCCTGGAGCCTTCTCTTCTCCAGGTGAACCCCCCCAGCTCTCCCAGCCTGTCATTTAGAATCCTAGAATCACAAACTGGTTTGGGTTGGAAGGGACCTTAAAGCCCATCTCATTCCACCCCCTGCCATGGGCAGGGACACCTTCCAGGTTGCTCCAAGACCATTCCAACCTGGCCTTGAACACTTTTTGTGTCAAAAATCTTTGAACACAATTGTGTCAGTGCCTGTGCTTTTGGAGCAGACAATCCTTGAGATTTCCCCCAAAGTTCTCAGTTGGGATCCAAACTGACCCCAACTCCAGACTCCACAGGAAACATCCAAATCTCAGTCAAAACAACTTCTGCTGACTACAAGGGCTTTCCCTTGGCATCCAGGAGCTGCTTCCAGATCCCATCCTCCACTCTGAGGGAAGGGAGAGGGAGAAGGAGGGACAGGGAATGTCACAGGGAGCTTCCTTAAGGAAGGTTTGGGTGAGGAGGTGCCTTCTGCCTGTGATCTTGCCAGGGGAGGTTACAGCTGGTTTTAAACTTGATGCAAACAGTATTTTCTGCAGCTTTCTCTTTTGGTGAGGGCAGGAGAAACCCAAACCACGTGGTGCAGAGGTTCAGCAGCCTGGCTGGAGACCTTCAGGTGGGAGTTACTATCCCAGGGTTATAAGATCTTATGTGCTGTCTTTGGTGAGGATTTCACACTGTCTGATGGCCCACCCTTAAAATGCCAGGGACACCTGATACAGCTTTGCACTGCAGAGCCTTTTTTGTCATTGCACATCAAAACATCAGGATTTACCAAACAGTGGCTCCAGCGCTTGGTTCAGCATTTTCTTAAGTGACCTCAGGAACGGGAGGGAATATGCAAACCTCAAGATGGCAAGAATTTGGGAGGGCATTGAAAACATGTTGGAAGATTTAATCCAAATTCAAAATGCTCAAGAAATGCTTTGAGGAAAAAAAAACACCAACAAACCACCACCACCAAAAACCACTCTGAAATTTGTTCTACAGGGGAAGGTGCCTCCAGAGGGGGATTTGCCCTCAGACAATTTGCCCTTGAATGACATCAACTGTCATCTTGGGATGTCTTTATCTCCCAGGTGAGTGGAGGGACTCAAAGAGTGGCTGACTCAGAGCTGCATCTCACCAAGGGGTGTCTAGCTGGGAATTCTACTCATCATCTGGAGCAAACAGCTTCAGGAGTATTGAAAGGCTCTGGAGGCTGCAGCAGACCACAGAGTCAGTGTGAGGTACCAGTGCCAGGTGTGGGAAAGGCAAATGTCTTGGTTGTGTTGTCACAAATTGAAATGGGTGTCCCTGGGGGTTGGAACGAGATGATCTTTAAGGTCCCTTCCAACCCAAACCGTTCCAGGACTCCGTGATTCTCCAATGCCATGAAATGGAGCTGCAAGGATCCCGGGAAGGTCTCCAGAGGCATCCTGTGCCCAAGACACTTCAGGGCAGCTGTGACCACTTGGAGATCATCCACAAGGAGCAACAGAAGTTTGAATATGTTTGGAAGATGGGAATTGTGGGGGAAGACCATATGATTTGGGCTGGTAATAAAGATCAAACGAAGGGAAAATTTTCATTGGTGAAAAAGTGATATATGGGAATATTTTCCCTGGGAGGGTGGTGGAAACTTTTTTGTTGGGGGTATTTTAAAAGGGACAGATCCAAAAAAAGTTGATCTGCCTTGGGCAGGGGGTGTCAGCCCTATTTCTTTAGGAATCTATGGTTTTATGGTTTCTTTAGCTGAAAAGGGATATTCTTTACAGAAAGGAGGTGAGGAAGGAGGTGAAGGGAGGGGGTGAAGGAAGGAGGTGAAGGAAGAAGGCAGCAAAGCATCCATTTCCTCAGAGGAATCTTCCTCCACAGAGCCAAGACACAAGAAGGAACGACGAGAAATTTTTACAAAAGGCAAGACAGATGCAGGGGAAATAAAGGATTTTACCCAAAATCAACTGTACAGTCTGAGAGAGGGAAGGTAACTGAGAGCAGACCATGTGAAGGGGAAGACCGTCTTTAGATTAACTGAAGACTGAAGATCACTGTGAATATTCTAATTTCCTCTAATTTCCTTCCTCTGTTAATGAACGTTTCGCAAGGAGAAGTGGCTGCTTATAAAAAGTGTTAAAATGAGCAAAGCAAAGTGCTGAAGAGAACTGAGTTTAGTGTCAGATGAGGCAAAAAACAGGAGTGACCATAAATGCTGCAGTTCCTCAGGACACTCAGAACTTTTTCAGAAACACCAGAAAAGCTCAGAAATTCTTCAGAGCAGAGAAATGCCCAAAGCTAAAATCTCTTTGTGACAAAGGTGGACTTTGGTGACCTGTTTCCTGGTTTTAATCCTGAAGAGGGAAATGGTTCTATGATCTTCTCCAAACTCTCTTGTGGTAACTGCCCTGGGGCTCCCCAGCAAGGCAATTAATTTCAGGAGGAATTACCCAACCCTTAATTTTTCTGAGCAATTATCAGCTCAGGTCCCAGCCAGGAGTTCTCTGCTCCGATGATGGCTGCGTACAAGTAGCTGCAGAATCCTCCCCCATGCTGCAATTTAGCAGGAAGTCTCCTGTGGAATCTGTCTCAAGATGCCTTCACGCCCAGATAGCGATCACAGCCTCTCCCAGCACTGAAACGGGCACTCTGCAGGAATCCTCCCAGCTCTGCTCTCGCTCAGCTTGTCCTTTGGAGAAGTGGTGCAAAGGGCTTGGGCTGCTGGAGGAGTTCAGCCTTCCTCGTCCTTCTCCTCCTTAGCCGCAGAGGTGAAGTTGCACGTGGCAGAGAGGATTTTTGGGGTCTCCACTCTGGGTTGTTTCTCTGTGGGAGATTTTACTTGGTGTGTCCAGCTGGAGCAGAGCAGACTGAGGGCAGAGCTCAGCGGGGGCTGCAGCTCCTCCCGAGGGGCAGCTCCGATCCCTGCTCTGGGGGACCAGGGACAGCACCCAGGGAACAGCTGGAGCTGTGTCAGGGCAGGGGCAGGTTGGATCTCAGGGGAAGGTTCTTCCACCAGAAG
>VZRE01001674.1:166631-197046 GCA_013396775.1 Cephalopterus ornatus
TCAGGGAAAGGTTCTTCCCCCAGAGGGTGGTTGGGCACTGCCCAGGCTCCCCAGGGCAGTGGGCACAGCCCCAAGGCTGCCAGAGCTCCAGGAGGCTTTGGCTGATCCTCTGGGGCACATGGGGTGACTCTTGGGGCTGGGCCTGTGCAGGGCTGAGGGTTGGACTGGATGATCCTTATGGGTCCTTCCAGCTCAGGATATTTAATGGTTCTGATTCATTGCAGGACAGTTATTGCTGGTTTTGTGTGCCTCAGTTTCTCCACCTGTTTATGCATAAACTGACTGTTCTTTACAATCCTGGTTTTTTCCTCCTGCCAGGGTGTTCCCTGTCCCTGTTCCCTGTCCCTCATTGTTACAGTTCAATTGCTGCCGAAGCCTGTCCAGGTGCTTTCTCAGTTGGGTTCTTGAAGATGTGTGCTGAGATCTCTGGCCTTCCCAAGCAGAAGCTGTGCTTTGATACCCCCAGTAAGTGAGCAGTGAAGTGCCCCATATTATTGCAACAACTCCCCACTTTGGTCCCCACAGGGGACAAGGCCCTCAGGATCCAGCACTGCTGGTGTCCTCTCTCCTTGCTGAGCTCCAACTCCTCTGCGTGAACCTCCCCTCCTCACCCTGCCCCCTCTGCACCCCAGCCCTTTCCATCCCACTCCTTGGATGCTGCTGCCAAAGGGACCTGGAGCCTTATGCCCCTCCTGCCCTTGATTCTGGCTGAAATGAGGGATTTTACCCTGCACCAGCAGAGCCTTTTCCAGTGTCCCCAGCCAGTGTTGGCCAGGTCCCACCTGGATGTCCCTGAGATGTGCTGGCTGCACGTCTGAGCAGCCACTCACCAGCTGGTTTTGTACTGATGCAGGACCTGCTGGGGTGGCTCAGGAGGCTCTTGGCTCTCCAGGGCAGGCTCATCTTCCTGGGAGTGGATTCTAAGGCCCCGTGGTTTGTAACAATGTCTACAAAGGACTTGCTGTGACAAGGGACAGTGTTTGTGAGCCCGGGCGGAGGTGACAAAGCATTTCCTTATAGCAGTGTCAGGCACTCCTTGAGCTGCAGAGCTGTTTGGGCCCATCCCCGAGGTGACTGTTCAGGGTAAATCCCTGGGGCTATTTCTGAGCCGAAGTGAGGGAAATGGGGATGCAAATCCAGCCTGGAACCAGGCTGCTGCACTGAGCAGCTCTGCTCCTCTGCCACCCAGATGCCAAGAAAAATCTGGAGTGTTCCAGATTTCGGTAAATACTGATGTCCACTTCACAGTGGCTGGGTGGGAGCAGCTGAGGGCTGTACCTGGTGACTCCTGCGCACAGGGACAGGCAGCACGGTGGGGCAGGGGCCAGGGAGAACATCTCTGACCTCAGTGGCCCAGTGCTGGAAAAGCAATGGGTTTCTGGATGCAGCTGAATATTGACTTGGCCAAACTGCACTGAAGGGCAGTGAACTCAGAGCTGTAGCTTGGAATATTCAAGTCGCCCCAGGAATAACGCTGGATAGAGCAGGAGGTTGTGGCATTGGTCTGAACGAGACCCTTGTTTCACAAAGCTAATGATCCATCCTCTACATCCATGGAAGAATATGGGTCTGACTGCCAGGACAGCAATATGAATGGAAAATGAGCTGCTCTCTCAGGCTGGGAGATACTATTTTCACTCTTTGCAGTGCCCCTCTGAGCAGGCAGGAGTGGCAGTCCCTGCAGAAGGGTGTTGGTGATGGGCAGAGTAGAAACAGAAGCCTGATGGATATCCCTTGGGAATGCAGTGGAGTTAATGTGTGTATTCAACAACTGGATCTGGGGCTCCAGCTGATCTGCACGTGCTTGTTCCTGGTCCTGGCAGGAGCAGTGGCTGAGCTTTTGTACCAGACTTGGCTCCTGGTTCGTTTTTATCCCTGCATGGTCTGGCTGTGGGTACCAGAACTCCTGCCATGGGCTCAGTGTTCCTGGGGCCAGTCTGAGCCCAAGCTTTGAGAGCAGCAGATATTTTTCCATGAGCATGCCAAGCATGCCAAGGTGCTCTTTAGGAGGCTGAGGGCAGGTTAAACCTCTCCTGGAGACACTTCAGTGCCATCACCAGCTGCAAAAGCAACATGGTCTGCTTTCCTTGGCTCTCGCTCAGAGGTGCTGGAGGAGCTTGAACCAAAGCCCACTGAAGAAGAGGTTGTGCTGGTGAAGGCATTGCTTTAATTACCATTCCAAGGTCTCTGTGCTCTCCACACACCCTGTATTGTCTGTTGGGAGAAGAGCTCTTCAGATCTTCCCCTGGTGCCAGAGGGATCCCTCACCCCTGCAGTTTGGTGGAGCAACTTGAACACTTCAGAGATGCTGTGGGCTTTGGTATTGCAGAAAACAATCCAAAGCTGCCCAAACAGAGGGTGGTTCCATCATATCCTTGGGGATACATGGAGCAGTGGCCTGTGTTGGACCAGATGTCCCACCCTGGGAGCAGAAGGAGGTGTAGGTGACACCATGTGATCTGTGGTGGTCACAAAGCTGGTCCATGGTGAGCAATCCTTGTGTCTGAGTGTCACTGTCAGGGCATCCTCAGTGTCCTCACCACCTGTGCTTGGTGTCACCCAACAGCCACAGAAAACTGGGGTCCAGAACCAGATTCCACAGGGAATTTGGATCATCTTTCCAGGTGGAAACAGGAAGCCTGTTCGAAGCCCATGATGCATTTACTTAGGAATAACAATTCTAGTGATGGGTCCACCAAGAACAACAGTGACACCTGAGCTCCCATCCATAACCAGTACAATTCCCTACAGATTTCTGGGTAGCCAAGTGAAGCCATGACCCAACACACATCAGGCTAGAAATATTTTACATATTTTTGTTTCATTTATCCTAGGAGGTTGTGAGAAAGAAATCTGACATTTTCACAATAAAAAAACCTCATTTCCCCCCTTAAAAATATTGATTTGGTTTTGCTTTTTCTTTTCCTAATAAATTTTGGTGTCAAGGTTTGTCCTTCCTTGGAGACAAATCCTTCCAAGGTGACAGAGTGCCCCAGAAATGCTTCACCACAGAGAAGTTCACTTATCTAAAGGTCTGCACACATCCTCTGTTCTGATTTAATCAATAATTGCAGGTCTCAGTTTCCCTGGAGCTCCAACAATCAGGACCCCACAGCACCAGTTCCTGGTGAGCCAGTTGGGTGGCTGGGACAGGAACTGGGGAGCTCCTGCAATTTTTGACATGAGTTTCCATCAATGAGCCCCTCTGAGCACCCGTGTCCTCTCCACATAGCACAGCCCACAGCTTGGGAAGAGCACAAGAGATGGTTTTGCTCCCTGCTGGAAGAGGTCCATGTGCTGTGCCAATTAGCAGGACTGGGGGGTGTCTGAGCACCTCAGAAGCTGCCAATGATCTCTCTGCAGCATCTTCACACCCATTTGAAGCACTGGATTCTGCCTAGAGATTCACAGATTGTAAAGGAGGAGGAGATGTGGCATCTTATCTGCCTTCCTGAGTGATGAAGACCTCAAGACTGGAGGGATTTCATTCCTCAGCGAGGCAGAGACTGTGTTGAAAAAAAATGTCATCTTGATTTAAAAAATGCTGGAGTTGGAGAACCCAGAAATCCAAACCTTCTTCTACAAGCCATCCCAAGGAGCAGAGTACGTCCCTGTGCTCAGCCCATCCCTTCTGGCTCATGTGGAGCTGCAGGGTCTCACCCTCCCCTTTCCTTCCACCTTCTCTGGCAGTTGAAGGCATCTGGTCCCTGTGCTCTATCACATCTCCTGGGGGATGTCTGCAAAGACCCTTCTGTCTGATCTCCATGTGGGGAGTCTCCTCTGGGCCCTCTCTGGGATGCTCCCAGTCTCCTTGAACCTCCACCATCACTCACCAGTGCTGGTTGTTTGAACCCCTTTGCCTCTACTCAGTACTCAGTCTGCAGGACCTCAGGGCTGAGGCTGGTTGCGATTGTTCCATCTGAGCCTTTCCTGGCCATTTTGGACCTTTATTTCACCAGGTTTTGTTGTGACACCAGTTTAGCTCATGGGGTGTCTATGGCTACTGGTTTTTATTTCTGTTGTCTGTGCACTACAATCAGAGGGTCTTTTTGGATCAACAAGTGCTTGTTCTGGGCATAATGAGATGTTTGTGGCTCTCTGACAATGTGCTAAAGTAGGAAAATACAAGTCAGGTACCACAGCAGAGGCCTGAGGAGCAGAGGCCCAGGATGCAGCACAGAGGTGGAGATAAAGCATGAGACGCTCCAGGGCTGGAGCCCCTCTGCTCTGGAGCCAGGCTGGGAGAGCTGGGGGGGTTCACCTGGAGAAGAGAAGGCTCCAGGGAGACCTGAGAGCCCCTTGCAGGGCCTAAAGGGGCTCCAGGAGAGCTGGAGAGGGACTGGGCACAAGGGATGGAGGGACAGGACACAGGGAATGGCTTCCCACTGCCAGAGGGCAGGGAGAGATGGGATATTGGGAAGGAATTGTTGGCTGTGAGGGTGGGGAGGCCCTGGCACAGGTTTCCCAGAGCAGCTGTGGCTGCCCCTGGATCCCTGGAAGTGTCCAAGGCCAGGTTGGATGGGGCTTGAAGCAACCTTGGCTAGTGGGAGGTGTCCCTGCCCACGGCACTGGATGAGCTTTGAGGTCCCTTCCAACCCAAACCATTCTGTCAGTGTGTGCACTCAGTGCTGGACCTGCAAGAAGCTGAGCTGCCAACCCAAAAGGAAAGGGGGGTGTGGATGAACAGATGAGGCACAGCACTCAGAGAGCTCTGAAGGTGATCTGGGGGTGCCACTCCCATCACTGAAAGGGCTGTCAGGCCTTGGCAGGGGCTGCCCAGGGAGGTTTGGAGTCCCCAGCCCTGGAGGTGCCCAAGGAAGGCCTGGCCGTGGCACTCAGTGCTCTGGGCTGGGGACACGGTGGGGATGAGGCACAGGGGGGACTGGATGGTCTTGGAGGCCTTTCCCAACCTCAAGGATGCTGTGAATCTGTGATTCTGGGATTCCATGATCCCTGCTCTGCACTTGGCAGGGTCTAAAGGCCGTTTGTTTTCCTTTTCTGACACCTGGGAATGCAAATCCATGGAGCTGCTCAGGATTGTTCTCTGCAATTGGACTGGAGCCTGAAGGACTCAACACCTGTTTGCACCAGCTTGGAAAACACTGCCAGTGCTTCTGTCTCCATGTTTCCTCCATCAAGTAGGAAAATTGCTTCCCTGCTAAACCTGAGTGACACAGACCAAATGTTTCTGCAGTTTCCCAGGTTTCTGCAGTGCTGAATTATTACAATGACTGGAATGTGGAATTATTCTGGGCCAAGGCTTTGCCTGGAGGCAAAGTGGGGCCAAGCAAAACTAATACCAGTTTATGCCATGGTTTGGAAGCACTTCTTAAGCACCAAAGCAAAATAAAACTATTTAGTGCAGGTTTCTCTTCAAAAGAAAAACCAAAACCACGCCAAAAAAACATGGTTTGAGGTATGACAAAGCTTTTGTGAGAGTTGTTTCCCACTTTTGCCAGACTACAGAAATTAAACTTTCCACCCTGAAAACCCGAAGCAGACAGAATTGGTGAAGGAGATGGTGGGGGAAACATGATTATTTGCCCTATTTCTCGCTCAGCACTGCCAAATTCCTGGGGTGTTATGTAATTAGTGTTCTCTCCCCCTGCTAATCATGACAGCACGTGCTCTCCTGGTACCTCAGGCACTTTGCAGGCTTTTATCCATCCAGAACACACTCAAAATCTGGAACTTACAGGTTGTGTTGAGAAAGAGGGAGAAGGATAGGAGAAAGTTTGTGATTTTTGTTGTTGCTGCCGTTTCCAGGTGAGATTTCTCCTGTTCAAACTCCAATTCCAGGTGAGTTTTCCCCCTCTCCAATTCCAATTCCAAGTCTGTTTCCAGATGAGTTTTCTCCCTGTCAAGCTCCATTTCCAGGTGAGATTTCCCCCTCTCCAATCCTTCTGACTTCCCTGGAGCTCCGTGGCTTTGCTGTTGGCCAAACCTGTGCCCTGTGGTGTGCCAGTGTTCAGTAGGATCCATGTTTTTGGGGAATGTTTGGACATAAGGAGTGTTCCTGAGATCCCAGCTATGCCTCCAGACCTTGCAGATATTTTTAGAGCCAGCACAGTTTATTTCTTGCCTGAGTCATCCCCACAGAAGACAATATGCAAACAATTTCCTCCCAGCCCTTCCCATTTTTCCGGGTACCATCAGATCCCTAGTGCAGTGGGATTCCCAAATGATTATTATTGGGGATGACAGAGGTAAGAATCATCAAGGAATATGAACTAACCCAATCAGATTTCTCAGACCTCAGGACCTCTCAGGGCACATTTTGAAATCCCCGTTTTCAAGGTTATTTTCACACTGTTTAATAAGCTCTTATCTTGTGAACTATAATAAGATTTCAGGCCTCAATCCAGTGAGGTTATTTTGGGGAGGGGCATTTCTTTAGCATTTTGGTACCTCAGGGACAGAACATCCAGGGCCAAATCCAGAGATATATTTGGAGGACACCAGAAGTCAGACCTGCAGTGGATTTGCTCAATATTTTCCCCAAGTCATCAGAGGGGAAAGAAATTTCCTGATCCAGTAGTTTCAAAAATATATATATATATATCATAATATTCTTTTTGAAGTAGAATTATGTTTTTTAGGAGTTTTAACATATTCATTTTTTGTAAGAGGGAAAATTCCTTCCATGAGATGGCTGAAACCTTTGTTCCCTGCTCTGCCAGAACCTCCCTCTGGCCAGTTTTATTGCTCCTGGTTATGGAAGAGACTCACCAAATCTACACATGGAGAAATTGTACACATGGGGTTAAGTTCCCCAGATCTGTTCAGAACTGGGATGTCCACCATTCACTTTCCCAGTTCAGGGAACATTTTAAGACCTTCTAAAAGTTCCACAGAAGCTGCATGAGCCCCAATTATTGCTTACTCTGCAAAGTTCATCTGATGGGGAAAGCAGGTATTCAAACTCATGAAGTATCAGGTAAAAGGCAGAAACTCAGAGCATCCTGAAATTGGGATGAGGGAAAAGCATTTTAACAGGTAGAGAGAAGACTTGGGCTTTCAAAGCATGTGAGGGCAGAGTTTCTAGTGGAAGGTGTCCCACTCATGGCAGGAGGTTTGGAACTAGATGATCTTTAAGGTCCCTTCTAACCCAAACAATTCCATGATTCCATGATTCATTCCCAGTTGAGCTCAGCTCCCATTTTAGAAGTTGACCTAAGGAGCAACATCTAACTCATGACTGGGTGATGTTGCTGGTTGCACACACCAGTAACAATAAACATTCGTCCCTCTTTAGGCCTGGTTCTCCTTTTGCACTCCCTGTAAAGCACCTTGTATGGTTGGACTTTAAACTAATGAGGCCTTAACAAACTCTGAGTGATAAATCTTACCGAGAACAAACAAGTATGGTGGTTGCAAGCCAGGCTGTGCACACAAGATCTTTCTTTGGGAAGTGCATTTTTCCCCAAAAGTGAGATGGAAACCCTTCCCCCTCTTCATAGATGGTGGTGGTTTTCTGCTCAGCCCACCCTCCTTGCGGCCAACCAAGGGGCAGAGCCCTGAACCCCTACTCCTGCTCTGCCCAAGCAATTCCTGAAAGCTCTGCAGTTATCAGAGAGCAGCAGGGGGCTGGAAATACAACTCCTTTGTTTAGTCTTGGGGAATGTGTGGCAGGAAAACATGGCCATCCTGTTTTCCAGGCGCAGGCACGCAAATAAGAGAGAAGGAAAAACCCGGCAGCGCCTGTGACAGGCTGTGATTAACCCTCATTGTGTCCCGTGCTGAAGAGGTGCCAGAGGTGCTGCTGGGCTGGCCACATCCCCTCAGCCACCCCATCCAGGGCAGGACCTGCTGGGCTGAGCCTTGGAGGCAGCACTGGGATGAGGAGGATGGGGATGAGGATGAGGAGGATGCTCAAAATGTGATGGTGTGTCCAGGGCTGGGAGTGCCCGTGGAGCTTGGTGACTGTGCACACAAAGGCACAGGGAATGTAAGAGGGCTGCTGGCAGCAGGGAAAGCAGGACTGGGAGGGAGGGAGGCAGGGAGGGAGCTGCTCCTTGTGTGATTTCACAGCATCCCAGAATATGCTGAGCTGGAAGGGACCCACAAGGATCATCCAGTCCAACGCTCAGCCCCGCACAGGCCCAGCCCCAAGAGTCACCCCATGTGCCCCAGAGGATCAGCCAAAGCCTCCTGGAGCTCTGGCAGCCCTGGGGCTGTGCCCACTGCCCTGGGGAGCCTGGGCAGTGCCCAACCACCCTCTGGGGGAAGAACCTTTCCCTGAGATCCAACCTGCCCCTGCCCTGACACAGCTCCAGGCCATTCCCTGGGTGCTGTCCCTGGTCCCCCCAGAGCAGAGCTCAGTCCTGCCCCTCCTCTGCCCCTGCCCAGGCAGTTGGAACTGCAGTGAGCTCTCCCCTCAGTCTGCTCTGCTCCAGCTGAACACACCAAGTGCCCTCAGTGTCCTCCCACAGCTTCAAATCAAGGCCCTTCCCTATCTCTTTGCCCTCCTTTGGACACTCCCCAATGGCTCAACACCTTCCCTATATTGTGTCCCCCCAGACTGCCCCAATATTGAGGTGAGGCCGCCCCAGGGCAGAGCAGAGCGGGACAATCCCCTCCCTGATGCCCCCAGCAGAGGGTTGGCCCTCCTGGCTGCCAGGGCACTGCGGACTCAGGGACAACTGGCACCCACCAGCACCCCCAGAGCCCTTTACAGGATCTCTTGCCCTGCCCCCCATGCAGCACTGACTGCCCCTGTCCTGTCACCATCTCCTGCCCCTCTGGAGGGAGGGACTTTGGGCAGTGATTGCACTTGAGCTACAAATCACTGCGCAATGAGACCCATATCCCTGTCCAGGGGCCTCTGGGTCCTACCACAACAGAAATGATAAACAGCCTAATTAATAATGATACATTCTTGTCTCCTGGCGGTGTGAGTGCCTTTATTGTTCAGAAAAACTGTTCAGTGTTATTTGTATGAACCAGGAAATGTGGCTGCCAGAGCCAGACCAGTGCAATCACAGAGCAGGATGCACTGCAGAGTTTTAGGGGTTGCTGTGCTCTGTGCTGATACAGATCTCTGTGGGCTGCAGCCTCCAGAGAGTTTCAGTATTTACAGTGAAGAAATCCAAATACAAATTCCAAACGTGTTTACATCCTGCAGAGGTCAAAGGCTCAGCTTTTGGCTCAGAATTGACCTTCCCTGTGGCACCTGCATGGAGCTGGTGGGATGTGATACCCTGGGTCCTCAAACCTTCCTCTACAGGCTCCTCTTTCCTTCATCCCAGGTTATTTGTAATGAGGTGGGAAGAGGTGGTGTGGAAACACGGGGACATGGCACAATTCTTGACAGAGAAGGTGATCCTAAATCTGACATGAATCATGGTGGGATACTTCAGGTATCCTGTGCATGGCCAGGAGCTGGACCGCAGTGATCCTTGGGGGTCCCTTCAGGGAACTCAGAAGATTCTAGTCTAGTCTAGTCTATTCTCCTATTCTATTCTATTCTATTCTATTCTATTCTATTCTATTCTATTCTATTTTATTCTATTCTATTCTATTCTGTCGTTTCCTGTCCTTCGATCTCTCTAGAAAAAATTCTTGCAGGTAAAGCACAAACTGGAAGTGAGCTGTGTGTTCTGAGCAGAAAAAGAGGGTTTGTATTGCTATAATCCCACAGATCACAATCAGTCACAGAACTCTCTCAGTCTTTAAGACCTACCTTAGGTCAAGCCGCAACCCGCCAGCCTCACCATGGGAATCACCAAGTGTCACTGCAAGCCTGCACTATTTGGGAAGGTCAGATGACATAATTACAGTGGTCCCTTCTGACCTTGCAATCCCCAAACCCTCATAATTTGTAATCAGGATACAAATTATTTGCCTTCTGAGCTGAGGAAGGAAGTCTTCTGCATCACCTATCTGCTCCAAAACATCCGCCCTTTCACAGCTGCCTCTGGGCAATGTGCAGGGCTTTCCCTGGCCCTGGGGCTCCCGTTCAGCTGCAGCCACAGCTGCTGGGACCAGCCTGGCTGCTCCAGCCCTGCCTGGCTGAGCCTGCCACACTCTCAGAGAGGTGTATAAATGCTTCATTTGGGGAGGAAATGCACCTTGTGGAGATCACTCTGGTACAGAATCATAGAATCATGGAATCAGCCGGGTTGGAAAAGCCCTCTGAGATCATCAAGTCCAACCCTTGATCCAGCCCCGCTGTGGTTCCCAGCCCATGGCACTGATGCCACATCCAGTGTCACCTTAAACACCTCCAGGGATGGGGACTCCACCCCCTCCCTGGGCAGCCCATTCCAATGGCTGAGCACTCTCTCTGTAAAACACTTCTTCCTAATATCCAACCTAAACCTCCCCTGGCACAGCTTGAGACCAAGCCCTCTTGTCCTACTGCTGGTTCCTGGGAGAAGAGAAGGACGCAATCAATAAGGTATCAAAGAGATTGCACAGTTGAGGAAACTCAAAACATTTCTGCAAAATCAATCACCTCGTTTTTCAAATGGATTTGTGTCACAAGCACAACTGCCACAGTGACATGGAGTCAGTTCATATCTGCTTAAAGGGGAGCAACCAGTGCAACCACTATGTCACAGCCAGACTCACCTGTCCTACACGTGCAGAAACAACGTGGACGTGTTTTGGAACTAGTCTGACGTGTCCCACTCAGCACATTCCTTGCTCCAAAACTGCATCCCAAAGTGTTCTGAAGCACCAAGGCTATGCTGCATCCCAGAGAAGCTGTGGCTGCCCCATCCCTGGAAGTGTCCAAGGCCAGGTTGGGCAGGGCTTGGAGGAACCTGGGCTAGTGGAAGGTGTCCCTGCCCATGGCAGGTGGTGGGATGAGATGGGCTTTAGGGTCCCTTCCAACCCAACCCATTCCACGATTCCATAATTCTATGATCTCATCACACAACCCTGTTGCAGTGTTGTCTTCAGTGTCACGTTGAAGACATTCCTTTTCCCCATGGAGTGTGTAGGGTTACACACTCACCAACACCACACCAGCCCTTGGTGTTCACTGATGATTGAAGAGCTCACCACAGCGAGAATCCTTGTTGCAGCCTCATCACCTGTCCTTCAGCTACATAAAACAAAGGCATTTTGGAGAATGGGGTCTTTTCCACAGCATGAAATTTGCATTTAAAGTTATTTAGCCTATATATTCCCAAGAAATTTGATTTTAAATCACCCTGATACCTATGTGGCAGAAGCAGGAAATGCTGTCCTGTCCTTCACTCTCTGCTGTGCAGCATGAGTGGCAGAGGGGCTGTGCTGTGGGCAAGTCACTGCCATGCCATTTGCAAGCAGACAGGTCAGTAGGGGTTTGGAGGCTGCAGTGCCCCGAGGTGGGCACTGAGGGCAGGGACCTGGCTGGGCTCAGAGGAGGCCTTTGCAGGGGTTGGGGTGGCTGCACAGGGCTTTGTCTGAGCTCTCTGTGCCATTCCTTTGGGAGGCAACGGCAAGAGAGGCATCTCCAGCGGAGCACTCACCCCATGGCTGTCTCTGGAGCAGGGGCACAAGCTCTGCTGTTGCCTCTATGTGTCCAAAATATGTCCAAACCACCTCCTCCAGCCTAGATCCTAAACCATGAGCTGGCTCAGTGGTGTGACCTCAGGGAATTAAACTCCGTATTTCCTCACACTCCAGTGCATGTGCTGCTCTGAGGAAATCCTCTTCACCAGCCTTGACTCCCTGCCCTCTGTGCAGAGGATAAATAAGTCTGGGACCTTGGGGGAACACGAGGAGAGAGATGGGATTAGTCAGCAGTGCTCCTGGGGGGTACTTCCAGCAGGAACCCGGACAGTGGCTCCTCTGGAGAGCACGGAAAATGCACTGTACAAAATATTTGTGCAGAGCAGGAAAACACTGCATTCTTTGGATGACAATGGCATTGTGTCACTGTCTGTGACCACAGCCATGACTCAGGGCTGCTGCTGGGGGGGCAGGAGGCTGAGGGCAGCACTCCCTGCCAGCCAGGCTTGTGCTGCAACCGTGCTGCGTGGTGGGAGATCCAAAGAAAACACAGGGCTATTGTTTGATCTTGCTTTTTTCCAAGAGGGCTCCTGAGGGATGGTCTGGCAGCGCAAGTGCTGCTGCTGGGCTGTGTGTACAGAGCACAGGGCTTCTGTTCCCTGGCAGGGATGGACCAGCTCCATCCACAGTGTCCGAGGCAGCAGCCAGGAGAAGTGTGTGCCATGCAGGTCTGGCTGCATTTCATCACTGCTTCCCTGAGCCTGGGAATGTGCAGTGGCTGCCCCCAGGTATCATTCACATCTGAATTCAAGGACTTGGAAAAACAGATTCCGACTGTCAGGTTGGGGTCTATTGGCAGGTCCCTCTCTCTCTTCCCCTCAAGAGTGGATGCAAGGTCAAGGGCTCTGTGTCAACTGATTCTCCTTCTTTCAGAGAAAATTAGATAGAAAATGTTTCCTGGAGAGGGTGTCAGTAACATGTATAAAGGAAAGGAAAGCTTGCAAAAGTGGAAAGCCTCTGCACATCTCTCCTGTCCCACTTGCCAATCCCTTGGAAGATGCTGATCCAGACGGTTCCTGGATTTCCTTCTGGCTGTCCTCACACACCACAGGCACTGACCACTGCAGGAGGGCCTGAGCAGAGCTGGCTGTACCTGGGACCTGCCCAGGAATGGCTCCTAGCAAGGCTCAGGGTCAGCTGGGCTGTACAGGCTCTGTACTGCAAACCCCTGGATGTGCTTCAGGAGACATCACCACGGTGGCAAAAGTGCCACTGGGAGAGGGCAGCCCTGCACCCTCTCTGGGACTCTCTGCCTGGGTGAGGGGATGCAGGTGGCCCATCCTTGACTCCATCAGGAGTTTGATGTCCATACTTGGCTGTGTTCCCAGGTGATGAAGAAATCTGGGTGAGATCTTAGAGATAACAAGGCTTAGACAGCAGAGAGGGCAACAAACACTGGGGAGAAAGTGGCTAACTGTGGCAAAATGGTCACATCTGCATCTTCTACACTTTAGCACACTCTGCCACAGCCCAGGACTCCAAAGGAGATGATGACTCCATCATCTTTAGAACTGTATCCTCTTCTAATGTTTTGTCCACACAGGACTTTCAGCTCTTATCAGTTCCTAGGATTTACAGGAATTGTGAGTGAAACCCTCAGGAAATGAAATGCACAGGGGGCAGCAGGCTGCCCTCTGCCACCAGGAAAATCATGGTGGGTGGCAAATATGGATAAGAATGGTGGCACATGCTTCAGAGGCTGTGGTTTGGGAGCAGCAGGACAAAGGTGGCTGCAGGCACTGTGACTGTGGTACCTGGGCTCTGGGGGAGCTGACAATGACAGGACACAGCCAGGAGACTCATCTGCTCCAACCTGCTTCCTGACATGCTGGGGGAACGCTTTTTTAAATTAAGCCCTCCTGTCCCCGGCCTTGAGCAAGAGCTGTCCTGAGCTCAGCACTGCGACAGCGAGCAGGCTGTGCTGACCAACACCCTCTGCAGTGATGCTAAAACATGACCTCTCCAGCAGAAACCTCTCCTGGTACCGAGCCAGAGCAGCAGTTTCTTCATTGACTTCTGCTGGTGGAGAGAAACTGGGAAAACAATTTTCCTGACTTTCCTTCTTTTCAAGTGAATGGTGTGTTTTTGTGCTGTTGTTGGAAACAATTGTCCTTCTCAGCAGAGGGTGTGGATGGAGCTGGGTCAGGGCACTGTAGGAAAACATCTTGCTCCTTCACTGGCAGACCAAGTTCCTCCCCCGTGTCTGTCAGGCAGGAAATCAAGGAAAGCTTTGAAAGCACCGCAGAGCTTTAACTGTTACAGCCCAGGCACTCAGAGAAGGAGGAACCTCAGCCCATCTCTACCACTGGGAAAAACTTCTCTGTCCTCAATATTTGTGCAAAACAGAGAAGGAGGAACACGACGTTCTCTTGGTGTGGAGGAGGCAGGAACAGGCTTCTTCTTCTTCCCCCCCCACAGAACCTGAAAGCCACGTCCAGGGAAATACGTGTGTTCCCTAAACTTCCCGGCACTGACGGGGTTTTTGGCCTTTGTGCCCTGCCAAGGACTGTGCTGTGTCTTCTGGGCAGAGCTGTCATTGTCCTGTGGCTCCAAGGCACGAGGCTGATGGTGCTCAGAGACCACAGAATCACAGAATGTGCTGAGTTGGAAGGGACCCACAAGGATCATCAAGTCCAACCCTCAGCCCTGCACAGGACACCCCAAGAGTCACCCCATGTGCCCTGCTCAGCTCCTCATTGAGGCGGATCATTTAAAGGATGGGAAGAACTTCAAGGTTTCACTGTGTTTTCAGTCCAAGGAGATAATACTCGACTAATCCTGAGCAAAACAGCCCCCAGGACCTTCCCCTGTAGGCCCTTCATCAAGAGCCCCAGACTGAATGTCTGCAGGTTCTCTGTGCAGTGTTACCCTGAGATGTCTCAGGGCAGGTGAATCCCAGAATGTTCTGAGCTGGAAGGGACCCACAAGAATCACTGAATCCAACCCTCAGCCCTGCACAGGCCCAGCCCCAAGAGGCTCCCCATGCCTGATGAAGTTTGCTTTGCAAGGAAAGCATCCTGGGAGAAGACCAACCCCACGCACCTCGAAACGAACTCAGCAACCCAGAGCACACCGCGGTGAGCGAGCCCAGGGCAGCTCCCCCTCCCCTGGCAGCAGCGATTAGGGCAGCACATAAACAGCCCCACAAAGCTTCCAGCAGAGCCTGGACAGCCAGGCATTGCTGTAGGAGCTCACCCAGACACAGGGAACGTCCCTGGCTGCAGCAGCCAGTGGGAACATGCCGAGGTCAGGGAGTGTGGGGCACTGCACCCGTGGGTCCCCAGCTCCATAAGAGCCCGTGTGACCCAGGGGAGGTGTGACACCCACGGGGGCAGGGGCTGCTTACATCCCCCATCCCCAGCCTACACCCCATCCCATGCATCTGTCACTCTGGGAGCCACTTTTGGCTTTCTACCTGTACTTGGAGATCTGCAGCTGCTCTCTTCCCGTTTTCTCTGGGGACATGGAGATGACACTTTAACATGCAGGGCTGGGGGCAAACCTTGTGAGCTTTTCTTTCAAGACCCTCAAGTTCATGACCTACTTTCAGGTTGGGGTCTCCTGACAAGTCCCCGTCTCTCTTACCCTCAAGAGTGGCTGCAAGATCAAGGGCTCTCTGTTAACTTGATTCTCCTTCCCTCAGAGAAAATTAGACGGAAAATGATTCCAGGAGAAGGTGTCAGTAAAATGCATAAAGGAAAGAGGCTGAGATTAGACCATGAGGGCTGAAGTCAGTTAGTATGTGAAGATGCAAACATGCAGAACTTCAGACCAGCTCACAACCAGCCCAGCAAAAGCCTTGGTCAGCAGTTGGGAGCTCCCCACTGCTCCACCTAAATTAGAAATGACACATTCAAGATTGTGCCCATGACTTCAGTTAATGGAGATTCACCTCTTCCTCAAAACCTTCTCCTTCACTTTGCTGTGGATTTGAGTTCCAGACTCACTCCAGGTTTAGGCAGAACCCTTCAAAAACCACATGTGATTTATTCTTGGTTATTTAACACAGGAAAGCAAGGACCAGGTGTAACCTGAGAAATGCAGGCAGAAAGATTCCTGAGCTTGACAAGTCTTCAGTCTGAAGAAAAATTAGGAGAAATGCCCACGATCATCCCTGCAGAGCCTGGAATGTCCCTCAGTTCAGGTAATGCCCTGGCATGGGGCACAGGTAAGAGCTGGAGCTGCTGCTCTTGCAAGCTGAGATAAACCCTGGGGCATCTCTGCAGTGAAGGGGTGGCTCAGGTGGAAGCTCCTCAGTTTTTTCCTGCTGGGGTATCCAGGTATTCACACCAATGACTGGCTGGTTTGCAGGTGTTTGATGCCATGGGTACCCTTGGACTCTCCCACCTCTCTGCTCCTCACTGGTGGCATAGGGAATTTCAGCCTCTGTTCACGTGTGAATCTGCCATTTCCCTTTCTCCACAGGCACCCAGCAAACACATTCCTCTGGGGAATTCAGGCATGTGCAGAGCAGCAGGACTTGGCTCTGCAGACACTGAGCCTTCAGCATGGCCAGTTCTGAATTCCTGACTCTTTCCCTGTGTCCCTTTCCTCTCCCCATCCTCAGACACAGCCACCTCCTCCCCCCTTTATTCATGAAGTGGGGCAGTCTCTGCTGCTGAAGCTCTGTGGCTTTTTCTGGGGTCCCCAACTGTCCTGCAGAGCCCAAGACTCCAGACTTTAAATCACACCCCCCCACACCTGCCCAGAGTTAAGGACTTTGATCCCCAGCCCTGTTTGGCGCTGCCAGGACATGCTGTTGGAGGCTTTTCCTCTCCTTTCTCCCTTGGCATGATGCTGCAGGGGCAGAGACCAAGCAGAAGGTGGGACAGACCCATGGGGCCCAAGAGAGAAAGGGAGAGCACAGCTGTCCTGAGCTGCTGGGCTCTTTGACCTCCCCCCTCCCTACAGATCCAGAGGAAACACAAGTGCTCTGCAAACCTTCTGTCGAGGCACGGTGAGGGGCCCTGGCACAAGTTGCCCAGAGAAGCTGTGGCTGCCCCTGTATCCCCTGGAAGTGTCCAAGGCTAGGTTGGACAGGGCTTGGAGCAACCTGGGCTGGTGGAAGGTGCTCCCAACCCAAACCATCCTGGGATTCTGTGGTTCCAAGGTCCTGAATGGCCACACTGTCCCAGGAAGAGGGCAATTGTGGAAGGGAAACCAGGCTCCAGTTTGGGAGGGTATTTCCTGGCTTTCTGGGAAAGGCCATGACAGTCCAAGCTTCACCCTGAGCTGGTGTAGCATCCCCTGGATGTGCCCATGGGCTGGGGAGGGGTCCAGGGCTGGTGCAGTGTGGCACAGGGTGGGGGTACAGCTGGTCAAAAATTCCCAAGCTCAGGGGTATTGTCCCTTCTGTAGCCACAGAGCTCCCGAGGATCAGTGACACCCCAAGTGCCCTCTGACACAGCCCAGTGCCCTTCTCCCTTGGCTCTGAGACACCGATGAGCAGAGCAGCGCTTTCCCACGTGGGAGTCTCACAAGTAATAAATTTGTTCCTTTATCCATTGTAGCCTCTTGGCTTTGTCTGGGAGGTTTCTCTGCCACTGTGGGAACCCACACCCTCCTCCTGCAGGCCAGACTGAGGAGTCCCATCTGCACCCTGAGCCCTCTCCACAGAGCACCTGAGGGCCCAGTCTGTGGGATTTAGTCTCCCCAGGCCATGTGGGCAGGTCCCTCACAGAACAGCTTTCCCTGTCCCATTTCCCTTGTGGGTTGAAGGGTCCTCAACACAACAACACCCATTTCTGTTTCTCCTTTTTCAGTCTCTATCCCATTGTCACATCCTGCCTGGATACAGCAGTGCGTTCCTGGGTGGGTTGTGTGATCTTCTCCCTGCTCCACGTGCTGTCCCTGCACAGGGATCCTCACTGCAGCTTTGGCTCCCTTCTCCCTGCCTGAGCTCCATCTGTGCTCATCCTGGAATTCTCTACCTGTCCAGGGTCCATCCAGCCCTCAGAGATGAGTCACTTGGTTTCCATCCAGCTCCTCTTTAGCCTTCTGGCTGCCTCAGCATCTTGGCTGGACTCTCTCAAAGCAAGGAAACAGAGGTCAAGGGAGCTGCTTTGGCCAAAACCCACTATTTTATCTCCCAGGTTTAATTAGAGTGATTTGTCTGGAAAATTTGGCTTTCTGTGATAAAAGACCTCCCTAATGAGAAAGACCATAATCATGATTGAAGAATCTCCTGGACTGAGGGTATGCTAATATATGTGTTACCCTATGCATGTTTTATGCAAGTATGTTCATGCATATAAATATGTTTACTAAACTGTTTGAACCTGCTCCACAACACAGCCTCGAGTTCCCTTATCTGTGCTGTGCTGAAAATAAACAGATGTATCCAAACATCCAACCCCTCCTGGATGAGGAGCTCCTTATCAGACCCACTTCCCCCCACTGACCCAGTTAAACCTTTAGTAATTCATTAATTTCCTAACCATGGCTTTTTAGAAGTGCTACCCAACTTTCCTATCAGCATATTTTTGATCTTGAGATGCTGCAATTCCCTGATGTTTTGTTTGCTCTCTGCAGCCTGCAAATGCATCCATCCCTTCAGCTTTGTCCCTGTCTGCTTTCCTCTGCTAATTATCACCTCTTTTCCCACAGTCTTCTCTCCTGGCTGGGAAGTTCAAAGCCTTGGTAGAAGAAAAGTTTAAAAAAAAAAAAAAAAAGAAATTACCCAGAGTCTGGCAGCGTTTTTCCTCTTTATATGTTGAGTGTCCCTCAAGAAAGGAAATAAAAGGGGGAAGATCCCAGGACATACCTGATACTGAGCTCCCTGTTCCATGCCCCAGGAGCATGGAGCTCTTAAGATTCCCTGTCTCTTGAGAGAGATTTGTATTTTGTTATCCACCTCCTCCAGGTGGAAGGGAATGTGAGGCTGCAAGAAGAAGCAAGGGAAGGAGGTCTGGGTGCTCACCCTGATGGCTCAGCTGGGACAGTGGGACAGCACATCCAAAGGGTGGAGGGCTGCTCCATGCACAGTGTGCACCTTCCCCCTCCATCCCTAACCCCAGGGACACCAGCAGGGACATTGCCTGGCTAGTTGGAGCACTCAGAGCCTTGGGAAGGACAGGAACTGCAGGAAGGACTTGGACTTGGATCATCCTTATGGGTATCTTCCAACTCAGGATGTTCTGTGATTCTATGATTCCATGACTCTGTGACTTCATGGAGCCTGGCTCCAAATTCTGGCTGAACCCCTCCCTACCAGACCTTCTGCTGGGGATCTCTCTGCTCGAGTGCCAGCCTTGCTGCCACCCTGCTCAGTCGGGCTCTGTGGATTTTAGACTCACTCAGGACAAGCCACATCAGGAAACTCCAACCCCAGCTGCAAAATATCCCCCTGCCATGCCCTGTGCTCCCACAGAGACCCCAATCAAACTTGGTTGGCTGCCCACGGCAGGGGGTGGAACGAGATGGGCTTTCAGTTCCCTCCCACCCCAAACCACTCTGTGGTTCTGAGCCCCTTTTTATAACAGCAGAGCAGAGCAAGGTACGGGTGGGAGGGTGGGAGAGCACTCCTTAGCTTGGGGATATGGAAATTCCTCACCTAATCCCTGATAAGATAGGAAACGTTCTTTTGCAGTTACCAGCACTGTTTGGACACACAGAGCACCACCTCCCTCTGCCTCACTGCTCAAAGAATCCGGGACTTTATCAGGGGGCCCAAATGGGGCATCCCTGGTCATTTCTGATACCCCTTTTTCTGATGCTGTCTCACAGCTCAGTGTTCGCCAGTGGGTCCTCCTGTGTCCACAGTCACCATCCTCCTGGATCTGCTCTGGGACAACTCACTAGCTCTTGGGATCATAGTGAAGTTCTAAGACCCCACTTCTTTCCCAGGGCAAAAAAACCCCCAAGAATGAGCCAAAGAACAAAGCCCAAAGAACTCCAAACAGTCTTCTCAGATCTGAGAAATGCCAGATTCTGAGAACGGTTTAGGGAATAAAAAGCGAACTCATTCACAAGTCGTATTCTCTTATTCATTAGGTGTCTTATTAAAATCTAATCCTTCAGGGAGTATCTGAGCAAGGCTGGAGAGGACAGCTGAGGGCATCAGCAAAACCAATTCTCTTCAAGCAGTGATGGAGGAGCCTGAGGTCCAAGAGGACTGAAAAATGGCTGAAACCTGGAAAAAAGCACCATAGAGATGACGAAAAGCAGGCGTGCCTCCAGGGATGACACCATCCTTTGGTGACCAGAACCTCCCAAGAGTTTATAAGTATCCAGGACTCACTCTTGGCAGAGGATTTGTACAACTGCCCACACCCACAGAACACTTTGGACCAAAAAACAGCCGAAGAAAGGAGAGTGGACACACAGACCACACCACCAGGCTCTGCTGAGACTTAAATGAAAATCACCACATTGCTTTCACTAAGGCTTTCTACTTTATCAGGAAAATGTTCTGAACTCTGCTGTGACCTTGCAATAAAGCAGATAAATGTCCCTTCACAGCACACAGGCTGCAGTGCACGTTTCTGCCCAGGGTAGCCCCATTTTTCATGATGATTATTCCAGCTACATCTTCATGATAAAGGGTTATTTTAAGGACAGCACAAGAGATGCTCATATCTGTCTTGATATAAAGACATAAAGAATTCCCTCTCAGCCCTGAGTCTCCTGCTATCTCTCTCCTGCTGAACTTCCAGGGGGTATTTCTTACCTGTCTTTGAGCTTTAGCATTGCCTCAATGACTCTGAGCAGGAGGCCTGATGGAAGAGGCTCCAACAACAGTGATCACAGCTTAGATTTCACTGTAAATTAACTCATTTGTTTTCATATTTACACCCTGTTGGGCCAGAAGATGACTCTGATGTTGTCGATGAAAGATCAAGTTAAATAAGTGGCCTCATCAGCCCCTCTTCTTGTGGGGATCAATCCAAGGAGGAGAGAAAGTAATCCAAGACTGGCTGTGCATGGTGGGATCTGAGCAGCATCAGGCATTTGGGACAGTTGTTGGCAAGTGCAGGGGTTGGGAAAGTATTTGTCTGGTTGTCTTTGTGCAAAGAGAAAATTCAAAAAGCAGCAGAAAAGTAAAGAGCCAAGAGCTGTGTTCTGAAAGAGGCCCTTGAATATAATCATGGATTCATAGACTATCTTAAGCTGGGAAAGATCCCCAAGGATCATCCAGTCCAACTCCTGGCCCTGCTCAGACACTCCAACAGTCCCAGCCCGTGCCTCGTCATGCTCTAAAGACAGAATTGGTTCCTGGTGTAATAAAGGTTTGTTATCAGATACAAAAACAGCAGTAGAAAAACTGTCATGATGCTGAAAACCAAGTTCTGATGCTGGTAATTAGCCACCAATCCCATCAAGAATCATCAGCCAGAATGATACAACAAATGAGAGCAAACAGAATATGCAACAGTCTCCCCAGGAAGTGGCAGAAAGAACCAACAATTGAGTCTTTTCTGTAGTGAGCTGGAAAACACCCAGCAAAGATTAGTGTTTGTTGGTTGTACAACATCACAACTGAGGCCAAGCATCTGAAATCTGTGTGTGAAGTGGGAAGAAAAGCCCTTACCCCAAAATCTCTGCATTCAGAACAGGAGAAAAGGAGGGAGAAAAAGCAATCCCAGCATTTCTTCCAGGATCATTTCCATCAGACGTCATTCTGACAAGCTGCACTTCCTTCTGGTTTGTTTGTCTGCTGCTTCATTCAAGGAATGGTCTGTGCAGAGGCGTCAATGGAAATAGATTTTGTTGCAGAAGAGCCTGTTGTGAATAGCACCAAAATGATAAAAGATAACTTTCTTCAAAAGTTACAAGACCCAATGCAGTATTCACAGAAAAGTGACTGTTCTGGCCACCAGAAAGGTGGGGGGGGAGGTTCAGTCTGCCTTTAAGACACCTACAGTCCTTGTGACTGCAGCTCTAAACTTACATTAAAGGTGATGGACACGTGGAGTGGTCTTTGCTTTCCTCTGTAGAGACATCAGCTGTCATTTCAGGCAACTTAAGGTATCCCAAATATCCACAAGGGGCAAATATGTCATAGAAGCCCTGGATACCTGACTTTCTACAGTGGGAGCTGGAGCCTGAGTGGGACAAGCAGGTCATTTGAAATGTCTCTGACTGCTTTTGTGTCAGTGAAGGGGCTGAGCCCTTGGGCAGTGGAGCCTAAAGAGTGACCCAGCTGATCACCTGGGGACTGCTCAGGGTGGGCTCTGGACTCAGCTGGGTGACTGACCAGCTCTCCAGGGGCTGAACAGACCTCAGACCCTTGATGAGCATCTCAGGTGTGGACACCTACATTCAGTTGCCGTATTTATGAGCTGAGTCTCATCCTGAAAACAAGTTAGTCCACTCTGGCCCTAAAACCCATGGCCAGGGGCAGTTCAGAGCTGTGACCAACACACAGGAACTCAGCCCCTCTCAGGGGGCAGGGGCCAGCTAAGAAGAGAATGGATTTCCATAGACCCTGCCTATCTGTCACTCTGTGCACACATCTCAGACACCCCAGGGTGTCTCCAAGGCCACTACAGCTCCATGATTTGGCACCTTAGTGGACCCCAAAGGCCCAGCCGTGTCAAGGCCACAAGTGCCACCGTTATGGATGTAGTTGTTTTCAGCAGAAGGTTTCTGGGATCACACTGAACCTGCCAGGCAAGTCAGCCCTCAGTGGCAAATGGAATGAGAGCACTTCCAGAGGGCTGGAAGTCAAGGTGAAGTCCTGCCCACATATCAAAGCTGGCTGAAAGAAGAGACAAGCAAACCCTTGCTGATATCTCAGCCAAATCAGCCGAACTCTTCAAAGACACACTGTTGGGCTGGGATTCCCAAAGGAACCCGCAGTGTTCAGCTGCCCAGATCCCCCTGGAAGTCAACAGCCAGTTCCTCCCTGACTTTGAACACCTCTGAGAACACAGATCTGGCTTTGTTTGTTCCTCCTGCTCCTCAGCCCCAGTTCAGCTGCGGCACCTCCCTGAGCTGGGGCCATTTCAGCTCAGAGGCTGCACTGGGGGTTCGTTCCTCTGCAGGGAACAATTGACACCGGGGTCTTGCAACACCCAGGTTCTCCTCGGAGGTCTTCCATGCAGCAACAAACAGGCCCAACCCTGCTCTGTTCAGGAGGTCTGATAAGATCACTGCCCAAGGTGCCGTGGCTGCAGGCCAGAACCCTGTCCCAATAAACCATTTGCTGCAGGACCACCTTGTCTGGACTTGTCTCTCCACATGAAGCCAGGCAAAGCAAAGCATTCAGGTGCTAAAAATGTTCAACTATTATTGGTGTTTGTCCAACGTCGGGAGGCTCATAAATCTCCCAGCGAAGATAGAACAGGAGCATGGTTAAGAAAACAAGGAACTTTAGGCATTGATTCCTCTCCTCCTGCTCCCAGAAAAGCTGTCGCCTGCTGATGAAATGCCCCCCTTGTCTGGCTTCCAGTCCAGCCCTATCCCTGCAAGTGCGCTTTTCAATCCTCCTGCATGCCAAGAGTCATATACACACACACACACGTGATCGAAGAGAAAATACTAATCCAGATGTGTCCAGAGGTGGAAAGCCAAAGCCAGCAGCAAAAGTTAAGAGTTAAAAGTTAAAAAAAAAAGTGAAAAGTTAAGAGACCCCAGAGAGTGTTTCTTCTGCTTTACACCGCGGCTAAAGCTCCAAACTCCAAACTGAGGAGTGCTCAGTGGCAGCAGAGCTTTAAAAAATAACAACCAACTCGTGGCTTGTGTTTTTCAGGGATTGATCTGAGTGTTTGCAGCAGCTGAGATAAAACCACCCCGCTGCTCTCCACACTGTACTTACAGCTGTAACCTCAGGACATGCTGTATGCAGATCTCATGCTAATGAGACAGTGTGTGCCATGACCAAAATCCTGCTCAGGAACAGGCACAGCTCGGGGGGAATCAGCCCTGCTAGAAAGCAGAGCTGAGGAAAGAACATTTCCTGTTTTCAAGTAGCCAATATAATGAACAATTCTTTGTGTTTGCTGCCAACCAGGGAAATAACTTGTGCTCTTAACATTTCTGAAGGATGTGGTGTGTACACACAGAGGAGCTGGTGGAAAACTGGAGATGGAATGTCACGTAGGGAAGAGAGGGGGACACCCGTGGCCAGCAGGGTGTCCAGGACAGGCAGCACAGCTGCACAAGTGCAGCCCTGCTGCCTTCCCCCACCATCCCAGGGCGGGGAAAAGTCATGGAAAGAGCTGGAACAGCTCTGCAGTGAGTGGGGTCTCAGGGGGAGCCTCAGTGCTCTCTGCAGCCCCCTGAAGGGAGGTTTCACATTTGCAATGGAGCATCTTCACCTAGAGATGACTGTGCTGCCTGTCCTGGACACCCTGCTGGCCACGGGTGTCCCCCTCTCTTCCCTACGTGACATTCCATCTCCAGTTTTCCACCAGCTCCTCTGTGTGTACACACCACATCCTTCAGAAATGTTAAGAGCGCAGGTTTTACACCTTCCAGAGTAGGGCTGAGCTGGAGCCGGGCTGAAGCTGGTTGTGCCCCCAGGCCTGAGCTGATGGTGAAAAGAGACCCCATTTCAACACAAATCCTGAGTTCAGAGGGTCAGCTCAGACTCTGCTGGTGGAATTCAGCCCATGACCACATCTCCTGTGTGCAAGATGGTCATGAAACAGCCTTTTATAAAAAGTTGGTGCAAAACACTGTGTAATTGTGTGGGGTTTCCAGGAAGAGACCAGAAATTTGTGTTATTGGCATAGCGAAAAGACACGGAACAGGAATATTTTGGCACAGAAACCCAAGTGAAATCTTCTTCTGCTGTTTCCTTCATATTCCTGTAACAATTTTGATAGAACCTAAAATAATTAAGGCTCACAACCTTGCTGTAAAAAAAGAGGGATAAAAGAAGGTGAGTAGAGGAAGACGAGTTGGATAAAGAAGAGGGAGCCTCAGGGGGAACCTCAGTGCTCCCTACAACTCCCTGCAAGGAGATTGTACTGAGGTGGAGGGCGGTCTCTTCAAGGGAAAGGATGAGGGGAAACAGCCTTATGTTGAACCAGGGGAGGCTCTGATCAGATATTAGAAAAAAAAATCACTGAGACATCAAGCATTGGACTAAATTGCCCAGGGAGGTGTTGGAGTCACCAAAGATGAGGCATGGATAAAGCAGGAGTTAAGCGGGATCTTCTTCGAGTCCTTTAGAGGAAAAGCTTGGCTTTACTTGCAGGATTATGGAGACACTTGCAGCTCTGTAGTGCAGGTCCACAGCCAGGACCAGGACTTTGCAAGACAATCGTGGTAAATCAGTGTCTCCCTGAACAAACAGCTCACCCCAGTGACCCAGTTCTTGCTGGGGCTGGGCTGGACACTGATCAGCACAGACACAGAGCCACAGAGGGTACATTCAACAAAGCCTTTCATCCACGGGCAAAGGGACTTCTGTCTGCTTTGGCCACATCCAGATTCTGCAAAGCTCTTCCATAGAGACGTGACCAGGTGACCTTTAAATATGAGTCCAAGAGGGAGGGCTGGGCTGAGGCACTTCCTT
Source organism: Cephalopterus ornatus (assembly GCA_013396775.1). Classification (NCBI taxonomy): domain Eukaryota; kingdom Metazoa; phylum Chordata; class Aves; order Passeriformes; family Cotingidae; genus Cephalopterus; species Cephalopterus ornatus. The sequence goes on from VZRE01001674.1 coordinate 191,599, forward strand.
GGTGTTGGGCCAGGCCTTTGGCATTTGTGGAAGAAAACCAGCCTCTCTTTAGGGAAAAAAAGAGACAAATCAGAGGGGAGAGGTCCAGCCTTTCCCTGGGCCAGGCTGGGTCAGTAGGAAAGCACAGACACACCACACACGGCTGAAGCAGAACCTGCAACCTCCAGGCTTTGCTTCAAAGCAAAGGAACAAACAGGCAGGACAATGAAGTCTCCCAGGGAGAGAGTGCACAGGGTGCATGTCCTGCACAACAAACATCCCTGGGGTCAGCTGGGAATGGCTGCTCCGCTGTTCTGTTGCTGCCATCAGGAATTTAAACATTCAGCACACAGGGAATGAATCTGTTTTGCTAAACAAGTCAATAGATGGTGGTGAGAGCTAGTGGCGAATACAGACACACTGAGCACCTGCAGCCTCCTGACAGCTGAGTCAGTCAGAATATTTCATCCACACCTCACAAGAATTATGATGTGAAGAGCTCAGCTTGATCCCATCCATCTCACAGTTCAACACACACTGTTTCAGTGGCCTGTTTCCTGCTCTGGGGACAATGAAATGTGCAGGCAAGTGGCAGGATTTGTGTTCCAGCACCCAGCCCATGTCTGGACTTTGCCGTGGGAGAGCTTTCCAGAGGCTGGGGATGCTGCCCAGAGCAGTGTGGATGGCAGCTCTTGTGCCAACCACACCGTGTCTGTGCCTGAAAGCTTCGGCCATGTCCAGATGTCTGCAAAGCTCATCCACAAAGACACAACCAGGTGACCTTTACACGTGAGTCCAATGGCAAGGGCTGGGCTGAGGCACTTGCTTGCCCTCCCCTTGGCTTGGAAAGGAAATTTGGGCACAGTTTGACGATGGATGACAGAGGAGGGACCTGAGCACACAGTGCCAGATTCACTAGGACCTGAGCAGCCTCACTGGGAGTATTTCCAAAGTGTCAGGTTCCCTGTGGGGGTAACTCAGAACAAGTTCCAAAATGCTGAGGCTGTTGGTCCCTCAGTTGCTCTGATCAGCTGTTGTCCCCAGACAGGGACAGCTACACGAAGTACTCCCATCACTAGAGAGCTCTGACTTTGGGCACAAGAGGTTCATTTCCCACAGACTCATGCTGGGTTTTGCCAGCTGTGCCCATGGGAACTGCTGTGCACTGCCCAGAGAACATTGCACTGGCATGAAAACATGGCCAGGCCACAAAGCCACTCCAGAGCTTCTGGGGCACAGCTTTTTGTTCTCTGTTCCTGTACAACTCAGCCCAGGGAGGTGCAGGGTCGTGGTTGGTCCTTCTTGGCACACTGTTGGCAAGAACACACAGGGCACCAGTGGGAACTGTTGGCTTGGCCAAGCAAGTGTTGTAACCTTCTTTCAGATGTTCGGAATACAACTGGAGCTCCTGAATCCGTGTGGCACTGGAGGATGTACCTCTGCGAGCTGGAGCATTGTGAACACAGGCCTTGGCAGAGGCGGCTCTTGGGGGATTCCCAAAAGGAGATTGGTCCCTGCCAAGTTCCAGCCTTTCTACTGTCTCCATGGACAATGTCCATCACCAGATATATGTGACAGATCATCTCCAGCCCACTGTCCCACCCACAGGCCTCAACAGTCACCTCTTAACACCACGATCCAACATTCAGAACCCAGCTCAGGGAGCACCCCCAGAGAAGGGCTTCCAGGAACCAGAGCAGCAGCCAAGCGGAGACAACAGGAGGGCAATAAACACTTGTAACCAGAGGGAGAAGTGTCTGTGTTCTCTTCAAGCAGCTGCAGAGCACACAAGAGGTGTGAGTTCCAGCTGCACCAGAGCCACTGCCAGATCAGAGAAACCTGGAGGTCCAAAGTGGGACACACCCAAAATGCCACCTGCATGTCCCTACCGTGTGGCACCGTGGCATTGAAAAGGCAAAGAGATGCCAAGAAGTCCCACCCACTGCTCCCCTGAGCAATTCCAAGACCAGCCCATTTGAAGCCCCCTGAATTTTCTATGATGGAGGTTCCAGAGGTTCCCAGTGTGGCCCCTCCTGGTACTTCACATTGTTTTTAGCAAAGATGTTTTCTTCTGGCCTCCGACAGAAATTTTCTTTACTGAAATTAGTCAGATTTCTATTTTTCTTTCCCAAAGGGAGATGAAAACCAGTCCATCACTGCCTTCTTCATACAAGACCTGTGAGCTGGACAATGGTTATCCAGCTGCTGTTCTGTCAGAGAAAACTCTCAAAGGCTTTACCAAAGATTTATTTCACTTATTGCTTTTCCCAGAGCTGCTAAATGGAAGAAATACATTAAATTAGTTAGACAAGATTTATCCCTCATAAATTCACATCCATGTTTCTTTATTATCTTATTATCCTCTTGGCACCTTTAAGCTGATTATCTAATAATTTGTTCTTGCATCCTTCTGCTGCACAGGTTTGATTCTCCTCATGTGCAGCTCTCAAGGTGCCCCTTCCCTGCTTTTACAGGTCGTACTTTTGTGTTTGCCATTTTTCAGTCCTCTTGGACCTCAAGCATCCTTCATGACTGCTTGATGAGAACTGGTTTCAGGGATTGCCATGGAACAGTTCCTGCTGAACCCTGTGCTAAATCTCGCGTCTGGGTGCCCTGATTACCCTTTTTCCAAGATATTCCCAAGGTTCTTCTGCAGTAGGATTTTTTCCCTTTGTCTTTAAGGCAGGTTCTTCCTTCTGTTGGCTGCTCAGGCAATCCCAAACTTCTCATTAGCTTGTGCTCCTGCAGACTGGCTCCTACGGTCATATATTTGTCATTTGTCTATCAAATAAATTTTACAAACCTGTCTTTAACTTTTGCTGGGCTTTGAACAAGTGTATTACAAGCCTATTACTCTTCCAAAGAGTGCTTCTAACCCCTCATCTGCCCTTCCCAAGCAGTCAGAGAAGCTTGAAGTGAGGCCGCCTGTGGGCTCTCACTGTTTTGGGGCTCAAATCAGTCACTGTGGTTGGCTGTGGGTTCAAGTCTCTCCTGTTTATCCTCCTTCCTCCCAGCCCCACTGCACTGACCTGGATTTCACTGTTCCGTGTCTTACACCTCCTTGTCCCTCTCGAGTGCTCCTGCTGAAACTGCCCATTAATGCACCAGCCTGTCAGCCAAACCACCCCACTGCTCACACAGCTCCTGGAGCTGCTGCTGTCAGTCCCATCTAGACCCACATCTCTCCCAGTCCCTGTCCCAATGCCATGTGCAGCTCCTCCCCTCGTGCAAACAGCTGCAACATGCCCAGGAGATTCCAGGTGGGAGATACCAGGAGCAATCCTGCTGTGGAGTGTGATCTACAATCCCGTTCTATTTTCTCTTTTGTAATCTTCTTTCAATGCTCGCAATTAGGAATTTCAACTCCTGCTTTGCCAGAATAAACTTGTTTTCACCCTTAAGCATGTCTGGTATTAAAGGCAGGTCTAGGTGAAGCTCTGAAATTTGGATTACTATTCCCTGTTCTGAGACAATGCAGCCAAGCTCAGCAGTGGGACACCTGGCACCTGACCCCACTTTGGATCATCCTGAAGCGTCTGACTGTGCTGGGCCAAGGCCAGGGCCAGGGCCAGGGCGTGGATTGGTCACAATCCAGGTTTGATGGAGTCAATAGAAGGACACTTTGCAAGGCAGGCGACTCCCAGCCTGGGACAGGGAGTTGTCAGGGGGTGACATTACAGCCCCCCTCCATCAGAGGGGACGTCCAGGGCACCTTCCCAACCAGGCTTGACCAAGGCTTGCACAGAGCCAGGGGCACAGACCCTCTGCCTGCCTGCAAAACTGTCTTTGGATTGACCGTAGGTTCCTGCTTCTGAGGTAGGAGTTGATGATGAGGGAAGTTCTCCTGGCAGCTCGTGGAAGGCCAAAACCTGCTGTCAGGTTCAGATATTTGTATGAATCATACGGATACAGGGACAAAGGGAGCAGATCATCCTCCTTGGAGCAGTTCTTGGACCTTTCTCTGTAGTCTGTTTCTGTCATAGCTGTGGGTTACATGGGCCTCAGGATGTTCCCATTACAGTATGGGGAGCGGGACCCAGGAAGGGTTTGTGGATCTGGTGCCTCCTGAAGGACCTCCACATTTTTCAGTGGTTTCTTCTGGGTGGTTTTTGACTGGCCCACAAGAGTTGGGTGCAGATCTCCCCATCCATCCCCTCCATGCCTTGTGTCAAAGACCTGAAGAGGCCAGAGCTGGGGCAGGTGGGAAGGGAACAAACCCCAGGGCAGGGCAGGTTGAGTCCAGGGCACAGATGAGGCATTCCCTGAGCCAGCAACCAGCTCCAACACATCCCATGGGCAGCAGGCAAGGCTCAGTCCACATCCAAGGGTCTGGGACTCTTCCACAGGAACAGAGGAAAAGCTGAGGGGAGGCAGGACTGAAACCAGGCCCAGGAGAGGTTGGCTCAAGATCCTTGGCAATGAAGATCACTGAAGATCAAAATTAGAGGAACTAAGAACTGAACTTTGTCCCCATTGTTGCTGTGACTGACACAGGGCAGCTTTTCTGATGCAATGGGTTTTCTCACTGTCATCACCCGTTGCATTTATACGGAAAGGCAAACTGGAAACAGGGAATGATCTGACCTTGGATTAAGTGCCACACAAATAAGAGCCCTGCTCTGCCCACCATGGACCAGCCTCAGTCTCCATTCTCTTCCTTTCGTTCTCACCAGGGAAGTGACACCACAAGGAACTCCTTTTTGGAGTTTGATCCCAAATGTCAGAACCTGTTTTCAGAGCCTCTGAGATTTAATGGAAAAGCTATCAATTCATGGACATATCAAGGGTGCTGTTGCCACTACTGACCCTCCGTGACCTTGGGCCACTCAGGGATGGGAAACTGAAAAGACTTATCATTGCAGGGACAAATCAATTCATCAGGAGCACATGTAGAACTCCTTTGAGTAGAAAGTCTACAAACAAACTGCAACTGGACATTTTTCTCTCACTGTCACATATGTTATTCACCACAGAGAGGACAGTGTTACCCTCCAGCTAAATATACAAACAACCAAAGAAAAAAAATGGGAATATGCATTGTGGTGTAGGAGAAAACAGAGAATGCCAGAATCACTGGGATTGGAAAAGAACTCCAGGATCATTAAGTCCAATCTGTGCCCAATCCCCCCCCGTCCCCAGCCCAGAGCACTGAGTGCCACGGCCAGGCCTTCCTCAGACACCTCCAGGGCTGGGGACTCCAAACCCCCCTGGACAGCCCCTTCCAGTGCCTGAGCACCCTTTCCAGAAAGAAATTGCTCCTGATGCCCAACCTGAGCCTCCCCTGGCACAGCCTGAGGCCGTTCCCTCTCCTCCTGTCCCTTGTTCCCTGGGAGCAGAGCCCGACCCCCCCCGGCTCCCCCCTCCTGTCAGGGAGTTGCAGAGCCAGAAGGTCCCCCCTGAGCCTCCTTTTCTCCAGGCTGAGCCCCCCCAGCTCCCTCAGCTGCTCCTGCTGCTCCAGCCCCTTCCCAG
>VZRE01001674.1:204935-228173 GCA_013396775.1 Cephalopterus ornatus
TGGGATTGGGACTGGGACTGGGATTGGGACTGTGACAGGGATTGGGACTGGGACTAGGATTGGGACTGGGACTGGGATTGGGATTGAGATTGGGACTGGGATTGTGACTAAGACTGGGATTTGGATTGGAATGGGATTGAGACTGGCTCTGGGGCCTCCTCCTGTTGCAATACTCCCCCAGAGACTGACACAGAGAGTGGGCAGCTGACTGTCTCCTCTCCGTGGGGCCGGTGCTGGGAGGGCCCGTGGATATTTGCCTCTCTCACCCCAGCAGGTGCAGTTTGGAGCTCCCTCTGGAGCTGGGGTTTCCCACCTGCAGCGTCACACTCATCTCAAACCAGATGTCCCAGAGCAGCTCCTCCACCTCCTGGCTCCAGGTGTGTGAGGGGAGGTCTCTGCCCATCTTTAGTTGGAATGGGCACATCTGGATCCAGCAACAAAGTGCTCTCGGGAAGAAGGAAGCAGCAGCGGGGCCCAATCCTGCTCCCTGACTTATTTCTGCTTGTGAAGGAGGCAGCACTGGAATCACAGAGTCATTAAGGTTGGGGAAGATCTCCAAGACCATCAAGTCCAACTTGACTGAACACAGCCATGGCCACCAAACCATACCATGAAGTGCCATGTCCAGTCACTTTCTGAACACCTCCACGGTGCCCCCACCGCTGCCCCAGGCAGCTGTGCCAATGCTTAAACACTCTTTCAGTGGAGAAATTTTTCTTACTATCCAATCAGAACCTCCCCTGGTGCAACTTGAGGTTGTTTCCCCTTGTCCTGTCATCAGCTGCCTGAGAGAAGAGGTCAAACCCCATCTCATCACAACCTCCTTGCAGGGAGCTGTAGAGGTCAGGTTTGTGAAGGACAATGGGCTGAAAACTAGTGCAAACACGGTGTTGATGCTGTTACGAGAATTCAGCATTTATGAGAAAATTACACACCTTTTGAGGCAGTGGCACAAACCTTAATCAGTGGCATGAAGGGTGCACAGAATCTACAGAAATTTGCCTCTTTGGTAGAGACTTATCATGGATCTGATGGAGCACTAAAACGTGAGCCAACATCAGAAAACGCAGTTCATGAGAGAAGACATGAGGTGCTTTATTGAGTGTCCTTTGTGGAGGGGGCACGACCCTCCCCAACACAGATCAGGGAAGGCCCAGGCTGAGCAGAGAAGGATGGAAGGGTGTTCACCAGTGGACACAGCAAGAGATTGTGCACACAGTGAAGAAGGAAAATAACCTGGATCCAGCCTCCCTCAGCTGCAGAGGCTTCTGGATTGAAGTTTTCCTTAGAAAGCAGGAAAATGGAAAGGGAGCAAACAAAATAAAGGGAGAGGAGGAGCCCTAGAGACAAGAGGGGGCTTGGGATGTCCCCCCGTGAAGACCCAGCCTGACTGTTGGAGGGTTCAGTGGCACAGCTGATGAGCTTTGGAGGGGCTCCAACATCATTTGACAGATAGGAGTGGGGAATAAGAGGAAAGAGGACCCAGAGCATCTGGGTCTTCAGGAGAAGCAGCCACCAAGGGGGGGCTGCTGGGAGAGGTGTCTCCTGGGACTCCTCTGCACCCATGGCTGGGCTAACTCACTGCTCTGCTCCTGTTCCAACAGCTCTGCTCAGACAGGTGACTCACGCAGCATTTTTAGCTCCTTACATAACCAATGCCAACAGGGAAGGTGTTACAGCACTGCTGCCAACACAAATGCCCAGGGACCATCTCTGCTCTCAGGAAAATGAGTAAGCACCCCCTCCAGAACAGGCTGAGAGCATCTCTCACACATCACCAGCATGGGATTTTGCAACAGGGATGAGCCGGAGCTCTACCTCTGTTGGCAGCTGTTTTACCAAACTCAGAGCTGGTGGGGCCCAGGAAAATGTCTGTAATGCCATTGCAAACCCTGATCCACGGAGTTATAAGTCTCTAGGCACAACCCCTTGGCCCAGTGATCTGTTCTCTGGGGGGACCAGGGACAGCACCCAGGGAATGGCCTGGAGCTGTGTCAGGGCAGGGGCAGGTTGGATCTCAGGGAAAGGTTCTTCCCCCAGAGGGTGGTTGGGCACTGCCCAGGCTCCCCAGGGCAGTGGGCACAGCCCCAAGGCTGCCAGAGCTCCAGGAGGCTTTGGCTGATCCTCTGGGGCACATGGGGTGACTCTTGGGGCTGGGCCTGTGCAGGGCTGAGGGTTGGACTGGATGGGCCTTGGGGGTCCTTTCCAACTCAGCATATTCTGGGATTCAGGACTGAACAGCAACAGGGAACTTCTTGAATCTCTCAACCATGTTTTCTACTGAGTTGCAGAGGTTGGTCCCTCAAGTTTTGTGCCGCAGAATAAGTGTGAAGTGGCCTTAACAAAAGGCAGTATTTTATCATGTTCTGCAAATTTTGCATCTCAGCTGGCTGCCCAAAACAGCATCTGCCTCACACCTGCCGCCAGCACCAAGGGAAACTCCCCTATTAAAGATTCTGTCCCCAGGAAAGAGAATGACACTGTTGCCTTGCAGACACACACCACACCCAGCACTTACTGCTAGTGGGGCTGGTAACCACTTCAAAGAGCACTGCCCTGAGTAATGTTAATTTCTGAGAGGGTTAAATCAACATTTCCCCAGTGAGAACACCCAGCAGACCCAGAGAGCGCTGCTGGGGAGGAGTCTGAGCTGAGCACGTCTGACTGGCTGACCCAGAACAGAGAGGAAAGACTGAGGGGTCCAGATCCTGGGTGCTAAGGCCTCTCTAACAGCTCGCGTGAGAGATGATCCCAAAAACTGCTGCATGAGATGATCCCCAAAAAACGATGTCTCCTTATATTTCAGAATAAGTGAAGGAAAGCTGTGCCCCTGCCCATTTCACCTTAGAGAAGTTTCCTTTCCCCAGATCTGGTGATAACGTGGGGCCCTGTGTGTGTGGGGAGGTGCTGGAGGGTCTCTGCCCCATTTTTGTGCAAAAACTGATCACAGCTGGGGTGTTTTAGAGGAGGTAAAACAGAATTCATAGCCCAGAGGCAGCAGCCAAGTCCCAGACCAGCCCTGCAGCCCCAGATTAGATCAGAACCACTGTTTCACCAGAGGCAAAGGAAGAACTCCTGTTTCCTCCAGGAGGGTTTGGGAATTCCACCCTGCCCAGAACATGCAATCCAAGCACAGAATGCCAGTGTGCTCTGTCAACAAGGCCAAAAAGCTCTTCTGTAAAACATCTCCTTATGCTCAAGGACCTGCTCATGGCACCAAGTCAACTCCTTTTTCCAAAGCCAGGCTCGTTTCCTTCCTGCAGGCAACCCCTGACACACAGGTTGGTCTGCCCTAAAATTACAGCCTTTTTCATTCCCCAACCTACCTCCAGTGACCTCAGCTCTGCCTGTGCTGCTCCTCAACCCCAGTTAAAATAATATATTACCAGAGTGGTCTCTTCATGCCCTTCTTCCAAATGGATTACCCAGAATCCTGGCATTTTGCTCTTAATTCCACAACTGACACAATTCCATCCTGCCTCTGGGAAAGGGTTAAAGCTCATGATCCCACAAACCTGTAGGATGGGAACGAATGTCTTATGTCCTCACAACCTTTCCACCACCACCCACCCCCTCACTTCCAAGGCAGATTTGGAATTCCTGGTGTAAGAACGTGATTCCATGAGGATTGGGAACAGAACTGGAGTGCACTAGGAACATTTTCCTTTGAGCAGATGTCTCAATTAGCTGCTCTCTGTAGAAGTTACTCCTTTTTTACCTTTTACAGGGAACCCTCTCTGATGGTTCCTTGCCCAGTGATGGCAGAGGTTTTAAGAGAGCAAAAGAGAGACTCATTAAACACAACTGGAACTTTTAAAGTGAATTTTTTCATTAGGGAAGCAGGATTGGCTCAGCCTGGGGGTGTCAGTGCCCAGGATTCCAGAGTTTCCACCACGACTCCTTCATTGCTGCTTCAGTGATGCCCAAACTGAGAACTTCTGCTCAAGCCAGGCAGCCCAGGCTCATTTAGCTGAGTTAGGGAGCCAATTTGGATCCCTGTGAGCAGGTGGCTCCACTCTGAGAACGTTCCTGGCTTTTTCAAGTAACAAATGTAGTTCAAAAAATGCCTAAAACTTGTTCATGCTACAGCAAAGCAACCAGAGTTAATAATTCACAGTGTCAATGCAGTACAGGAGTTACAATGACTATAAACCATCACCCATTTCCTTGAAACACCATCTCCTGCTAAAGAATTACTTCTTTAAATACCAGATAATTTTCTAGATCACTGTAACAGGTCACCTGGAGGAGACACTGCTGGCTGTCCTCCTTTCCTGCCTGATTACACTGATAAGCAAAACACAGCTTTGAACCCTCTTATCAGCTTCAGAGTTGCCTCCAACACAGTGAAACAAGGCTTCCCATGTAGTAGCACCTGCATTCTTCTTCTGCCAGCAGCAGAATCCTTCTGCTTTCAACAGCACATCTCTCTGCTGCCTCTGGAGAGACAGACACGAGAGGAAGTGGAGCACAAAAGAGCTGCTGGATCTGCCTATGAGGCTGAAGAGAAGCTGTTCTGATTCATTAGGACCAACCAGGCTCTGAACAGCCTTTTTGTCCAAGGTAAAGTGAAATCCAGAAGGTTATGGAAACACTGATGGATCTAATGGGTAGTAATAGGTAGGAAAAGCTACGTAGGAACTGGGGAGGTTCAGGTTGGATGTCAGGGAAAATTTCTTCACTGGAAGGGTGGTCAGGCACTCCATGGAACAGGCTGCCCAGGGAGTCACCATCCCTGGAAGTGTTCCAAACATGAGTAGATGTGGCACTTCATGATATGGTTCAGTGGCATGGTGGGATTCAGTCAAAGGTTGGACTTGATGATCCTGGAGGTCATTTCCAACCTTCGTGATTCTGTGATTCTCTGAAGTGTGGAATGTGATCCAAGAAAGCTTTGCTTAATCATAGTCCTTTGAGATTTCCTAGAGGAAAAAGGCCTCAGGTAGAAGTCTCCCTACTCCCCTCCTGCCTTTGACCCCCAGCATCTCTGTGACTTCACATCTCAAACCGTTTGGGGAGCAGAGAACAGGCAACTCTGTTCCTGGTTCTCCAGTCTGTGCAGCCTGCAGTGATCACACCCCTCGCCTTGGGAGCAGGACCTTGCAGTACTTGAATCTCAGCAAAATCCCAGCTTCACAGGAGAGGTGGAAAACCCTTCCACCTAGACTATTTCCCGGATGGATGGTCAGGCATTTTGGAGAGGTGGATTTAAACATCTTGGAGCAGAGAAGTGTCTGGAGACCCAGCTCCTCATGTCAGTCAGTGACCTAACCAGGGTTTTGTGCTGCTGGAGAAGACACAAGGAGGGGCCCACTGCAGCAGAGACAGGCACAGGGCAAAGAACCACAGTCAGCCCTTTCAGAGTCCAAATCCACGTCCAGCGGCATCTCTGCAGCCCTGGACCTGGATCACACTCCACACTCACACAGTCCCCACCTGAGCATCTCGTACAGACCAGGTTCTGCAGCTCCTCAGCCCCATCCAAGGTGCCTCTCTCCACTTTGCTGGGTCTGGGACTGAGGTGCCAAACAAGGCTCAGGATTCCCACCCCTGCTCAGGCAGTGCAGCGCTGAACCTCAGGCAATGCATGCCTGGTGCTGGGCCAGCACCCAGAGACCCCCAGAGGAATCGGGCAAATCATCCTGCTTGTGCTACAGGCTCCACCAGCATCACCTCTCCCACCCCATTTGAGCCATGGGAGGCTTTTCCACCTGCTGGGAATAGAGGTTCATTTCAGCCTTTGCCTGAGAGCTGCACAGTGTGCAATGATCTGAAGAAATCACTGGAACCAGTCCCATGTGGCTTCTTCCCGGCCCAGGACAGCAGAGGGACCAACAGGGCCTGTCTTGTTTTCCTTCCCTATCAGAGGCTTCCTGGGGGCTGGTTGAAAACACGGCAGAGATGATGTTCTGTGCTGCCACCCAGTTTCAAGGGGTCCTGCAGGAAGAGAGCTACAGAGTTATCAATTCAGGTGAGTAAGAAGGATCTCAAGGGGGCCTGAACATCTCTGATGGGTAGAAAACCTCTCCCCTCCACCGCCAGGTCTCCAGACCCTGCTGCTCCTTCTCCTCCCTGGATGACAAGTGTTATTCCAAGCCTGCAGGCAAGCTGTGAATATGCAAACATGCACACCCTGCATTAACATCAGCAGCAATGTTTAAATCACACTCTAGAGGCCAATTGGCTAACATTCAAAGGTGACACAGAGAGAGCAGCCCTCGAACAAAGCATCAGATGTGCAGGGGTTGTTCCAACTTGCCCACATTCCCTGCTCTCCACTACCCTGAGAGGGCAGATCCAGCATGGGAAACTGGGCACCCAGTGAGGCAAAACCCACAGCCAAGGCTGGAGGGTTTCACGGGGCAGAAAAATGGGTTTCTTTTCAAGATGTACATGAGCAGCTGCCCACAGAATCCCAGAATTGTTAGGGCTGGAAGGGATCCCTGGAGATCATCCAGTCCCTCCCCCTGCCCAAGCAGGGTCACCTGGAGCAGGTGACACAGGGACATGGCCAGGTGGGTTTGGGATGTCTCCGGACAGGGAGACTCCACACCCTCCCTGGGCAGTTGTTCCGGGCTCTGCCACCTCCATGGAAAGAAGTTCTTCCTCACGTTGAGGTGGAACTTGTTATGTTTTAATTTATGGCCACTGCTCCTCATCCTCTCACTGGGCACCACTGGACAGGGTCTGGCACGGTGCCCAGTTAGACCAAGGCTCCAGGCTTCTATCCAGAAAATGGATCCCTCCCCAAAAGCGAGACGTAGCAATTGGTGTCACAGCTCGGACTTGACATCTTCCTTCAGTGCCCAGCTCCTGGATTCCTGGTGTGATGTGAGACTCAGTTCTTTTCACAGAGATTACAATGTGCTCCAGCCCCCTGGTGAAAAGAACACTTCAAACCTGATATTTTTGGCTCCATATAAAAAAACCCAACCCCAAAACATTAAAAAAGCCATTTAAAAAGCCCCACACTGACATTCTTCAGCCAGATGTTGAAGTCAGTGTTATACTGACATAATTTCATGATCCTTTACTTTTCTGATCTGAGTGAAAAATTACTGTACTAACTCCCCTAGGGATATGGCCAATAAAATAGCATTTGAACTGTGGGCTCTCTCTAAAACTTTTTTTATAAAAAGTAAACTGTCTTTATTTAAGTAGCTGCACTTCGTTTTTCCCCCCAGTTTTCATACCTTTCACAAAACCCTGGGTCCTGGCCCCAAAACCTCTCCAGTTGTGCCACATGGAGCCCTCCAGCTCCTCTCTCAGAAGTCAGAACGAGAGTTGCAAGAGCAACTCAAGGTGTAGTTGAGGAGAAAGGCAGAAGGAGGAGGGTGCAAAGGGGTGCCTTGGTCACTTTGGCTCCCGTTTTCCCAAGGGAATGGCTCACACGCAAGAACAACACCACCATCTCCAAGGTAAGGTGTGTGTGAAGCACCAGCACTTCAGGCCATGCTGGGCTCCACTTTCCCTGCCATGTCTGGCCTAAGATTTGCCACAATCCCATGGCAGCAAAGAGGGATCCCTCCCCTCTGTATTTAGGACACAAGTTTTTTGTATTTGCTTAACACTTTTTACCTAAGATTTTCCGCATCACACAACACTCTGGGGAGGAACAAATCCTCAAGGGGCACAATCCGACTGTCCAACCATTCCCTTACAATACCCACCCCTCTGTCCAAGGGTCTTCTTTCCCAGTTCACTCCATTATCTCCAAAATTTCTCCTCCGATCGCACCTTCCTTTGCAGTGACACGTGACAGCCTGTGAGCTTGGAAGGACCCTCTTGAACAGGAACTCCTGTCTGACACCTTGTCTAGCCCAGGCTGGAGAATTCCCCCTGTTCCCTGTCGTGGCTCCTTTTAGGGACCAGGGAAACCATTACAGAAACCATGATATTTCAAAACAACTCGGAAAAGGGCCATGTTTGAGGTGTTTGGAACCAGACCCCGTGTCCTGGAGGAACCTCCTGAACAGTGGGACGCGAGCTGCTCCTTCCCACTGGGCCTGGGGATGAGACTCTGCCTGTGGGGTGGGGCCTTCAGCAATAGGGCACAGACACTGTAACAACTGCTGGCCCATAACCATGAGCTGACATTGAGATGCTCTTTCCTGCTGCTCCTTTTTCTTCCATTGCTCCACCTCTCCTTGACATCTTGACATCTCTCACTCATTCCCTTTTCTTGCCCTATTGTCCTCCTTTTCACTTAAAACTCACCTACTATGGAAAGCAAAAGGAAAAGAGGAGAGGAAAAAGACAAAAGAAAATGGAATTAATCCTGGTGTAGTTATAACACCAAAAACAGGGGAAGATAAAGGGGAAGGAAAAGCAGGGGAGCACAGCCATGGGATGCAGATGGGGAAAGATGTGCAGGGAAAGTGTGGAAAGATTCAGTCAGGGAAATGTGGAAATAGAAGAGGAAAGGAAAAGGCCACCCTGTCTGAGGAAAGAGAGTTATCCAAGAGCGCACACACAGGGGAACAGTCAGTGGGGCAGGTTGGATCTCAGGAAAAGGTTCTTCCCCCAGCTGGGCACTGACCAGGCTCCCCAGGGCAGTGGGCACAGCCCCAAGGTGCCAGAGCTCCAGGAGGCTTTGGCTGATCCTCTGGGGCACATGGGGTGACTCTTGGGGCTGGGCCTGTGCAGGGCTGAGGGTTGCACTGGATGGGCCTTGGGGGTCCCTTCCAGCTTGGCACATTCTCGAATTCCGGGGTTCTGTGATGGCACACCTGGAGGCAGTGGGATGGTGTGGGTTCATAGTCACTGTGTCCCCAGCAGCAGGTGCCCAGGTGGGCATGGCAGCACAGGGAAGTCTGAAGGTTTCATACACATAAGACCAGCCCTGAGAGCATGAGAACATCCTGCTGTGCACCACTTTGTAGCTGAGCATTGTCCCCTTTAACTCAGACCTCTCCACCCCCTATCCCAGACTGGCTCATTCCTTCCCTGTTCACAATTCCCACTTGCTTTATCAGGCCCTGATTTGGCTGCTCTCCTTCATATCCTGTCCCTCTGAGCTCTTGGCTCTGCTCCCCTCCCCTGGCACGGCTGGGGGGGAGCTCCAGGTCTGAGGCATTTCTGCTCCATCAGTCACTTCTTCTCTGTCTCCTGGTGAGTGTCCCCAGGGATGGTGACAGTGGAGCTGAACTGCTCCAGCACTGCGCAGGGAGGACACCTCAGGGGCCAAGTAGCACATGTCCCTGCTGGGGTTGGTGACTTGGTTGGGGTTTGTTCTGCAGGAGCCAGGATCTGCAGGGTCTGGCTCCTCACCTGAGCTCCCTGGAAAGCCCACGCTGGGACTGGTGGAAAGCTGGTGTTGTGGCTGATTCCAGCTCCATGGAAAACCCATGCTGGGGCTGATCCCAGCTCCATGGAAAACTGGCACTGGGGCCGATCCCAGCTCCATGGAAAGCTGGCATTAGGGCTGCTGCCAGCTCCAGCCCCAGTGAAACCAGCATTGGGACCAATCCCAATTCCATGGAAAGCTGGTATGGTGGCTGACCCCAGCTCCATGGAAAGCCAGCACTGGGGTTGATCCCAGCTCCATTGAAAGCTGGGATTGGGGCTGATCTGACCCCAGCTCCATGGAAAGCTGGAGTTGAGGCTGATCCCAGCTCCATGGAAAGCCAAGCCCCACCCTTTGGCCCGGGATAATATTTTTCTGCCGCCTTGCCAGGGCTGTCCTTTGTTTTCTGAGCTGTTGCTACGCACCTGAGGCACACGAGGGAAGTCGTCTCTCCAGAGGAAACAACACTGGCAAAAAGTCACCAAATCATTGTTCTGGTGCTTTCTGTGTCCTGGACAAACACGTGAATCTGCTCCTGTTTATCAGGAGGCACAAGGGCAGCATTTTCTGGTGATCCTCAGAGGTGATTTGGCCACTGGATCTGCTGGGCTCAGTGGCAGCACTTGGCCCCAAAAACAAAACCAGGAAGAGACTAAGTGTTCCCATACAACTTCCAGCACAATCAGCAGCCCTCCTCGAAAGCCCCTCTGAAACGAGAAATGGGAGAGGGAAAAAACAATTAACAACAGAGACTTTATTAAAAAAAAACAAAAAAAAAAAAAGGAAAAAAAAGAAAAAGACAATTCTTCCATTAATCAGACCCTTATCAGCAGCAAGGTGATAGAAAGCCAGGGTTTAAATAGAAGTGAGCAAATGTGTTTGTGCTGCTGTGGAGAGCCTTGTCTATGTGAGCAGGAATGTGGCTGCATCCTGTTTTCCTTGCTGGTGGGGGAGGAATCCGCTCAGGATTCCTTGAAAGGCTGCGGTGTGTTTTCCACCAGCTCGGTGTTGGGTCTGTGAATTGGGTTCCTGCTTCTCAGCATCCTGGAGAGCAGCTTTGTGCTCAAAGGGATCCCAAAACAGTGGCTGTGTTTTGTAGGAAAAGGCCTGTCATCCTTCCATCACAGCAGCAGGTGCCTCGGCCCCAGCATCCGCCTCCCTCTGGGCTCCATCCGACTCTGCTGCTGCCTGGGGACAGCAGGACAAGCCCCAAAGCAGGGGGATTTAGGATTCCAGTGATATTTTACTCACTCCCCACTCACCTGTGCCTTTGCAACACAGGCAAAACTTGAATTGTAAAGGAGGGAGAGGTCAGAGAGAGCCCAGGGAGGACTGTGCTCCCTCCTGCACGAGCTGGGCAGTGTCTTGGGGTGCCAAATGCCCTCAGCTCTCAGGGATCTCCAGACAAGGCAACAGGCGAGGAAAGATCCCCAGTCCCTCTGCTCCTGTTGCCTGTGAGGAACCTTTGAAGGGCACTTGGTCATTGCCTCCTTCATGGCAAACCCTCAGGGACAGTGTCCAACCTCTGTCAGCTCCTCAGCCCCATCCCCAGTGCCAGGAAGGGCTTCTCTGAACCCCCCTGGCTTTTCCCCTCTGCCAGGGGTGTTTTCTGCTCCACTGCATCCATCCCTTTTCAGCACAACCTCATTCCATGGTGCTGTGCTGGATGTTCAGTGAACCTTCCCCGTGTCCCACTGCCATGGCATTAAATCTCGGGCTGTCTTTAACACCAGGACACCTAAAATTTATAAACACCTTCTGTCCTCTTCTCAGCCCCAACCTCTCACCAAAGGAATCACAGTCACCCCTCCATCCTGCCCCTTGTCAGTGCAGCTCCTGCCAGGTTGAACAGTTCCAGCTCACACCCAACACCCTTTTCTGCACCAAAACTCCAGCTCGCTTGGAGGGAGATGTCACCTGTCCAAATCTCTTAGGACTGTCCTTGGAGCACTGGCCACACAAATATAAAGTTTGGCTTTCCTGGGAATGTCACCCCAGAGCAAGTTTGCAGAAGTGGCAAAGCCAGCCAGCACTGCAGCCCCAGCATAATTAAGCAGCATTTTCATTCACGTCATCCCCTGGCTTTGGCTTGGCTTTTATTATAGTCATTACAAAGACAGATATTACTTTTGGATTGACTCACTTGATGGGTTGATCAGCACTTTATTGTAGCCTCCAGTTATAGCACTTTTTATGGCATCCAGAAGAACTTAACCATTAGCACACTATTAGGAAGAACACTGGCAGCTGATTAAGTTGCTGAAGGTCAAAGACATTTTTCTTAATTGCTCCATGTGTGCTCCCTCCTCCTCCCCCTCCAACAGAGCTGGAGGGAGATTATTCTCTTTTAATAATAAAGTCCCAGAGCCATACCCTGGATTTGCCATCAAATCCCCAGGGAGAGGGCTATTCACCATCTTAAATCTTGTCTAAACTGTTATCGCCTCGCTGCTGAAATGAAGTCTTGGATATTTTCATGACATGTATGAAACTAAAAAAAGCCATCAGGGTGACTTATTGGATTCGTTAACACACATTGCAAATAATGGGCTAATAGGGTCCTAATAAAAGGGATGGATGTGCTGAAGGGAGGTCCCCGTGTTTTTGGAGGGAGAGGGGAGAGGATTTTCCAGCCTCTCTGAGTTCTCAGGACTCCTGGTTGTGGTTGTTCCCCTCTGTGCTCCTTGTCTCAGCAGCAAACACCCTCAGAGCCCCTTCCAGGGCCTAAAGGGGCTCCAGGAGAGCTGGAGAGGGACTGGGGAAAAGGGACGGAGTCACAGGACCAGGGGAATGGCTTCCCACTGCCAGAGGCAGGTTTAGGTGGGATGCTGGGAGGGAAATCCTTCCCTCTGAGGGTGGGGAGGGCTCCAAGTTGTGGCTGTTGCCAGAACAGCCCCGTCACAGGCAAGAAGGGATCCCAGAGTTCACGAAAGCTTTTCCAATCAGCCTTGTCATCCTCTCCTCTGGAATGCAGCGCTTCAGGTGTTTTCCCACTAACTCACAGGGAAAGCTGCTCAGCAAGGTGTTCATACCCCGTGCTCCAGGCTACACCGGCTGTGCACTGAGCTGTGCTTCCAGCCTGCTCCTCGTGCACCACAGGAGTGGGGATTTAGCTGAGCCAGTGGCACCTTCCCTCCTGCCGCCAACACAGCTGCGAACAGGGAGCTTCTTTAAATCAAAAAACAAGCAGTTTTCCCCTCTGTGCTCCTCGTCTCAGCAGCACACACCCTCTGGGATCAGAGCAGAGCGTGAAAGGGAGGGTAACTTCTTCCTGAGAGATCGGATATGAGGGAGAAATTGTTCCCTATGAGGGAGCAGGTTGCCCAGAGAAGCTGTGGCTGCCCCGGGATCCCTGGAAGTGTCCAAGGCCAGGTTGGATGGGGCTTGGAGCCACCTGGGCTAGTGGAAGGTGTCCCTGCCCACGGCAGGGGTGGACCAAGATGAGCTTTAAGATCCCCTCCAACCCAAACTGTTCTGGCATTCTATGATTCTATGATTCCATGACTCTGTGACCTGCACCACTTCCAAACAAATCCACACGTTGAGCCAGGAAAAGCAGCCACGAGCCTCGTGCTCCTGGAGAGGGGACACACCCAGTGATAGGACACGGCTCTGCTCTGGCTGCAGGGTGAGTTGAAGGCTTCAGCTCCCTTCTCAGGCAGAGTGTTGCTGAGGGTGCTCACACCTCCCAGGCCCCACCAAACTCCTTGTGGGATCAAGGATATACTTACCTGGAGCTCACTGCCAGGTGAGCCTTGGGCTTGTGGTCAGGACAAGGAACGTGATTTTAAACTGTGTGACTGTGCCCATTTCAATGTTCTGCTTCAGCCTCTCCCCTCTCACAGGGTGGGAATCTCTGCCCTCCTCCTGCCACCTGAGCTGAGAAACCAAAATCCCTGTAAGCCATTTCAAGGGTAAATTCCACCTGTAGAATGATCCTGGTGGCCTCCCACATTCCAGAGTCTCAGCCACGTGTTTAGTGGCTCGTGGGGCTTCATCTTTCAGCTCTGGACTCATCTGAAGTCACTGCATGATCAGAAACATCTTTCCTCCCTTCTCCTGAATTGGATTTCTCCCAGTTTAGTTTTCCCATGAGGGTTTAGTCAGTGCTAGAGGTGAAAGGCAGGATGAGGTTCAACCTCTCCACGTAGAGCAGCCAAGGGGGGTCAGTGAACTGTCTCACCTCTGCAGGGGACCCTGATGGAGAAGTGCTTTGGGGAGGAACAAACTGTTTCCTTTGGACAAGGGAGTGGCTGTGAGGGCTCCCCGAGGGTCTTACAGAACTCGGACAGGTGAGAGACACCCAGCTGCTCATCCATCAGCAGGTGTGAGGCTGAGGAAAGGACTTCAAACAGGCTCACAGGCAGTGCCCAGAGGAAGGTGTGGCAGATGGAGGTGTCCTTCACCGGCTCCACCTGCCTTGGCTTTCCTACCAATGCCTTGCAAAGGAAGTGATTAAGGGTCAAAGCAGACCTTGTTCTCCTGGGAGAGATCAGTGTTTTACACTTCACTCTTGCCTGGATCAGATAAGACAGGCTGTGGTCAGTTACTGGGATGCCCAGACCTGGGGATGACATCCAAAGAGCCTGTGGCTTTCCTTGTCCGCCAGCCAGGAGATCCTGAAGATGCGGGATGCAGTGACCACAGACATCTCCCAGCCTTTGGCAGAAGGTGTGGATTTTTTAGCTGACATCCACTGTGGATCTACTTTTTTCTTGTTCCGTCCAACTCATGGCAACCAGACAAGTCCATAACCTTCAGACCCAAGGAACTGGACCCAGAGACACAATCTGGCAAGTTTAAACATGGAAATTACATCAAACCCTCCATTTCCTTGGCTAAAACTACCCATGGACACGTGTCAGATCCTGCAGTAGTCTGTGGAAGCCAAACCACAGGGAGCTCCCCAGCCTTGGCCCAAGGGACTGGAGAACCTCTCGGTAGTGGAGGGCACTGAGAAGCTCCCACTCCGCTGAACTGTGATATTCTAAGCTTGGCTTTCCATCACAAGCTCAAGGAGGTATTTCCCAGGGAAAAGACCTTCTGCAGAATCTCTGCCTCAGTGCCTTTAGTTCTGGCTTTAGTCTTGTGCAGGAGTGACAGATCTCTGGGAGAGACGGAATGCTGGGGACAGAGGCTCGGCTGCTGCAGAGGCCCCCAGCCCTGTCTAGAGGGTCTGTGCTGCTGGACCACATCCCACCTCCACAGACGCACTGGGAGCTGCACGTGCAGCTCAGGCCAGAGGTGCCCAAACCAAAGGCACAGGGACCAGCTGCTGGCCCGTGGCAAGTCATGACCCTGCACCATTCAGTGTCCCATTCAGTGTCCCCTCTGCTCCTGCTGCACCCTGGGCCTTATTCCACAGAATCATAGATCCATAGAGCAGTTTGGGATGGGAGGGACCTTAAAAACCATCTCATTCCACTCCCTGCAGGGACACCTTCCACTAGCCCAGGTTGCTCCAAGCCCCGTCCAACCTGGCCTTGGTCCTTGGATGGGGCAGCCACAGCTTGTCTGGGCAACCTGTGCCAGGGTCTCACCACCCTCAAGGGGAAAAAATTATCCCTAACATCTAATCTAAACCTCTCTCTTTCAGTCTGAAGCCATTCCCCCTTGTCCTGTCACTGCAGTTCTGATGAACAGTCCCTCTGGGGCTTCCCTGTAGCCCCTTCAGATACTGGAAGGTGCCCTGAGGTCTCCACACAACCTTCTCTTCTCCAGGACGAACACCCCAACTTTCTCAGCCTGTGATTTCATAAGGCCCAGTTCTTCCACAAAGTGATCCAGACCAAACCAGTTCAAAATTATAAAATTCCAGGCAGAAAATCTCCTCTCAAAGCAGATACCTGCCCTGGACAGCTGCTTCTCTCCATGGAGGCATCTAGGGGCTAGTCCTGAGAAGCCATCACCCAAATACCTCTCACTCAAACCATCCTTATATTTTGTGTCTTCTCCCAAGCAGAACCCAACAGTTCAACAAATATGAGAAGGGAATGAAGTCCCATCAAAAAGAATATTGATTGCCTGGTGAGAACAGAACTGTCCCAGGGTGCAGAAGGGAGTTTTGCTGCCTGTGGGCCACCTAGGAACTCCTGAAAAATTCCACAGTCACATGCAGGGAACAAGAGGTCCACTTTCTTGGGCATTGTCAAGCATAAAAAAGACTGTTTGATCAAAAAGCTGCAAGTTAGGAAAGATTGCCCTGTCATTTATACTTAGAACTGGCTTTGAAGGTTGCCTGATTTCCTGCATTTTCCTCTTAAATGAAGTTTTATTGTTGTGTTCTTTCCTGTTGTGTGTGAGAATTTATAAAACATGCCTCCTTCAACCTACTTCAGCTAATCTTTGTCAGTGGATTCAACAACCTCGAGAAAAAGCACAGTCCTCTCTTATCCCTTTTCACCCTAATTAAGATGCTCTTCAGCATCTCCTTTCTCTTCTTCCCTCGGGTGGTACCTAATTAGGGCTTCTAATTAGAGCTGCACCCGAAGGGCTGGGCTTTGCACGGGCGTTGGGATCAGTGCAGGCACCACCACGGAGTTCCTGCCAGGCTCAGGTTGTCCCTGGGCACTTGGTGGGACTGAGGGGCTTTGTAGAACGCCCCTGGCAGAGTTCTGCTGAGGTTCTGTGATCAGGGCCCTGGGGGGACTTTTCTGGATGTCTGGCCTGTGGCATTTTTAAGCTGGTTTTCCAGAGACGTTGACTTCCAGTATTTCCTCACGTGGAACTCTCCCAGTGAGTCCAAAGATTCCTCACGTGAATTTGGGGAACCTGCCTTGGAAGATCTTCCATCATTCATCCCTATGTCAAATTTTTCTCTATTAATTGATCGTAGGGCCCCAAAAAAGCAACAACCCACCCACAGTGATTAGTTCCAATTTTCTCTCTCCCTGTTTGGATGTATTTTCAAGCCCACAGACTGTAGAAAGGCTGGAGAGTATGTTTTATGGTCCTTCGTCCAGCAAATATGATGCTTCTCACACCCCAAACAGGGATGTTTGTTCTCTGGGACCAAGGGCTGACCGAGTCAGAGTTCCTTTGTGACTTAAGAAAGATAAATAATAGCCTGAGCTCAAGGCTTGCTCAACAGACACTCCAGATAGTGGGGAAATCTTTCCTGGGAAGTGCATGAATGTCCAACAACCCTCAGCTTCCTCATTCACACCACCTGAAATCAGTCCAAGCAGGACATCGTGGGAATTACCCAAAACAGGCAAAATCCTCAGGCCTGTTCTGGAGCTGGGCTGAGCAGAAGAGGGGAGGATTGCACTTCAGATGTTTTATATGGGATCCTTGCAGTGTTTCATTGTTTACCTGTAATTCAATGTCCTTCTGATCATGAGCCTTTATCATTAAATCCACAGACACAGCGACTTATTGTCATAGAAACCTCTGGAGGAACCTGGTTTTCACACCCAGCCTCGGGGGGAGGCTGGGCCAGGGGAGATGCAGCTCAGCCAGGAAAGGCAGTGGGAAAGGAGGGGCTGCAGATCTGTCCAGGAAGCCCTGGAAACCAACGGAGAAGTCACAGAGTCATAGAATATCCTGAATGGAAGGGACCCCCAAGGATCATCTAGTCCAAATCCTGGCCCTGCACAGACACCCCAACAATCCCGCCCTGTCCCTGAGAGCATTGTCCAAAGCCTCCTGGAGCTCTGGCAGCCTTGGGGCTGTGCCCACTGCCCTGGGGAGCCTGGGCAGTGCCCAACCACCCTCTGGAGGAAGAACCTTTCCCTGAGATCCAACCTGCCCCTGCCCTGACACAGCTCCAGGCCATTCCCTGGGTCCTGTCCCTGCTCACCCAGAGCAGAGATTGGAGCTGCCCCTTGGGAGGAGCTGCAGCCCCCGCTGAGCTCTGCCCTCAGTCTGCTCTGCTCCAGCTGGACACACCAAGTGCCCTCAGCTGCTCCTCATGGCCCCTCCTGACCCTTCAGCATCTTCATAACCCTCCTTTGACTGATGGCTTTTTAACTGCACTTACTTAAAAAATAATAATGTAAAACCCAACCAGCCATTGTCAGCTCTGAAGGTCGGTGGCACAGGAGGGGATGTGGTTGCTCTGTCCCTGTGGTGACACCCACGGTCACAGAGCCGTGAGGAGCATTTGAGGCAAAGGGCTCAACCCTGGGAAAACACTTCCAGGATCCCTTGGCACAAAGATCCAAGCTGGTCTGAGCACCCCCAGCCCCAAGTACAACAACCTGGGGGTAACTTCATATCAGTATCCCCACAGACATCTAGAAAGGAGGAAGGTGTTTTAAGTTAAGGAATGTTTAAGTCATCTGATGGATTTGCTTTGAACTGAAATTTATTCAGGACCATTCCCAACCTCTCCATTCCCACCCAGCTCTGCTGTGCCACTCCCTTTCCCAGTGCTTTGGACCATCTGGATTTCTCTCCCTTCACCCACCACCCCCCAGCCACCAAATAAGGAAGAAAAATCATATTGACTTTTGTCATTATTTATTACAAATTATATTTTGAAAATTACTGTCTAAAAAAATCAATAGATTTAAATAAATATACAGATTTCAGGATGCTACATATGGCAAGTGTGCAGTAGGTCACTTAAGGATGAGACATTGTCCACACAAGGAGAGATAGAGATACATAGTACTTAACAGCAGTAGTTTCATTTTAAATTACTCAGGTCACATTAAACCATGTGCAAAGTTTCCTCCCTAACAAATCTTTTCAGGATTTTTTTTTTTTTAGAATTACTCCAACCTTCAGAAAGTCAAATATAAAAAAGATTCTCTGCAGCTTTGGGGACCAAATGATTCATTTGCTGTTTCATTTATGACACAATCAGTTGGTCTCATTTTTCCCCCTCCAGGGCTTAGAGGAAAATCTAGGAGTTATTTTTTCTGTCCAACGGGACTACGCTTGCAACAGCCACAGATTTTGGTCCACCACCAGCTTCCAGCAGCCTTTAGAAATGCTCCTGTGTAATACTGGATTGGGCAGCAAGAGGGACCCAACAGTGGTTCCAGAAGAGCAATGATTTCCCTGCACTGCCCAGGGGCAGCTGCAGCCTCTGTTTCTAATGGAATTAGTCTGCCCAGGCAAACAAAAGTGCATTTGTGATACAGCTCCAGAGCCTTGAGACTGTGTTTGCCTGCAGGATTGGTTTCCAGGTCCTGGGCTCAGTGTTTTTCCCGAATTCCCCTCTCCTTCCTCGGGGCCATCAGCCCTGTGTTGCTCCATGGCTCTGGCATGGCTTTAAATCCCAGCCTTTCTCTGTGCACACAGCACTGTGCTCCCCTATGGAATCACAGAAAGGTTTGGGTTGGAAGGGACCTTAAAGTTCAGCTGGTTCCAACCCCCTCTTCCCAATCCTCCCTTGCACATCCATCCTGTCTGGCTGCCCTTCGCATTCCCCATCCAGGGTACAGTTCCCACAGTGACCTGCTATCCATATGCTGTATTTATTACACAGAGCCCAGCTCAGACACCTGATCTAAGCAAAGCAGCAAGCAAGCCTTTGGATCTGCCCCCACCACCACCTCTCTGCCTCCAGCCTCTCCTTCCAGGCAGAGCTGGAACAAAGCTGGGATGCCAGGCTGAGAGCTGGGAGTACCCTGCCCCACTGAGGGTGTGTCCAAGGAGATGAGATGGATTCACAGCCCTGAGCAGCAGCTCGGGCCCAGCAGGGCTCCCTGCCCCTGGCTCCTGCAGAGACAGGTCCCCCTCAGCCTCCCCACCCTGTGCCTGCTGGGAGGGATCACACTTGGATTTGACACCGGCTCTGGTGTGAGCCACCCTCCACCTCAACTACAGCCACTGAAGGAGCTCAGGGAAAACTCCCTTCAGTGAATTTCTCAGCCAGTGAGTGCCACTGACCACTCAGCTGGCTTCCAGGCTTCTGGATTATATATATATTTAATACAAACTGGGAGCTGTTTCAGCCTGGGAGTCTCATTCACAGGCACTGACTGACAAGAGAAAATAGTGCAAAGTTGGGCTCAGGCTGGAGGCAGCTCATCCCTGAGCACCACGACCAGCCAAAGCACCTCTGAATGGGGCCGAGCTGGCGCTGCTCAGACCCAGGTCAAAGGCAGAGCAGGGCAGGCTGGAGACACAGGCTCAGTGCTGGCACATCCAGACCTGCAGAGAACCACCTGGGCTGTGATTCCACCCTCTGCCCGGGACTCCAGAGCAGAGTTAAGCTCGTACTCCTTCAGCAAGACCCTTGCCTGATCCAAAAAGGCACAATTCAGCTCCACAACACATCTAGGACTGTATAGAGAGAGAGTTTTCCCTTTACAACAGTCTCTGGAGTACAGGCAGTGCTGGGTCAGCAACAGGAGCACGGACACTTCCACTTCTTCCCTTCCACTCACAGCCTTTCCTTCAGCTCTAATTACTGACAGCGGAGCTGGCAGCACCCACAGGACTCCAAATTCTTCTGGTGAACTTGGTATGCACCTGTTTCTTATCTCTTCTTCTTCCAGATGTTTTTCCTCCAAGGTAGAGCCGTTGGCTGTGAGTCCCTCCGGGAGCGCTGTGGATGTTTCCCAGAGTGCAGGCTGGAGGCAGCGAGGTCCCTGGGAACAGAAGAGACACCATGGTCACTCTCCAGTCCGCTTGCCCACTGCTCAGGAACAGCCCGTACTATGACGTTTATCTGCTTCTCACCAGGATTTACTGTGGGGCAGAAGATGGGGGAAGGCAGAGGGGGAATTTCCAGCCACAGCTCTATTAAGCCACAGCGGAGCCCCTTCAAGCCCAACATCCCCTTTCCATCAGTGGCAGAGGATTCAGGGGGTCCTGCAGCAGGGCATGACCCACGTGATGCTTCCCCAGATCTGCCTTTCAGACACTGTTCCCGTTGCATCTGATTTAATTGCCAACAATTAACTGATTTGCCAACTCCCTTTAGCTCATTTACGCTCCTGGAGTCTGTGGTTTCTTCCAGCAGCGCTTTCACTGATGTGAACTGAGAAAAGCTCTTTCCTTTGGTCCAAAGTTGCTGCCCAATAAATTATATTCCTCCATGATGCCATCCCCCCACCCTCTTCTTGTACATCACCCATCTGCCTGTCCCATATCAGAAGAACTTCCTACTCCAATCAAGAATTACATTTTATGTAATAATCCTCTGGATTTAGTAGGACACAAGCAACCCTGGCTCCCTCAGCTCTGAGCTCTCCATTCTACAGAGAGCAGAAATAGTCTTCTCATTTAAAGGAGACAAGAGGAGGAAGTCAGGTCAAATCCAAGTGGAAGCTGCAGTCTGGGGTCACAGCTGCTGATTTTCAAGTGCTTATGGGGGATGTTCAGGGTGGGTTTAACTGCCATCTCACCTGAGAGCCCTCAGTAGGCTGTGATGGGGAGGCTTCATGTCACCACTCTGTGGGGACCTCGTTGATGCTCCAGAACTCACTGGGAGCTTCAGACTCTGGAGGTACCTAATGAGCAAGAGGAGATTCATGAACCACCCACATCCAGACTCGCTGTGCTGAGCCCCACTGACAGACAGCTGAATGCATGATCTTGAAGGGTTAATTGCAGCTGAGAGCTATTCAGGGCTCACTTTTCCTGCTATTCCCTTCTGTCAGTCCTCAATCTATTCACATTTAATGATCGGGGATTTTAACTGTTGCCTTGCTATGGAATTAATGGCAGACCTCTACAATGACTTTGCTCCCACCTCCCCACAGTGTACACACCCCTCTGTGCTGCTGCTGAAGCGAGAGAACTGAGACCCCACGTGCTGTATAAACAGAGCTGATCACTGAGGAGATTTGGGTTCTGAGTCCCAGCTCACAGCAGTCCTGCTCTACTCCTCTGGGGTTCCAAAGCTCCACACCCTCTGTTTGCCCCTGTTCCCAGCGTGCTGCCAGCTCTGCTTTCCCACCAGTACACCCTGCACCCTGGCAGCAGGAGGAATGGAGGTAACATTGCTTTATATCAGCTAGGAAAGAGACTTTTGTACAACCAAAACACCCAGGTGGCACTGCCAGGGCCTCCTGGGAGGGCAGTGAAAGCCACTAGACAAGTTCCAGCTCTTCGCAGTGTCCCCAGGGAGCTGGAGATGCTCCAGCTCTTGAGCGCTGTCTGTCTGCCTGCCCCGTCCCCAAACAGCCCCCAGGGGCACCCTCAGGACCTCCTGACTTACCCAGGCTTGCCCTGGCAGAAGGTGGCACAGATGTTGTCCCTGGAGTGCGAGCACTGGCACCTGGCTGGTGACCTCCTGCGCCGCCTGGGCGGGCTCCCCAGGCCATAGGGAGCCGTGTGCCTGGGAAAAACAAAGGGATTCAGCCATGCCACCAACTTTTTTATTAGCCAACATGTTTACAGCACGGTCCTGGGAGGCAGCCAAGCCAGTGCCAGGATAATAAAAGACTCATCTATAGACATAAGGTGAAAAGGTCACTGATAGGTCTAAGCCTTTAAACTGCAGCTCCTCTCCCACCTGTTTTCCCCACCCTACCCCTCCCAGGGAGATTGCCACGATGTGCTGGCTTGGAAGTGGAGTTCCCTCTCCCTGCAGCAGCCCATGTGCCCGTGCAAGGGTTACCACATGGGCTGGGCAGTTCAGCTGCATGCCAGAGCACACGAGGAGCAGGGCTGGCCCAGGCCAGCAGCCTCAGCACGACACAGATGTCAGTGCTTTCCTTCCCCCGCAGGTTTAGCACACAGGACATCATACAAGGATGTCTCAGGGCCATAAGAGGCTCTGTGATCACAGCGTGCTCCCAGAGCTGTTAGCACATTCCCAGCTCCATCTCTGATGGCAATCTCCTCTCCCAAAGGGTTCAGGATTGGCAGTGACTGCAACTCTTCCCCGAGCAAGCAGCGAGTTGTATTTTCATGTCAGCAAGCATGATTATAACCACACCTGAGCACATGTGTTATGCTCCAGTGTGATGGCCATTGGTCTGAAACTGCTGGGAAAGCTGCTTTAACATTCCTGAGGGCAGGACTTGGCAGCCACCGGCCCTTAGTGCCAGCCCACCACTGTCTCATTAACAATACTGGCAGGCAGCAGCCAGGGCTAAAGTTTGCAAGCGGGGAGAGCAACTTTCTGACTTGCAGCTATAACATCTTGGTGTTAATTTGGGCTTGCAGAGGTACCTCAGAGCCCACGAGGCAGCAGCGCCCTGTGCTTTCACCCCGATCCCTGGTGAGACTGAACCTCCTGAGCAGAAGCACAGCCTGTTCCTTTCTAGGCTGAGCTTGAAATGCTGCCCCGAGCAGGTGCTCCCGGAGCCTCCCGGCACTAGGACCCTTTCCTCATCCTCCAGCAGAAAGTACAGCCACTGTCCATCCCCAGAGCTCCCTCCCCGAAAGCTGCTCGTGCTTACCCAGGTGTGTTGACCCAGATGATGTCCAGGTGACAGAAGTAAATGCATTCCTTATCCATCCAGCTGTTGCAGGAACATCGCTTGGTCCTCCGGTGCGCGGCCAGGTGGGACTCGGGCGGGGGATGGCCCAGACCTGCAGCACACGGAGGGAGGGATGAGCCGCAGGCTCGGAGCCCGTCCGTGTGCCCTCTCCGCAGCCACAGCTCCGCCGGGGACCGCGGCGATGTCTCTGTGCCGGCAGCTTTACGGGATGAGGCTGCGGCTCATCCGGAACGGCACAACCCCGGGGGCTCGTTCGGAGCGAGGGCACCGCGCAGCGCTCGCAGCCCGCAGCCCCCTCGGGCCCCCCCGTCCCCGCTCCCCCAGCCCAGGGGGTCCCCGGGGTACCGATCCCCCTCCAGCCCGGGGCTCACCGGCTTCCAGGAGGGCGAGGAGGGCGAGCGCCAGCAGCACTGCGAGATGGCGAGGCATCACTGCGGCTCTGCGGGCTGAGCTTGGCTGGGCTGGGCTGAGCTGAGCTGGGCTGGGCTGAGCCGGCGGCTTCTGGGGACTCTTCTGTGGGTTTTCCTCCTTTTCTTGCCGTCCCGGCTGTTCCACTGGAGCCGCCGCGCAGCGTCTGGAGCCGTGGGGCTCCCGGCAGGT
>VZRE01001674.1:228554-269742 GCA_013396775.1 Cephalopterus ornatus
CCCGGGGACGCCGACACCCTGCCGGGGGCACCGACACCCTCCCGGGGGCACCGACCCACCGCCGGGGACACCGACACCCCTCCGGGGGACACCAACCCATCCCCGGGGACACCGACCCACCCCCGGGAACACCGACGCACCCCTGGGGACACCGACACCTCCCCGAGGAGACCGACAGCCCCTGCCCTCCTCACCCTCCGCAGGGACACGCGTGGGGTCCTCCACCCCTTCTGTCCCGGCAGCGCCCGGGGGGATTTGGGGAGAACGAGTCCCGCGGGTGTCCGGGAGGGGATGCGGCGGGGGGTGACCGTGGCACCCCCAGAGGGTCCCGAGTGCGGCCAGAGCTGCAGGTGAAGGCAGGAGGACACACACACACAGAGGCAGAGCCCCCGTGGGATCCCCCCCGACCACCTGCCCACGCGTGGGGACTGACCCCGGCCCCACACAGCACCTCCCGGGGGAGTGGATTAAACTGAGTAAACGGGACAGAATTCAAGATGTGTTTCAAGTTTTTACTTGAAATTTCTTAATTTATTTTAATAAAATTGTAAATTGATACATTTACT
Source organism: Cephalopterus ornatus (assembly GCA_013396775.1). Taxonomy (NCBI): domain Eukaryota; kingdom Metazoa; phylum Chordata; class Aves; order Passeriformes; family Cotingidae; genus Cephalopterus; species Cephalopterus ornatus. The sequence continues at coordinate 229,121 of VZRE01001674.1, forward strand.
CGGAGTGGTCGCTCAGCTCTCGCAAATGCAGCTGTTCAATGACACTCGTCTTTCACTCTCCTTTTTTTTTCACTAAATCAATTCAAAGACTTTTGCTACGTTGAGCAATTCAAATGTCTTGCAGTAAATCTGTCCTCCCGCTGTCTGATTTTGCTGCAGGATTCACGAGGCACATTCTGATACTGTATCTGCACATTTTTAGCATACGACTCATGTAAAATAGAGTCACCTCCTGGCATGCACGGGGAGGCACTCGAAGCCGCTTCACCTGGCCCATCGTGTGTGTCAGGCAGGAGCAGGAAACTGTTCTCCAAAGAGATGCTGGGTCCTGACCACGGCAAGGATGGACCACAGCTTCCAGAATCCCCCGGGGCCACCGTTCCGGCTCCAGGCATCCCAAATCCCAGGTTAATCCTGTGAGCAGGTTAGAAAAGCCAAATCACTGCACTTGCCTTTCTGGAGATGTTCTTAAAGGCTTCTGGGGAAAGGGAGTGTATTTTATTTGTTTACTATGAGCAGTTCAGGTTTTTATTGCCCTGTTGTCGTGGGCAGATGGAAGGTGATGGCAATTACAGCCAGTGGGAGCCTCCCGCACAGTAACACGTGCAGGAGGAAAGGAAAGAGAAATAAGAAACAGGGCAATGAGGCAGAGTGTGGAAAACTGCTGCAGTCTGAGTCAGGGCTTCTGCTCACAGCACCTCGGGGAAGTAAAATGGGTTGTGATCGCAGTCCTGCAAGCAATGCCCAGAGGATTTGCCCTTCCCCCTGTGTGGGAAGCCCTCTCTGGACTCTTGCAAAATGCACACAGGAGATATGTGTGGGGAAAAGCACATTGCAGGAGCAAAGAAAACTCCTTGCTGCTCAAGTCACCAACCTGCTCTGACTGTGATGGCACAGGAGGGCTCAGATACTGTTGAGAGCTCCTTTTACGGAGAGGGGGTGAAGTGAGGGGGCACAGGGGGCCAGAGCAGATGAAAAATGTACATATGAGAATGCCATTAAAATAACAGAGCAGAGGACATCAGGCAGAGCAAATCAGGAAGACTGAAAATTTTCTTTTAAAATAATATAACATTATTTAAAGTATAATAATATAAATATAATAAGTATAATAATATAAAATAAATAAAAATGTAAAATAAGATAAAATACAATAATGAAAATAAAATATAACTGATAAAATAAAGCTTCAGTATTACAGGCAAACAAGCAGAGGGAAGTGTTTAACCTCTGTGCCAATGCAACAATTATCCTAAAGAAAACAGGGAAATACAATAGCAGCATTACCTGTTAGAGCCCATATTCCAGCTGTGCCAAGTTTCAGAGTTATGTCAGAGCTCAGATACTCTGTGACATTCCAGATGCCAGTTCAGTGATACAATAATTCTCCCTTGGCTTCCGTTCCTGGGATCCTCATTCTGGTCACTGAGGGTGAAAGCTGATCCCCTGGACGTGGGGAAGGGAACGCAGCAGTATTTGCTCACAGGGAGGAAAGGCTGGGCAGTAAATGACATTCATTTTGTCAAAGAAGGGGCTCTCTTTGAAAAGGTGCCACCAGTTGTTTGCACAAATTATGAGACAGAGCCACAGCACTGTGGCTTTCCAGGGTTCACTTGCTGAGAGGAGCAGCAGAGTCTGTCACCCACAGAGTTCGTGCCTCCAGGAAGGAAGAAGAGTCTCAAATTAACCTGATGATTTGGGCATCTGGTTCAAGCAATTTCCTTCACCTTTTGTGGCCAGAGGTCTGTCACTCAGCTCACATTTCTAAGCAGCACCTGAAGCTACACGTAACTGCAATTCTTGCTGTGTGGCTGGAAGGAGACAAGTGCCCAGATGTCTGCCTGTATCTGCCTTCAATGCCAGGTGCATAAACATCTTTACAAACCAGACCTTTCATCCAAGATTTCTCAACTGTTTTCTTCATTTCTCATAAATCCCAACAGATTGTCACAGAAAATGGAGTAAATGTTACACCCTCTTGTTCACATGTGCTGGATGGAGCCTGAACTCATTCTTTTTTTTCCAGGAAATACCCTCCTGTGCTGAGCAGGCACAAACCTGACCCACACACCTCTGGATGTTTGGCACCAGTGCTTCGCAGCTTCTAAAGGACGTGGAACTATGGAGGAACGTCTCTGTTTGGTGCAGGGATGTAGGAACCCTGCAGAGAAGAGCTGGGGTTAGCACTGCATGGACCAGCACAGCTTTAAACTGACCCTGCTCTGAGACATTTGTCCAGAACGAAAGAGTTTCTGTGAAAAAAACCAATACTTAAAAAAGGGGGGTTTTTGCCTTTAGGCTTGTGAAGAAGAATGTCCAGACATAAGGTGAAACAGATGTCTCACCATCAACCATCCCACACAGCATGTTGGACCTGATGATCTTGAAGGTCTTTTCCAACCTTAATGAGCCTGTGATTATTCTGGTGTCTGACTGTGGTGGTTTCAAGATCCTGCCTGTTTCAGGATCATAGAATATCCTGAGTTGAAAGGGACCACAAGGGTCAATGAGTCCAACCCCTGGCCCTGCACAGACACCCCAACAATCCCACCCTGTCCCTCAGAGCGTTGTCCAAAGCCTCCTGGAGCTCTGGCAGCCTTGGGGCTGTGCCCACTGCCCTGGGGAGCCTGGTCAGTGCCCAACCACCCTCTGGAGGAAGAACCTTTTCCTGAGATCCAACCTGCCCCTGCCCTGACACAGCTCCAGGCCGTTCCCTGGGTGCTGTCCCTGCTCCCCCAGAGCAGAGATCGGAGCTGCCCCTCGGGAGGAGCCGCAGCCCCCGCTGAGCTCTGTCCTCAGCCTGCTCTGCTCCAGCTGGACACACCAAGCGCCCTCAGCTGCTCCTCATGGCCCCTCCAGACCCTTCACCATCTTTATGTCCCCCCCTTAAACACTCTCTACAGCTTTAGATGTTATATTGTGCCACCCAAAACTGCCCAAACGTTCCATCCCCTCACACCACGTGCTGGGGGTTCAGCTCAGACTGGCAGCTGGTTCTCCTTCACCCCTCAGACACAGAGAAGCTTCACTTCTGCTGCAACTGTCCCTGTTTCCCCAGTCAAGAGCAGGAGCCACGGCTTTCCAAGGCCAACCCTCCTGGCATTATCACCACACTAAAATCACAAAGGAAAACAACGGGCTGGAGCAGAGGGACGGGCCAGTGCTGCACAAACACAGCTCCAAAGAAGGAACAAAGGCGTACACAGGGTCCTAAATGCCAAAGCTGGGCTTTGCCTCCTGCAGTTATTTTTTCCCTTTTGTTTCTGACTGGAGGAGTACATTGTTCACCTCATTGTGAGGAGTTCCAGGCAGACATGACGAAAGGGACAAAACAGCTCAAGACAAGAGACATCCCGTGCAGGATCCGTGGACGGGGCTGTTTGGAAACGAGGAACGAGCAAACAGGAAAGTGCTTTAACCATTGAGGAGACGGAATCCCGGCGTGTTCTTGGCCCCAGCAGGAACAATGGGGTGATGTCACGAGCCAGAATTCCCCACGGTGGATGGAAGCCCAGCAAATAACCATAACTCTTGTCGCGGGACATTAGCAACATTTTTCCACAGTTGATCATTCCTCCCGCCGAGTCGCTGTTAGGAAGTGTAGGAAAGAGACATTGTCAAGTGAGGCTTCCTTTGGGACTTTCATGGCCCCCCCCCCTTCCCCCCCCCAGATCAACACTTCAGCTGTTATAAATCACTGCTTTGTGCTGACTGGCAGGAATTCCAGCGGAGGAGATATTTCACACACAGTGAAGAAGGGTGAACACGAGGATCTGGATACTTGTAAGGGCGAGGAGGCAAAAGTCTCCTCAGTTCTGCAGGGCTTTGAGATTCCGATGAGATTTGACAATTCCAAAGGTGCTGAGGATGGCCAGGAGCTTTGGAGACACAGCCTTGCACAAACAGTGGTGGTTGGAGAACTTCAACCAAGTTTAAGGCTCCTAAATGACATGAGCAATACGGGGCCAGCCTCCAGATCCCAGACTTTCTTATTCTGGCTTAAAATCAGCTCTGTGGAAAGTCACCTGAAGTTCACCTGCAGCATCCAGGCATTTATTCCTTGAGGCAGCTCTTGAATTACCCTTTGGCTCCTTTCTTTTGCTGGGGATTGTTCCCATGGGAGGAATGGGTAGCTGGGCAGCCCTCACAGGCTGTGGCAGCTTTCAGTCTTTTTTGGGCTGTTATTGAAAATCCACACTGCTCTCACCTCTCCAAGATTTGCTCTGCAAGACCCCAGTTGGCTTCTCTGAGCCACAGAAGCTCTGGGCTGTCACTTCTGTGTTGTTCCAGGAGGGTGGCTGTCAGTACCATGGGGAGGTGGGGCTGCTTGCTGGAGCTGGACATGGGATTTCAACAGCAAAAAGGACTTCAAGGAGTCCAAGCCAGTCCTGAAATGGCAGCCCCAAAGAAAGGAGCATTGAGACAGGAGTGTTTGCATGGTGTGCTGATAGCAGCTTTGTCCCTGCTCCGTGTTTGTCTGTGGTTTGCACTATCAGGGCCTGAACACACCACGAAGGGTTGTTTACTCTGGTCCCAGTTTCCAGATCTTTGTGTGTTTTCCCCAACTGTGTTCCCAGAGAAACCCAGTGTCCCTCGCAGCCATGGGGACAGGCAGGGCCTGGAATTGCCATCCAAAGCTGCCAGAACTGCCCTGCTGCCCCGTGTCCCCACACCACAGACACGAGGTTCTCTTGCAGGGGTGAAGGACTCCCCAAGACAGAAGGTGGGGTCAGACTGTCCCTGCAGCCTGGGGTGTGCTGCCTCCATCCTTTCCAGTGAGGTGGGAAGGGGCAGGAGCAGCAGCTGGGCTGGCCTTTGCAAGGACCACCTCCCACATCTAGGAGAGCCAGCCTGGTTGTGGCATCACCCAGAAAGTGCCTGTCCCCATGTCAGGACACTGCCCTGTGCCTGCCTTCCTGTGCCAGTCAGGCTGTCATTAGGCCTGGCATCCTGTTGAGCTGCAGGAATGGATTATCTCAGTTCTGTCCTGCAGGCAGAAGGGACAAAGCAGAGGTGTTGTTCTGTAGGACGTGGTGGCACTTTCCTGCCTGAGAATTTAAATTTCCGGTGGCCACAAGAGGCTCTGAGACAGCACAGGGGGAGGACAACCATGGTCCCTTCCTGCAGGGCTTCTCCCTTTAACTGGAGGTCTCAGAAGCCGGTGGAACAGGGCAGGTTTGGTGCTCTGGGCGTTCTGGCAGTGCTGGGCTTTCCTGGGGTGTCTGTCAGGCAGCAGGAAGCCCCTGTTGATGGAAACTCCAGGGCAGTGAGAGAGGTGTGATCCCCAGGGATTCTGAAGGGGAAAAATAGAAGTGAATGTCTCAGGGACCTTTGGAATGTGCTGAACTGTCTCTAGTCTAAGGTAATTATGACTTTCTTACACAAGTGTAATTAAATTTATAGTAAAGTAACTTGGTTTTTAGTAAAATAAATGGGGGGAGTCAAGATATGACTCTGGGACACCAGTTTTAATTAAATCTAGACAAACTGGGAATATTGGGAATATATGGATGTGTGATCAGCTTTGAAGGGACATTCAACTTCATACACCAGGGCTCTGCTGATATTTTAGACTTGGATGAGACACAGCAGGAGCAGCCACACATCATCCCTTATGGCAAGATTTATCCACCTTCCTCTTCAGCATTTTGTGCTGGTGAGAGCCACAAACCTGCTGTGATCTGGTCTGGCGTTACACTTACTTTAAAGTCATAATAACTGTGCTCCTGATGACACCTTTCCATAGTGCTGGGGGAGCTCTGGCAGAGGCAGACACTGGGGAAAACTTGCAACTCAGCAAGAAATTCGCTGAATATTTTCAGCACAAGCTGTTCCCCCTCTCAAAAATGTAAGCACTCAAAAAGCTGTGAACTCCTCCTGCTCCTTCCTCACTACGTGGAGGTAGAAGAGAAGCATGTTCACCCTTTCTCTGTGGATGGAAAAGGGAATATTTGCAGTTAAAAAAGGGTTTATTTTAATAAAGTGACTGACAGTTACAATGTGTCCCTGCCTGATTACACACTTTCTGTGCCCACAAGGCAAGAAAAGCAAAGCCCTGTGTGTGTTTAGACAGCCCCATGGAGACATTCCTTGTCTGGTGAGTGTTCATTGGAACACTTTAACATGGATGTCTGCGTTTGCTCCACCCTGATGGTTGAACTGCTTCAGCTTTCCAGAATGATGAGTGACCTGGAATTTATAATTACAATAGGTGTCATGCAATTAATCACCACCTGGGAGCTGTCTCCAGCCCTAACTGCTTTGTGATCCCAATCCTTCGCAGCAAGTGCAGGAGAACAGCTTGTGCAACACAAGGAATTCCAGCTGGGACAGGTTTGGGGGGGTTCCTACCACCCAGACAGGCACAAATCCCCCCTTCTGCAGCAGCTGCTCCCTGCAGACACCACGGTGCAAACACCAGGCTGCAGGCACAGCAACAGTCAGGATCCACTTCAGATCCCAGCAGGATGCCTCAGGTCACCTCAAGCAACTAGTTTTCATTTGGGCAGCAGCTTATTCCAGGTCTCTCCTTCTAGGTCAGTTTTTGGGCGAAATATGTGGAGTAGGTTGGGGTAAGTAAACTTGGGCCGAAGTTAAACAGAGAATCCCAGAATCCCAGAATGGTCTGAGTGGGAAGGGACCTTAAAGCCCATCTCATTCCACCCCCTGCCATGGGCAGGGACACCTCCCACTAGCCCAAGTTGCTCCAAACCCTGTCCAACCTGGCCTTGGGCACTTCCAGGGATCCAGAGGCAGCCACAGCTTCTCTGGGAAACCTGTGCCAGGGGTTCACCACCCTCCCAGCCAACAATTCCTTCCCAGTATCCCATCTCTCCCTGGCCTCTGGCAGTGGGAAGCCATTCCCTGTGTCCTGTCCCTCCATCCCTTGTCCCCAGTCCCTCTCCAGCTCTCCTGGAGCCCCTTTAGGCCCTGCAAGGGGCTCTCAGGTCTCCCTGGAGCCTTCTGTTCTCCAGATGAACCCCCCCAGCTCTCCCAGCCTGGCTCCAGAGCAGAGGGGCTCCAGCCCTGGAGCATCTCCATGGCCTCCTCTGGAATTGCTCCAACAGCTTCACATCTTTCTTGTGCTGTTGCCCAGGGCTGGAGGCGGCTCTGCAGATGGTCTCTCAAAGCAGAGAGGGAGAATCTTGCTGCCCATGCTCCTGTTGGCACAGCCCAGGGCACAGGGGGATTTCTGGGCTGCAAAGGTGCGTTGCCAACTCGTGTTGGGCTTTTCATCACCAAACACCCCCAGTTCCTTCTCCCCGGGGCCACTTTGGATGCCTTGAGCCAAGGCTGTGTTTGTGCTTGGCATTCCCCCGAGCCAGGTGCAGGACCTTGCACTTGGCCTTGTTGAACTTGCTCAAGTTCTCCCAGACCCACCTGTCCAGCCTGTCACAGTCCCCAGGGATGACATAAACCTTGAGGAATAGCAAGGAAAACAAACCAAATGTAAGTGTGTGCCCTTTACACCTCAGCGCTTGTACAGGTGGTTAATTATTAACCATTGATATGGTTTATTGGGGCATTGATGTATTGATTGTGCCGCCTAGAGGAGGATCCCATTGTTCTGAACAATGTGCAAATCCAGGACAGTATCCCAAAGGATTTCCAAGAAGAACTTCTGATGCTGGAACACCAGAAAACACTGAGAATATCTACGTTTTCGCCTCAACTTATGAAAAGAGTAAGAAATGAAATGCAGAGCTTTTATTACCTTATTAAGATTATTTAATCAATTCGTTGCACAGTGATTGAATTTGTTTCATTTTCTTTACTCAGGGACTCAAAATTGTAATGGAAAAAAAAAAATTTCTCCTGTCAAAATACAACATTTTAACCAGACTCACAGCTTTTCAAAACATCTTCTTTTTAAAAGAATTCAAAAAAAAAAAAAACCCCAACAAAACAAACCCAAACCACAAAAACATTTCCAGCAAACCAAGAAGGTCATAATTTCCATCCAGCTCTACTTGCAATTTTGGTAGGAGATGAGAGACTCCAGTCTGCAGGACCAGCTCAGGGAAGGAAACAAGGAAAGTTGTACAAGAAAGTTTAATTAAAGTCAGAGTAATTAGGTGCTGAGGAATCACAACACAAACTTGGCAAGGGATCAGTCTGTGCCAGAAGTGTCTTTTTGCTGGATGTCTCTGCCCTTGGACAGCTGTAACTGTAATTTCAGTTACTGGTTAACCAGTTTGCCATAATCTCCTCTCTTACAGGCTGGTTCGTGCTGTAACTATTGGTGTTTAACTCCAAGTCCAGAGGGATCAAAGCTGAGGGTGGCAACCAGATTTTCTGCTTCACTGGAAATTCTGCAATTTTCTATTCCAACATAAAATGATGTAAAACTGTTTGGAATTTCATATTAAATAAAGGAAGTCTCATAAGCAATATTATCTCAGGTCTCAGAGTTTTATTATTCTGAGCAAACAGTTGCGATTTTTTCATGTCTTGAAAAGGAATTTAATATATTAGAGCAAGTGTTGCACTTTGAAAAGTAAATTTGAACATAATAGCAACATAATCCATTCCAAAACTGTAGATATGAGATACTGCAAATTCATTAACAATGCTTCCTTTTGTTATTCCTGCTGCTCATTTGGTGGTTTCAGTACAATCAGTGTCTTTGTAAAGGACGTTTAACAACACTGGCTGTGTTTCTGTGTCTGTAATTCATCCAAAGTAACTGCATTTCTAGTATGAAGTGTCTGAATTTCCCAATATAAAAATGGTGGAGAAGGGAAGAGAAGAAAGGAGGGAATCTTGTCCTTTTCCTTGCCTTGTTTTGTCTGTTTGCTCCAGAAGCTCCTTGTCTGTCTGTGATGGTTCTGAGGGACCAGGTGTCCCAGGGGAGCTGCTGAGCAGGAGCAGGGACTTGCTGGGAGTGGTTTTGCTCTGAAGGCCACACTTTAGTTATGTCTGACACCTCTTGGATGCCACAAACCACCTCCTTTGCTCCTGGAGATAACGGGAAGCCAGGGAGAAAACAAGGCAGATGAGGAGGTGAGAGGACACGGCTCCCCCAGGGCTGGTGCTATTTATAACCTCGGGGATTGCTCAAAATAACCTCTTTTGTAACCTCGGGGATTGCTCAAAATAACCTCTTCTGTGTTTGTGGGGTGGTTTTCTCTGGCATGAATCACATGGGGATGCACATTCCTCCTGCCCAGCATTCCCTGTGCAGCGGGGGGTCTCACCTGCTGATGGAGATCAGTCCCAGCGGAGGCTGGGGAGGAGAGTTCTCAGTCTCATGGGGAAGGGCACCCAAAAAGGTTCTTAGCCCCTCACAAACTCCTCTCTCTTCTGACCACTGAGGAAACTTAAACAAATTCAATCATTTCGCAAGACTAGGAGCTGAAATAACTTCACTGAAGGCGACAAACTAATTCAAAATCTTTGGACTTCATTTCTTACTCTGCCATTAATTTAGGGGGAAAACCGAGATATTCTTGGTGTTCCTGTTTTACAGTGTTCCAGCATCAGCACTTCTCCTGGGGAAAACCTTTGTAACCTCTTGGGATACTGCCATGGATTTGTCCAAACTGCCCCACCTTGATCCAGCCCTTGTGGCCCAGCTGGTGTCATGTGCTGCAGCCCCTCTGAGGGGGAAAGCTCAGCCCCAAACACAGGTGCCACTTCTCCTCTGTGGTGGAGTCACCACCGCTGAAAGTGTTCAAGAGACGTGTGGATGTGGCACCTGGGGACGTGGGGAACACGGCGGTGGGTTGACACTCGGACTTGATGGTCTTAGAGGGCTTTTCCAACCTTGGCAATTCTATGATCAATGAGATCTGCAGCGATAAGCCAAGGGATGGCTGAGCAGGCCAGTCCCAGCCCACCCAGATGGTCCAGGGGGTTCTTGGCATACTTCTGTGGGTACTTAGAACCCAGCTGCAGCTGAATGCAGGGAACAGCCTGCTTAAATCCCAAATGCACCTTCAAGCAGGTCCATGGCTTGAGAAGGTGTCAGGAAACACAGAGGTCCTTGGGGTGGTCACTGACTCATTTTTCAGCTTCTTACTAAGGAAAGGTTTGGATACTTTCTCTGAAAGCCAAATAAGAGACAGCAGGTGGCCTGAGCCACATCTCCCCCCAGCCCTTCCACAGTCCCAGTGCCCTCTGCTGAGCTCTCCCTGCCTTGTCCATGTCTGCACTTCCCAAGGTCCCCCCGCAGCTGCCCACCACAGCAGGGACCCAGCAAACCCCAGCCTCCCACCACGGCTTTCCCTTCCCTCTCAGAGCATTGTCTCTGCCTCCTGCATGACCCCGGGTCAATCCCTTCAGCCTCTGCTCCAGGGGGCTCACACTGAGCTCTGCTCGCACTGAGCTCAGCCCAGCTGTAGGTCAGGTGTGCTTCTCAGTGCCCTCCCACAGACCCAAATTTCTCCACCCCTTCCCTTCCCTCATCAGTCACCGTCATTGTTCTGCCACACGGGTTCCTAGCCTTGCTAAATTGATGACCACCAAGTACTGCAGACCCACTACTTTGGAAAATGGACATTCAGCCCCATTTCTCTGCTGCAAACTTCCCTGGGAAAGGCCAAAACACAGATTTTGAAATTTTAGGCATCTCCTGCCAGCATGGCAAGACAAGGATGCTTTAGAAACACGAATTTTCAGAGGTGCTTTCATCTCAGATGGTAAATGCACACAGAGCTGCCACATGTGAGGGGAGTCAGGACTCAGAGAAGGCCCAGTTTGAGATGCCTAAATTGGTGGGAAACACAAAGAAGGGGGTTGGGCACCAGGAGGAGCATGAACTCTGACTGTTCTCCAGAAGTTCAATACAGAACTGATCACAGGTGCTTCCCATGATAAATTAGGTCCTGGAAGAAAAAGACCTCTCCCTCTTTTCTCACTCTACTCCACTTATTTCCAAACTTTTGCTTTAGCCAATGCTTAATTAGTTGTACAAACTCTAAGGAAAGATGTGAAGCCCCATCCCAAAAACCTCAGTGTCTCCTGCCACGGGGGCTCTGTTTAAGCCCAGTGCATAAACCAGGTGAAGTTATTCCCGCTTGGCCCCTCCCTCAGCCCAGAAGGTGCTGTAACCACCGGTTTTGGAGGCTGCTCGTACACACACACGTCTGAGGGCTCGTCCCTGCTGGCTTTTGTGTGGGTTTGGCAGGCCCTGCACATGCCTAATGGGGCAGGTCTTGCCAAAAAAACAGAAAGTGGGGAACGCCCAGTTTAAGAGTCTCTCCAGGGCTTGTGCACAAGCAGCTCACCATGTCCAAAGAGCTCAATCCGGAGGGGATTAAGTGCTCAAGCCTCGCATGAGGCATCCTTGGGAAACCTAAAACCTGAGCTGCCACCCAACACTGGAGGTGCTTTGGGCTCCTGGGTGCTGACGTTGCTCCAAAGGAGTGCACACAAGAATCTTGTCTACACCCCAGGCCTTTTGACACTCATGTTTCTGCCGCTGCACCACAGACACCCTACACGAGGTACGTGCACATCCTCATGGCCCAAGCGTTCCCCACCACACTCAAATTGTTCTCCTCTTCCCTAAAACAACACAGTTGTCACCGTTGTTTTATGACATTTTGGAAAGGAATTCAGCAGTCCACTGAAGGGCACAGAGCAGGGACAAACACTGATAACACTGGCAAAGTGGCAAAGAGAGTGGGTGTTTGACAGCTCCCCAAATGCAGACTTCCACCCTCTGCTTAATGCTAGGAAAAGTGCAGACAGGATATCCCTGCAGGGTGTCTCTTAGGAGAGTTGTTGGCAAAACCTGTGTTTCTCTATACACGGTGAGCAAAGGAGGATTTTTTTATTGTGTAAGAGAACAAAACAAGACAGAACAGAAGTAGTTTTCATGAGAGAAGCTTGTGAGTGAGTGTGTGTGTGTATGTGTGTGTGTGTGCCCCCTGAAATAATCTGCAATGAAGTGAACAGGAATGGGCTGCCTGTGTCTCTGAGCTGGAATCCAACACTGTTAACAGTCATGGCCCATGTGTGATAGAACTCCTTTGCTCCCAAATCCCTTCAGAAGTTCTTCAGCTGACAGAGCAGAAGGCTGGTGTTTGCAGGTGCAAGGCGAGATTGGGTGGCTGTGAAGGACAAACTGGTCCCCACAGGGTCAGGGGCACTGGGGAGAGGTCAGTCTCATGAGGGAACGCTGAGAAAACCCAAGCAGATGCTTAGGATGAAGTCTGTGGAAGGCCCTGCATGACTGGGCTGCAAATTAAAGGTAACTGGGTGTTACCACTCCACAGAGCTGATTTCTGGAGGAAAGATCATGGAATCATGGAATGGCTTGGGTTGGAAGGAACCTTAAAACCCATCTCCTTCCACCCCCTGCCATGGGCAGGGACACCTTCCACTAGACCAGATTGCTCCAAGCCCTGTCCAACCTGGCCTTGGACACTTCCAGGGATCCAGGGGCAGTCACAGCTTCTCTGGGCAACCTGTGCCAGGGCCTCCCCACCCTCACAGGGAAAGATTTCTCCCTAAGATCTAATCCTAACCTCTCTCAGTCTAAAGGCATTTCCCCCTGTCCTATCAAGGGAAAGAGGGGCACATCTTCACCTTTGCAGTCCCACCAGAGGCTGAGTGGTGACATTAAAAGCCAAGGCCTTCTCTGGAATGACACGTGGAGGAGACCTTGTCCTGGATCAGCTGGAGCTTTATTGTCTGTGAAAGGAAGGAGGAGAAATTGGATGCAGAGAAGAGACTGTGTGTTACTATCAATGGCTCTTCGGAATCCAAGACTTTTTCAGGACGCTAAGGAGGGCCCAGGTCTCGACAAGTTGATGTATCCAAAGACCATCCACAGCATCAAAATGAGAAGGAGCCTGTCTGACATTGGTTTGAGTGTCTGGAGGTGGGGAGCTGTGCGCTTCCAAACCCATGTTCCTCCAAAGTGCTGGACACCCAAGAATCCAAACATCTGAAGTTGTCTGTGGCCTCTGAAGGTGTGTCCATTGTGCAAAGTTCATTTCAGAAAAGTCTTTCCAAACTTAGCTTTGATCTGATTTGGTGTGGAAAGCGCAGAAGGTCAACTTTCCGTTTCACTGGGGGCCCTGCAACCTCCAGCACAGTCTCAGTGCTCCCACCACACTCTCAGCAGGACTAAAGCAAGAAGGAACAGGGTCCATCAGGAAGAGCTGTAGAACCTACTGGTAACATTTGCCCTGCTAAGTTCTGAGCCAGGAGGGGCTGTTGAGGCTCAGCTCTGGCTCAGACACCCTCTGCCCTGCCTTTGCAGTTGTTCAAATCCCATGTTTTTAGGCTCAAACCTCTGTAATTCAGTGCCAGCGATGCAGGCTGCTTTGCACAGGAATTACAGGCAGCAGCAAATGCCTCATGAGCTTCGTTGTCTGGACATGATACAGCAAAGCCTTGGTCTGGCCATGTCAGAGGGATGAGCAGAGACACAGGAGGATGATGTGCCCTGGGTTAATGGCATAATGAGAGAGGTGTGAAAATTCTGAGCTGTGGCAGCCCTGGGAGGCATCTGATTTATCTGCGTGGTGACAGATGCCACCTCAGGAAGGGGGATGGGAGCTGCAGACAGATGATGAAACACAAAGCTGAGTTAACAAGAGGCACTTTGAACAATAACTGTTCAGATGACAGTTCATGGAGAGCTTCACATTCCTGCAGCCAGGGGAATACCCCACCCAACAGAGCAACCCCAAGGCACAGACCTGCTTTGTCAGAGCAGGGCCTGCTGCACCCAGCCCTTCACTGATTCCCAGGGCTTTGTGTCCTGGGCTCTTCCAAGGTAACCAGGAGCCACAGTGTCACTGTTGGAGGTGCTTCCTCCATGGCCATGTCACAGCAAGAGGGGATCGCATCCATGGTGAAGAAGGCAAGGTCACAGAAGCATGGAATGGTTTGGGTTGGAAAACCCATCTCATTCCACCCCTGTCATGGGCAGGAACACCTTCCATTATTCCATGTTGCTCCAATCCCTGTCCAACCTGGCCTTGGACACTTCCAGGGATTCCAGGGGCAGCCACAGCTTCTCTGGGAAACCTGTGCCAGGGCCTCCTCACCCTCACAGCCAACAATTCCTTCCCAATATCCCATCTAACCCTGCCCTCTGGCAGTGGGAAGCCATTCCCTGTGTCCTGTCCCTCCATCCTTTGTGCCCAGTCCCTCTCCAGCTCTCCTGGAGCCCCTTTAGGCCCTGGAAGGGGCTCTCAGGTCTCCCTGGAGCCTTCTGTTCTCCAGGTGAACCCCCCCAGCTCTCCCAGCCTGGCTCCAGAGCAGAGGGGCTCCCGCCCTGGGATCAGCTTAATCGCCCTAAACTTCAGCTTCTCAAACCTGCTCCTCTGTGCAAGCAAAACAAAACCTCAGGCTGAGGTACTGCACTGGTTTTGGGGACATTGGCTCACCTCTGAAATGCATCAGCACTGGATCACACACAAGAGTGTGATTGCAAGTCTTATGAAAATCCGCCTTAAAATCCTGGGCTCTGGATTCATGTGGTTAGAAAGGAGGTTTCTCTGTGTAGCTTTAAGGTAAAACTGGAAAGCTAACCCTAACCCTAATGGAGAAATAATTCCATGGAGGAGCTTTCTCAATGGATTTAGAAAAGGGGCTGGGAATGCAGCCTGAAGATGACGAACTGACTTTCTTCTGGGGGAAACCTGTGGCTGCTGCAGTGGACCTTCTTCATGAGGGGCAGCAGAGGGGCAGCTCTGATCTGTGTGAGCAGGGACAGGACCCAGGGAATGGCCTGGAGCTGTGCCAGGGCAGGCTCAGGTTGGATCTCAGGGCAAGGTTCTTCCCCCAGAGGGTGGTTGGGCACTGCCCAGGCTCCCCAGGGCAGTGGGCACAGCCCCAAGGCTGCCAGAGCTCCAGGAGGCTTTGGACAACGCTCTGAGGGACAGGGTGGGATTGTTGGGGTGTCCTGGGCAGGGCTGAGGGTTGGACTGGATGATCCCTGTGGGTCCCTTCCGACTCTGAATATTCCATTATTCTATGATCACCATTGCAGAAACCTCACTCCATGTTCTGAAGCAGAGGTGTTTCATGACCTCACAGAGGTTGATGTCTCCTTGCAGACCCTCTGCTGTGCTGCTGGAGGATGTGCAGCCTGTGGCAGAGTGGGACAGGGATGATGCAGCGGGCTTGGAGCACCTACTGCACAACAGCACCGTTCCAAGAGGATGCCTCTCAGCACGTAGGTGTGAGGAGGGCCAGGGGATGCCTTCACAGCACCACGTTCCTGAGCTGTCAAGAAGCAAATACCTCCATGTGGTCAATCAAAAGAAAATGGATTTTAATCCACTGAGATGCCAGCTTGGCTCGGCCTTGACATAAAGTGCTGAGAGGGGATAAAAGCTTCTGGGAGGACAGGCCAGATGGGAGGATTATCTCCAGTGTTTTGGGAAAGGCTCTGACTTTACAAACACTCAGAGCAGTGAACAAACACCTCTCTTGCGGTGAGGGCTGCGTGCCCCGAGCCTTCTCCCAGCTCGCTGATATGCAAATCTCCCCACACGCAGCTGGGCTGGAGCTCAGGGCTGGCAGCCTCTCTGTACCAATTTTGGTAATGGCTTTCTACGTGACTTGGGGATGACTAAGCAGAGAGGAATTAGTGGGGACTCTTTGTTCTTGAAGCCCAGCCGAAATATGAACGTGCTGGCCTGACAAAAGCAGCGAGAGAATAAAGAGGTCTGAGAGGTTAATGAGTGACATAATCGGCTCTCTGAAAAATGCTTGTAGGCAAGGAATGAAAACAATGTGCCAGGGAGAGAATCGATCACCCACGGGGGAGGGGGGGGTGTTGCACTCACCTGTGGCACTGTGGATTCCCTGCACACCGACTGAACATGGATCCCAGGGACAGAGAGGAGGCAAAGCCTGCACAGGGCTCAGCAGGAGCCTCGGCACCTTGGTGGTGCTCGGAGGAGCAGGAGGAGGAAGGATGGTCTGGAGGTGGGCTTTGAGGTGCAAAGTCTGCAGGTAGAGTCATAGAGTCATCGAATATGCTGAGCTGGAAGGGACCCCCAAGGCCCATCCAGTCCAACCCTCAGCCCTGCACAGGCCCAGCCCCAAGAGTCACCCCATGTGCCCCAGAGGATCAACCAAACCCGCCCTGTCCCTCAGAGCGTTGTCCAAAGCCTCCTGGAGCTCTGGCAGCCTTGGGGCTGTGCCCACTGCCCTGGGGAGCCTGGTCAGTGCCCAACCACCCTCTGGGGGAAGAACCTTTCCCTGAGATCCAACCTGCCCCTGCCCTGACACAGCTCCAGGCCATTCCCTGGGTGCTGTCCCTGGTCCCCCCAGAGCAGAGCTCAGTCCTGCCCCTCCTCTGCCCCTGCCCAGGCAGTTGGAACTGCAGTGAGCTCTCCCCTCAGTCTCCTCTGCTCCAGCTGAACACACCAAGTGCCCTCAGTGTCCTCCCACGGCTTCAAACCCAGGCCCTTCCCCATATCTCTGCCCTCCTCTGGACACTCCCCAATGGCTCAACACCTTCCCTACATTGTGTCCCCCCAAAGTGCCCCGATGTTGAGGTGAGGACGCCCCAGGGCAGAGCAGAGCGGGACAATCCCCTCCCTGACGCCCCCAGGACAGGGTTGGCCCTCCTGGCTGCCAGGGCACTGCTGACTCAGGGACAACTGGCACCCACCAGCACCCCCAGGGCCCTTTCTGCAGTATTGCTCTACAGCATCTTGTTCTCTGAGGTTTTTTTTGTATATCTAGGGTTGCCCCATCCCACTTGGGCCTGGAGTTTGGGAAGTTTTCTTGGTTCATGATCATTTCTTTCATCTTCTTAGGGTGGAAGCAGCCAAGGTGCAGGACAATCAGGGAATGCTGGATCTTTTTCCCACCCCAGCTTTAATCCAGGTTGGGTTCTGCTGTGAGGGATGTGAATTTTCCTTCTGGTCACCAGCTGCTTAAACAACCCTTTGAAGCTCTGAGTTACTTCCTAAAGATGGAAAACAGCTCTTCCCGAAGTCCCATCCAGAAACATCATTGATCTATATCTGACACAAATGGTGTTGGTCTAATTTCCAGTCAGAGCTGTGCCTTTGGGAAGAGAATTGTCCCTGTGGTCCATGAGCAGCAAGAGCTGAGCCAATCTTCTTTTCCCCAGTGGCAGTTTCTGAGCAGTCTAAACCCCTCAGCTCCTGCTGGGAGCCAAGCACCTCAGTGTCAAGGTTACAGAACTCAGTGGGCACAGAGCCCAGACAGCATCAGTGACCTGCCTGTGCTGGAGCCTGGAATACCTATGGGGTGACAAGGAGGTAGAAGGAAGACGACCTGGCACAACTTTGTGCTGTGGGATGCTGGGTTACAGCACAGAGCTGTCAGACAAGGCATGAAAGGAACTTGGAGCTGACTTTGGTTCAATTAATCGTAATATTTCTGTCATCTGTCTGACATAACACTGCTTTTGGTGACCAGATGAATCAGTGGGCAGAAGGGAAACGGAGCTGGGAAAGGGGCTGAAGCAGCAGGAGCAGCTGAGGGAGCTGGGGGGGCTCAGCCTGGAGAGGAGGAGGCTCAGGGGGGACCTTTTTGGCCTCTATAACTCCCTGACATGAGGAGGGAGCCAGGGGGAGGTCGGTCTCTTCTCACAGGTAACAAATAACAGGATGAGAGGAAACAGCCTCAAGTTGTGCCAGGAGAGGTTTAGATTGGATGTTAAGGGATAATTTCTTCATGGAAGGGGTTGTCAAGCTGGCACAGGCTGCCCAGGGCACTGGTGGAGGCACCATCCCTGGAAGGGTTCAAAGAACGTGTGGATGTTGCACTTGAGGACATGGTTTGATGGTGACTGTGGTGGTTCTGCTGAGGTGATGGTTGGACTTGATGATCTTTTCCAACCTGGATGATTGTGTGACTCCAATGAGCAGGATTTCCATCCAGCTGCTGGGTGAGGGTGTGAAATCATCCTGTGCATCCTCCCAGGAGATCTGCTGAGCTCAGGAGAACAGGCTGGGCTGGGCTGGGCCCTCCCTGGCCAGGTCCTTACAGCCATGGACTAAATTCTCCAGTCAGGAGGTTGCACGTGGAGCGAAGGCCTGTGGAGGCTGTCAGAGATCAAGCGATCTGAGGAGAGTATTTGAGCCTGAATCCTTCCAAGAGAAAATGGGTGCCCTGTCAGGAGCAATCCCTGCTCAAAGGCAGGGTGATCCCAGGGGATTGCTCAAGGGCTGGGACTGTGTGAAGGATTGCACTGGGCAGCTCAGGAGGACAAGAAGAGTCCTGTCCCAGCAGCAGTGGGTGCCCGGGGGCTGGGAGGCAGGACACCATTGTTACCACCCTCACCGAAGGGTTTGTTTGCTGTTCTCACATAGGATGAGTAACAAATGAGCCTTGTTTCCTAAAAGGGAGTTAATCACTCGTGGCTGTTGCCCTACAGTGTGGTCGCTGTAAAAACCAGCTTCCAGGTCTGGGAGCGTGCATATCTTGGATTTACTCACAGGTATTTCTACTCACATCAGTTAAGATTGCCCAGGAAATCAGAGCACTGGGATTCAAAGAGGGGGCAGTGGCACTGCCCTTCCCCACAGGGCACAAGGGACAGGGGTGCCACTGTCAAATGGAGATGTAACCAAAGCAGGGATGGGCACTGCTCTTTGTGTCCTTATGGGGTTTGTATCTGTTGCTACACAGAGCTTTGATAATTAATTGTTGTGACCAGTCTTGGTGTCAAGAGCGTCACTGAGATGCTCCCAGGACCCTGGAAGCCACCTGTGAACCAGTTCCATTCACACAGCCTGGAATAACCAAACCCACCCTCCTGCCAGGGCCTGCTGTCACACACAGGTGCCAACGGACAATGGCCTCAGTAGAATAGAAACAGAGAATCTCAGAGTCGTGAAGGTTGGAAAAGCCCTCCCAGCCCATGGATCCCCCCTGTGCCTGATGCCCACCTTGTCCCCAGCCCAGAGCACTGAGTGCCACGGCCAGGCCTTCCTTGGGCACCTCCAGGGCTGGGGACTCCAAACCTCCCTGGGCAGCCCCTTCCAATGCCTCACCACCCTTTCCATGGAGAAATTCCTCCTGATGTCCAACCTGAACCTCCCCTGACACAGCCTGAGGCCGTTCCCTCTCCTCCTGTCCCTTGTTCCCTGGGAGCAGAGCCCGACCCCCCCCGGCTCCCCCCTCCTGTCAGGGAGTTGCAGAGCCACAAGGTCCCCCCTGAGCCTCCTTTTCTGCAGGCTAAAATGATGAACTCCAGATAACTGAGTCCAACTTTTGATCAAAAACGTGATGGCTCATGTATGTGAAATTGTGTCTCACTCTGGGTCCCAGCAGATGAGGATTTGGAGCCCACAAGCAAAACAACCACCAATAAACTTCTTATGATCCTACCCAGCAACAGTTTAGTGGAAGGGGGAAGGGAATGGTGATCTCCATTCCCATTTATTAATGACAAAGGGAACTATTTTCATCATCACTGTCCTGCTTTAGCCTTGCACAGAGTGGCAAATCCCAGTGTGATTCTTAGTCTCGGCATCTTTTTCT
Source organism: Cephalopterus ornatus (assembly GCA_013396775.1). Lineage (NCBI taxonomy): Eukaryota > Metazoa > Chordata > Aves > Passeriformes > Cotingidae > Cephalopterus > Cephalopterus ornatus. The sequence goes on from VZRE01001674.1 coordinate 248,558, forward strand.
ATTTTGAGTGTGGATAATGCCATGAGCAGAAAACGCCTTTGCTGCACCTGCTCTACCTTAGTGAGAAGGTTTCCAGGTCCTGAATTCCTGTTCCTTCCCATGCTCTCTAATGCTTCAGAATGTGAAGGTCAGTTAGGATGGGCATTGTCCCCTTTGGCATGAGATCAGACCATTACATCTGCTGAAGCCCTGGGTAGGACTCAAAAGGCTTTCCTTGACCTGCCTCCACCCCCTGACGGTGTCTCCTGCTCACCACTGAGGCAAACACTGATGAGTTTGGACATAGACATCTGATTTCCAAAAATGCATGCTCAGGTGGATGAATTTGTCCCTGTCCATGGCACGGGGAGATAGAACTAGGTGGTCCCTTCCAACCCACACAGTTCCGTGGTTCTATAAATCCCAAACCCGATAACTCTCCAAGCTGGGGAGGAGCATTTCTGGGCTTGTGCTCCTGCCATGGCACTTACAGGGTCAGATTTCCTCCTTCCCACAGCCACACCAAGGTGAAAGCCAGTTTTCTGCAGGTATTCCTGTCTGACATGGGCACTGTGTGGGGGCTTCCCTGGCCACTGGAATGCAAACCATGGGGTATAAATCACCCGTGACGCCTCGAGACACCACTGCTCTCCAGCTCATTGAATTAGGGTAGGAGAGAATTCTTTGGAGGATGAGAAATGTGTCCCACTCGAGTCCAAGCCTCATTAATGCCTGGGGTAATGAGAAGCTCAGAGCAGCAGCTGGAGGAATCTCAGGAAGATAAATATCAGTCCCCAGGGGATGCCCAGAGGAGGCAGAAACCCACTGGGGGGGGTCTCATAAATGCACATTCAGTGTTTCCTTTGCTCCTGATTTCAGCCCTGCTGTTGGGACAGTTGTTCCCTGGAATGTGGTCCCACTTTGGTGCTCCAATGAGCTGCCTGGCCCAGATACCCATCAGCTCCTCAGTCTGGTCAGTCAGGTGTGGGAGTGTGAGGGACCAGGAGGGGGGGAAACCTGCATGTTGGAACTGCAAACCCAACTAATCTGTCACGATCTGGGAAATGTGTTGGCAAAGGGGCAGAGAAAACAACCTTCAACTCTGTGGCCTCTCCCCTGGCTCCTTGGAGTGGCTCCAGCCTCACACCTTCCTTGGGCTCGGGGCAGGTTTCACTTGTGTCTCTGTCAACACTTCCCTCTCTCCAGCAGTGCCCTCATCACCTCCATCGATCACCTGAACAGGGGCTGGCACCACAACCATCCCTAAATCAGCACCACAACCATCCCCTAATAAATCAGCACCACAACCACCCCTAAATCAGCTTCACAACTATCCCTAAATCAGCACCACAACCATCCCTAAATCAGCACCATAACCCTCCCCTAAATCAGCACCACAACCATCCCTAAGTCAGCACCACAACCATCCCTAAGTCAGCACCACAACCATCCCTAAGTCAGTACCACAAGCCTCCCCTAAATGAGCATCACAACCAACCTTAATGATTCCCTGATTCTGTGATTAACCATGAGACACTCCAGGAGATCTTAGTGGCACCTGCCCCGTGCCCTGCCCAGCAAAGACAGGTCTCCAGGAGGGTTTAACAAGGGGGGATCAGAGCTGCCCTGTCCCAGTTACCCCTGCCACCCCTCTGCAGCATCTGTCTGTCCGAGGGGCTGTGGGGTCTGTCTCCCCACACCTGTGAAGGAGGACATGCCCCAAACCCTCAGTTCACAGTGGAGGAGCAAAGGCAAGAGAAGTCATGGTGCAAATCCACCTGAACGGGCATAAACTCCTCGGGAAGGTCTTCCTGAGACCAACAGGCAGCTCAGGACAGAAACCAGAACGCCCATGTCCTGCAGCTTCCCCACAGCCCACATGGGTTCCTTTTGAGTGGTATGTGCCTCTCTACTGACAATCCAAGTTAGGTGTCCCTTCTTCCTCCATCCTCTGGGAACAGCCCTGTATCCCAGGAAGGTGCCTTCTCTTCCTTAGCAGGCCATACATTCCCAGCTGAGGAGCTTTCCCTGTTTTCACTCACCCTGGTGTTGCTGGGAACTCCATGGGAAGTGTGGGGCAGGAGAAGAGGGCTCTGGCTGCCCTGTGGTGACAGCACTGCTCTGCATGGGGCAGAGCTGGATCAATAAATAATAATTAATAAATAATAAATCAGCATTTAATTCATTTATCAATTTATTAAATCCCTGTATTTATTACAATTATCTTTTATTTCACGCAAAGGGGGGGAAAAAGCCCATCAGGTTTGGAACAGCAGCTCTGCTCCTTCTGAGAGGTGGCAACACCTACTCTGCTGCCACCACCCCAGACAGGAGCAGGGCTGGCTCCCAGCTGGTGAGGACAACTGGTACTTCCAGCAGCATCCTGGTATTCTCAGCGGGGAGCTGGGCATATCTGGAATCACTCGGGCAATGTGCCCTCCTAAGAGGGAGGGAGAGCAAAATTAGGCTGCTTGGCTCCTTTTCTGCAGATTCTCACAGACAATGGTCTGTCCTCTGCCTGCACGGTCTGTCCAGGCCCGCTGCTCCTCCCGAGAACCCCTGAGGAGGGATGTCCAATTTCCAAAGGGTAGGACTTGAATCAGCCATCTAAATTACACAAACTGACAGGCTGGGAGAGCTGGGGGGGTTCACCTGGAGAAGAGAAGGCTCCAGGGAGACCTGAGAGCCCCTTGCAGGGCCTAAAGGGGCTCCAGGAGAGCTGGAGAGGGACTGGGGACAAGGGATGGAGGGACAGGACACAGGGAACGGCTTCCCACTGCCAGAGGGCAGGGATAGACGGGATATTGGGAAGGAATTGTTGGCTGTGAGGGTGGGGAGGCCCTGGCACAGGTTGCCCAGAGAAGCTGTGGCTGCCCCTGGATCCCTGGAAGTGTCCAAGGCCAGGTTGGATGGGGCTTGGAGCAACGTGGGCTAGTGGAAGGTGTCCGTGCCCATGGCAGGGGGTGGAACAAGATGAGCTTTAAGGCCCCTTCCAGGGGGAAGATGCCACACCTCTGTCATGCCTGACATAGCACCCAGTCTGGGCCTTGCAGTGACAACTCCAGAGGTCCCAGGGAGGTCAGTGTGAGGTTAAAACTCAGGTAGGGCCATTCATTCTTATGTCTCATTCATTCATCTACCTCTGACCAACTGCAGAAAGCCATTATAACATACAGCATTTTTTATTTATACAACAACTGAAATACTGCCATGCAGAAGAATTCCAGAGGCTTAAAACATGTCCCACTTTTGACATCAGAGAAACTTTTCAGCACTCAGTTATTGTGCAGCTTGTTGCTGGGTCAGCTCCCTCCCTTCCCAAGGAGCCTGGGAAGTCTGACCAGTACAGGGAGCTCCGGAATTGAAGGTAAATGATCTTTTCCCATGCCAGAAGCAGAGGATTTGGGGGTCTTGATGATGTGTGGAGGGATGGAGAGGGTAGATGGTGTTTTTAGCAGCACTGGCATGACCTTGGTTGGGCAGTTGGCCGGGGGGTAACCGAGCTGTGAATCCAGTCCTTGAGGCTGCACGAGAGGCTGTGGCTGAGAGTGACTGACTCAGATGGCAGCAAGTTGGCAGTCCTTCAAAGAGCCTTGCTTTGTCTTCTTTGTGGGAGGTGTAAATGAGCTGAATGGAGCCGCTGAAGGCTCTCCCGTGCCAGTTCTTAGCAATCTCCCGGCTATAAATAGCTCCTGCCTCCCTCCCCCGGGCTGAATGAGCACAGCGGTGTGTGAGTTATCGCCCTGCTCACGTTCTCCTCTGGATTACAGGCATTTTGTTTGCTTGTTCCACTGTGGTGATGTCAGGCAGGCTCAGAGAAGCTGTAACGTGCCGGGGCTCCAGGCCCCGGGTAGGAGCTGCCTGAAGCGTTGGCTCCCCGGGGTGTCTCAGCCCCGGAGCTCCATGAAAAGTCGGGCACTGTTTCCCCATCCATCTAACCAGCAGGGCTTCATGTGCAAGAAAAGTGGCCTGGAGCTGTGTCAGGTTGGATCTCAGGGAAAGGTTCTTCCCCCAGAGGGTGGTTGGGCACTGCCCAGGCTCCCCAGGGCAGTGGGCACAGCCCCAAGGCTGCCAGAGCTCCAGGAGGCTTTGGCTGATCCTCTGGGGCACATGGGGTGAGTCTTGGGGCTGGGCCTGTGCGGGGCTGAGGGTTGGACTGGATGATCCTTGGGTGTCCCTCCCAGCTCAGCGTATTCTGGGATTCTGTGAAGAGAGGAAGTAGGAGGTGGGCAAAATTGCACTGGAAGAAAGCAGTGAAACAAGTTTTCAGCATTTTGGTTAATTTTCCTGGTCTTTTTCATTTCTCTGCATTCTGGACTGGCACTAGAACCAACATGACAAAGGTTTTTCAAACAGCACCATGGAGCTCACCAGATCCCAGCTCTCTCAGGGGAGACTGGAGAAAATTACCCTGTGTCCAGAGCCTGCTTATCCTTACATCCTATAAACATGCCCACTTGGTAAAGATTAACAATATCTATTTTCCCTCTGAGCTACTTCATTCCCTCAGCCGTGCAGCTCTCAGGTCCTTTCTTCCTGCACTTTTCGAGGAGCAGCAAGTGCAGCAGCAGCTGGAGCTCCACACCAGGAGCAGTGATGAGTCAAGGAAGTTACTGGAGTTCAGTGCCCCATGCCCTCGTCTACGAGGAGACACCAGGGAGCCCGAGGGCTGATCCTTCTCTGGTTCATCTGTGCCAGAGAAGGCTGCAAAGCCTCCCTGTGCTGAGTTGGGAGTCCCAGGTCCCTGTCACACCCTGTTTCCAGCACTTGTTTGCGCTCAGAAGGTCCTGAGGATTCAGAAGGGCCGTGGAGGTTGATTACCCACCTCTGGTGGTGCTGTTCTCTGTAGGTCTGGGAGCAGCTTTCTCCAGTGATCCCAGGGGTGAAGGAAGGTTGTATCACACATGGGCAAAGCCAAGGTGTCCCTGCCCTCTGCACATCCCTTCTGGAAGCTCTGCTGTGTCCCCCATGGGAGCAGATGCCGGCGGCTGGTCCCAAGCAGGGCCCCATTCCCATATTCCCAGCTCAGCCCTGGTGCTGAGTGTGCCAACAGTTCTCAGCATTAGAAGGCCCCTGGGGTAAGATTTCACACACACTGAGCCCCTTCCAGTGCTGAGGGGGGTGTGTGTGTGTTGGCAGAATCAATTAAAATTCTTGGATCGCCCCCAACAGCTTTGACTCTGTTTGGGCCAAATTCCCAAAGGGGCCCCTTTGCTGCTTCCATGTTGGCTGTGGCCGAGGCCTCTTGAGAACAGACTGGTCCAAGTTGGAATATGTTTTAGATAAACAGTGTGTCAGGTTATGGCACGTGCCCAGCAGCCTGAGCCAGGCTCAAACACAAACCCAACAGCAGGCCCGGCTCTCCTGGGGAGGTGACGGGACCCCGGCGGTGGCTGTGGGCTCACCATGGATGGAGGGCACCATGAAGTCCTTAAAACCAAGAAAAACCCCAGCAGCCAGGATATTCTCCCTTTGACTGTGGCATCCCACCAGCTGCTCCTGGTGTCATTTTAAGACCATTTCAGGTAAGGAATTTACTGCTGGCCCATCCCAAATCGGTGCCAGCGATGGGTCAGTGGTGACTCACGCCTGCAGGACGTGGCTCTGCTCCCCTGTGTCCTTGTCATCAGCCTCACTGAGAAGGGGAACTCAGCTGGAATAAATGAAACATCTCTTTTCTTCCCCTGCAAGAGAAACATGAGCAGGAATTGCCTGTATGGAGCAACAGGCTGAGCCAGTGAATAAACACGGGGCCTTTTCACCAGGAGGCTCCTCCAGGCACCAGGACTATCTGAGGAGCAATTACAGCAAACGGGAGAGTCCACGAGCAGCCAGAAGTGCAGAGACAAAAGCCAGAGCCAAGCTAAATGTTTCCAAGCCCAATGATCCCACTTGGGAACCCAAACCTCCAGCTGGGTCAGAGATTCAATGAGTCCTTTCTCTCGTGTTCCCGTGTATGGGGCCATCCCTGGGCAGGAGCAGGACAGAGAAATGACACAGAGACAACTCCTGGTGACCTGGACCGACCCCCAAAGTTACATCAGGGACAACCCCTCTTGCCCCAGGCCGTACCTGGTGCTGAAGATGGGTGCTCCTGGGAGCAGTGAGGATGCAGATGTATCTTGTTTGGATATCCTGGTGGTGAGAGTGTAAATAAAGCTCTGGAGAGAGCTCTGTATCAATCACTTTACATCGTCATCTTCTCAGGGCTCAGACGAGTCATTTGTGGGTTGTGATTTGAGTAAGGAATGAGTAAAATGGGATTAATATTATCTAGGACTGACTCTGACAGAGACACTCACTGGACCCACACAAGCAGCAGACATGACTCCACTCCGGCAGCTCCATCTTTATCATTTCATTTTAAAAGAAGATATAAATGGACGCTTGATTTTGAACAATAAATTGTGATAAACTGATTTTTTCCCCTGATTTTTAAGACTTCGGTCAGGCAGTAAGCACAGAGAGAGGGTGGAAGGAGAACCACCTTTTTGCCATCTCTTACCCGTCTCAACAGCTCCAATGTAGCAGCCATCCACCACCCTTCTAGAGCAGGCAGGATAACTCAGTCTAGCAGTTATTCCCTAAGTATTTGTAAAATATCAGAAACAAGGCTTTAAATAGATATATTTTTGTGTGTGTGATATATGTCTGGTATAAATATATGTATATATATCACATGTGAATGAGTGTGCATATATTTAAAAATATGTACCCACTCTGCCTAGACCTCAATGTCCTATTTTGTATCTGATGCACAACCCCCCAGTAGCTACACTGGTAATCCCTTCTTATTAGAATCATGGAACAGTTTGGGTTGGAAAGGATCTTAAAGCTCATCCAATCCCACCCCCTGCCATGGGCAGGGACACCTTCCACTAGCCCAGGTTGCTCCAAGCCCCGTCCAACCTGGCCTTGGACACTCCCAGGGATGGGGCAGCCACAGCTTCTCTGGGCAACCTGTGCCAGGGCCTCCCCACCCTCCCAGGGAAGAATTTCTCCCCAATATCCCATCTAACCCTCTCTGTTTCAGTGTGAAGCCATCCCCCCTTGTCCTGTCACTCCAGTTCCTGATGACGAGTCCCTCTCTGGTTTCCTTGGAGCCCCTTCAGATATTGGAAAGCTGCTCTGAGGTCTCTACACACCCTTCTCCAGGTCTCTTCCCCAGCTTTTTTCTACCACAAAAATAAATGCTTTTCAAACCTAAAGCTTTTTCAGCCACAGAAACCTCTCTCCAACACTTTGTGGCATTTTGCTTCAAGCAAATCTCGCATCACATTCCCAGCACAGGTGAGCTGATTGGTGGTCACTCAATGCAGGGAGAGCATCACCCATCCCTGCTCTGAGGTTGGGACATCTCTTGCTTCACTTCTCCAGCACTTCTTTGAAGGAACATCCTCCAATTTCTCTGCGCAGGCAGCAGAGAACAGCAGGTTCCACAGCAGAGGGTTCAGGTGGTGGTGTTGGCCCAGCTGCTGGTGGGAAGGACTGGGGGGTTCAAATGGCAAAGGGAAGGACAGAGGAGCCCAGTGAAATCCTGATCACAGCTGATGTGACCTCCAAAGGGCTGAGTCTCCTGCTGCTTTAAACCTGTCCCTCAGCACAGCTGGGCCTTCCCAGCTCCAGATCCTTTACAAGACCCTACAGGAATGATCTCATATTTCCTAAAGCTCCTGGTGTGTGTCACCCGCATCTCGGGGTGTGTGAGTGTGTGTGAGGGAGCAACAGAGAGAGTGGGGGTGTGTCTGGGGGTGTGTGTTTGCACCTGTCCAAGAGCACATTTGCACTTCTTTGAGAACAGAAAGTGTGTCCCTGCAAGCCCAGCCATGTTTGGGCACCTGCCCAAGGCCCACAGGTGGGTTTCTCCAAGGGAGAACGTGCTTCTTCCACTTTCGGTCTCCTCTTGTCTCTGTTGTTGGTCTCCCCCTTTCAGACCTGTGATTTTCAAACAGGTCCCCTCAATGCAGCCCAGCATCTCCCACAACTTATGGGCACAATTAACTCTGAAAGCCCTTGGGAGACTTTCCCAGTCACCCCTCCAGCGACTCCAGGGTGGAATAACAACCACAAGGATCAGGGTTTCCTTGCCCTTGGTCTTGAAGGAGAGACAGGCAGAGCATAAACATGTTGCAAGGAGACAGATTCTTCCCTGGATTGTCTGTGGAGTGCCACCAGCATGGAGAAACACCCCTGTGTCCTTGGAGAAACACCCCTGTGTCCTTGGAGAAACCCTCTCCCACAAGAGGATCTTGATCTCACAAGAAGATCTCAATTTTAAGACACTGATCCACCCCATGGTACCCCTGACTTACAGGGCCCTTTAAATACAAGTGAAAACTTGCAATATTTTCCTTGTGGAGCTTCTCCTCTAAATCAAGATTGATAAAGTGCCAGGAAAATGCAGACATTATGCAAGGAGGGGAGATGCAAAAACCCTGCCGGGAAGGAGCTGCGGGGGGAGGGAGCGAGAGGGAAAATTTGCATTAATTAGTTTGTTTTCTCCTCCCGGACGTGCAGCACATCTATGCCCAACGCTGGATATTTTAAGGAAACGCAGCTTTTTTTTAAGGAAATGCGGATGATAAAATAATACCCCGCTAGATGGCACTCGGTGGACACGCATAATTCCCCGTGCAGCTCCCGCAGAGCCTGTGCCAGGTGGAGCTGGCTGGGGCTGCTGCAGAGCTGGGCTGCTGCAAGGCTGGGACACGGTGTGTCCCCTGCCCTGGGAGGGCACCCCGTGCCCCACGAGCAGCATCCTGAGCACCCACGCTCGGTGCCAAAGCCTGGCGTCTGCCCCCAGCCTGCCTTGGTTGTCTCCCTGTCAGTCTTTCGGGGGTTGTTCTTCCCCTTGCGTAGCTGAGGGTGCTGTGATTTGTGTTTCGTGAGCGGGAAACTGAGCCCCAGGGATGTGATTTCCTGGAATGAAGCCTTGAAGCTGTGACTCCTGCCCCCCCTGCTTGAGTCAGGGGGCTTCAGCCAGCCAGGAAGGATGTTACTGGAACGGTGTGTCCCCATCCAACAGCCTTGTGTTGGGGTGACAGAAATCTTACTTTGACCCTTCAGTAGATGGCTTTGCCAGGGAGCTGCCCCATGAGGGGGCTGCAGGACAGACACAGCACTAAGGGGCATCTTCCTCCTCTTGCCCACTGCCCACAGGCTGACCCCCCCCAGGGTGAGCGAACAGATGTGAGGGGCTTCTCCAGAGCAGAACCAGGCTGGGCACAGTCAGGGGTCACTGCTGGGATAAAGGGAACTGGAAAAATGGTCCTGTTTTGCTTGGAGGAGTTTAATTATCAAAGAGGAGAAGGTCTGGGGGCTTCCTGACTCCACAGCACGGGGCAGATGGGAGAACCAGATGCCCCCAGGGGAACCCGCTGCAAGCTGTGACAATGTGGTTGGGCCAGAGAAACACCCAGTAAAACTCAGGCCCGAATCCTTTCTTTCATCTGGCCTCAAACCTTTCTCTGCGTGTGCCAAGCTCAGGGATGTCTGTGGGAGCAGCTGATCCCATGAGACTTTTCTTCTCCGGGATGATGCTCTTCACCCCAGAGCACCGGGGAGCTGCTCCCAGGGGCATGGGGACACCTCCACATGGTCCTGCTCCCGCTGCCACCCCGGTGGGCTGACCCTGCTTCTGGCTCCTTCTAAAAGCAGCACAAAATGCTCCCTGACCAGAGGGCTGCTTGGCAGCAGGACTGTGATTTGCCTGGTTGACTGACAGCTTCCCCAGGCAATTTAATTAAAGAGACCAGAGTGCTCCAGGAAAATCATTCATTTCCCTTAAAGAGGAGTCTTTGCCAACCGTACCTGCCCAACGTGGGGCTGAGGGGAATTGGCACCCCCAGCCCTGCTAATCCAATCATTTCATGGTTCATTCCTGCGAGCTCATTTCAGTACCATCTGTCAGCAATCCCAGCCCCTCGGATCAGCCCCACAAACCCCTCCAATCCCCTCCCAACCACACAGGGAACGATGGTGGGGCTGGAGGGCACAGGCACCTCCACACAGGCTGGGAGCCTGCAGAGGAATTCTGGTGCCTGGGACAGCCCCAGGAACACAGGGCCTGGGGATGGGAATGGCCCCAGGGCACCATCACTGCTCTGCAGAAACAGGGGCAGATGTGGCCAGCAGTACCTTGAGTGCTGTGCCCAGTTCTGGGCCCCTCAGTTTGGGAAGGATGTTGAGGGGCTGGAGCATGTCCAGGGAAGGGCAGCAGGGCTGGGGAAGGGTCTGGAGCACCAGTGCTGTGAGGAGAGGCTGAGGGAGCTGGGGGGGCTCAGCCTGGAGAGGAGGAGGCTCAGGGGAGACCTTCTCACTCTCTCCAACCCCCTGACAGGAGGGGGGAGCCGGGGGGGTCAGGCTCTGCTCCCAGGAACCAGCAGCAGGACAAGAGGGCACAGCCCTGAGCTGCCCCAGGGGAGGTTTGGGTTGGACTTCGGGAAGAAGTTCTTCACAGAGAGAGGGATCAGACACTGGAAGGGGCTGCCCAGGGAGGGGGTGGAGTCACCGTCCCTGGGGGTGTTTAAGCAGAGCCTGGACGTGTCACTCAGTGCCATGGGTTGGGTGACAAGGTGGGGTTGGGTCACAGGTTGGACTCGATGATCTCAGAGGTCTGTTCCAACCTGGCTGATTGTGTGATTCTGTGATTCAGTACTGTGAGGGGTGGATGGACACTGGTGGCACTGGGGATGGCCATGACTGGCCTGGTTTTGGCTGTTCTTCCTGCAGGGTTGGTGGAAAAATGGAATTTCTTGTTTAGTTGATGGTGCTCAAGGGTCGAGTGAAGGTGAGAGCAGGGATGCTGGTGGGCCAGGTACCTCACAGGGTTTGGGACTGAGGCACAAGAGGGTGACTGGGGTCATCTTTAGTGAGGATGACCAGAGGGTTACTGTGACCATCTTTAGTCATGCAATGGGAAGAATGAAGGGAATGAAGGAAGTTTGAGGCCAGGACACAGATGTGGGTGGGTCCCAGCCTGGGAAACCCAAGTGCAGATTCATTTTGCCTAAGTGCAATCAAACACCTCCATGGGAAACCACCCACTGAGTCTGGGGTGACTCAAACCTGGCCAGAGAGCTCAGGCTGCTGCTTCAGGGAGGGTTTGTGGGGAAACAGCTGGGACATCGAGCCTGGCTTCTTTTTCGGCTGTGCCACCGAAACCACCACAGCCACCACAGTCTGGAAGGCCTGAAACAGGCACAACCACAGCCAAGAGCCAGATGAAAGCAAAGGGACCAGCTATGGGACGAGCAGCCCAAACTGGAAAGGTGCCAGGAGTGAGCCAAGGGGGCCCAGCAGAGCCGTGGGTGGACTCCCAAGCCAGCACATGGGTGATCTCCCCTGGAGAGGCTGCCCAGGTGTAGTTAAATAACCCCAAATAGCTCCACGATCTGCATATTCTTGTGGCAATCAGCTTAAATTACCCCCTCACTGCTTCTGTGGCTTGACCCTCTCATCTGCCCTGTCCTGTCCTCACAGAGCTCAGCTCTGTATCCCACTGGCCTGGTGGCTGTGAACCTGCAGTCCCCCTTGCTCATCTCCCATCCTGTTAAATCCCAGGGAACAAAGCAGGTGGCTGTCTCCAGTGTGGACACGTTGTGACAATGTCCATGATGGGCCAGGAGAACTGGTGGGTGTGCTGGTCCCTCCGGGGGCAGGGTGGTGGCCCTGCGGGGTTTGCAGGGGACAAACCTGAGTGCACCCTGACCAGAGGCTGAACCAGAGGCACTTCCATCTGTGACTTGGTGATCTTGGAAGTCTTTTCCAACCTGAAGGATTCTCTGGTTCTATGATCATGGTGCCTACAGACCCCAGTAGAGTGCACAGCTCATCCCCCTGTCACCGAGCTTGGCACTGGGAGGCTGCACACGTGAGTTCCAGGTGTCTCTGGCTCAAGTTCAGCTTGAGGTTGGTGTGGTGAGGCCACAACCACCCCTGCAGCCTGTGCCACGTGCCTGGTCCTGTCCCGCCTGTGCTCCTGTTGCCTGTACCAGCAGCAGCTCAGCCCTGCGCAGACCCCCCCGTGCTGCTGCAGAGCATCCACACCTCTCCCCTCCATCCTTGTGTGACTGGAGCTTCTGTTCTCTTCTGGAGCCCCAACATGGGCCCCTTGATGCACCCCAGGCCCAGAGATGGCTTGTGCTGCTCCCTGGCTCAGCCCAGCCCGTGGCCTGAATCTCAGGCAGGTCCCTGCCTGCCCACCTCGAAAATCAGTCTGCCTGCAATTTGTGCTGGCTCCAATTATCAACAGCCCAGAATGGGAAATGCAGCCCCTTTTCCTTGTGCAGGAAAACCGAGCTGTGATTTTGCCTTGGATGCTCTCAGAGCTGTCTGCTGGGAATAGCTCATGGGCCAGGAATGTGGCTCTTCCTAGCTCGGATCACTGCTATTTTCCCACTTAAAACTAGAGGCAAAGAGATCAGCTGCTAATTAGCAGCAGGGGAACTTGCTGCAGGTTTATTCTGCAGTTTATGAGGATTTTCCCCTTCTGCAGAACCTCCTGATTAAGGGACAGGCTGCAAAACACCGGAACACTTTCAATCCTGCACAAAGAGCACGGGCAGTGCCTGAGGGATGGATAAGTCAGGGGGGAAGGATGGTGTAAGTGCAGAAAAGGAGGGTGTGACATGATGAATGCCAAGCAGCATCCCTTGTTCTGCCTGACAGTGAGATCCCAGCACAGTCCCATCCCTGGCTGGGTTTTTATCTGTGGAATGACCCAACCTCTGAGCTAGTTCAGGCTGTAATAAAAGGGCTGGAGGCTGCAGTGAGCTCCACCGCGTATCACAGCAACAGCAGGAACATTTCAGAGCAGGCTTGGTTTAGCTGCAGCCTCTGGGGTTCTGGGAAACAGCTCTTTAATGTCTGCAAAAATGCTTTGAAACCCGGGGATGAGAAACGTGGAAGGGGAAGGATGGGGGTGATTGGGAACACGGCGGATTGTGCTTCCAGCAGATCTGGGCTCAGAGAAATCACGCCTGAGGAGTCTCAGGGAGGCAGCTCAGCTCGGATTTCTCCTGATTGAAACAGCTGAAAAGTGTCCAAGGAGAGCCAGGGAGCTGCAGGATCTAAAGGATGCTTCAGGTGGGATGAAGTCAGTGATAAAACAAATGGGCAGCTCTGGATGCTCCAGCAGGGCTGGAGCTGTCACTGCAAGGGCAGAGTGAGCTCTTATTTATCCTGTGCTGGGCAGGTGGGGCTTAAGAACCACTCTGGGCTCCCTCCCTCACACCCAGAGCTGTCTGAATGTCCCAGAAAGGATCCTGGAAACTTCTGTCCCTGACCACTTCCCAACAAAATTTCCTGTAGGCCTCTAACAGCCACGCTCTGGGGTTTCTGCCGCACCCTTGCTGCGATGCAGAGTTGGGGTTGGGGCCGTGGTTTTAACCCCCAGGATGAAACTGGGCCGGGACAAGGTCGGTGCTCCCTCTTGCACAGCACTAGAACGGGGAGGCAGAGAGAGAGGAGAGCCCAAAAATGAGCCACACTGCCCAGAGGGGATGTGCTTTGCCACCCTCAGGTGCCCTTTGGCTCTGTCCATGCCTGCTGCCTGCTCAGTCACACTTCAACTTCCCCAGGCTGTGGATACAAATCCACAGGAGATCCAGCACTGCCATCCTTCCATTCCAGCAGCTGCGAGCACATTTTGGAAGTGGAGCTGCCTGATGAGGCCCAGGTCTCCAGATCTCACACTTGCCAATGTCATAAAGGCCTTAAAATGCTGTAATGGGAGCGCTGGTGTCCACCAGAGCCATTCACAGGAGAGACTGTTGGATTTCACAGCTTCTCCTCCTTGCTGAAGCAGTACCCCTGGGTTATTGCACTTATTAAATTAGGAGCTGTAAAGCAACTGGGCAAATAATAAATTGCCAGAAGGAAATAAAAAAAAGTGCCACCCCTTTCAGTTATTAGTCCAGATGAGTGAGTTAGGTGTGGAAACAGCAGCTTTGAAGTTGGACTCATTAAATCACACACCAATTCAGCACTTATTAGGTCTCCAGTCAGATATATAAAAGCACTGGAAGATGGGTTTGCTGTGAGCAATAGCCATTACTTTTGCTGCTCTGAGCAGCCTGTGAGGCTCCTGTTGATGCTGGGCTGGGAAAGAAGAATTTAAAGCACCAGCCCCCGGTGCCAGGTGAGAGTTTGGGAATTGTGGGGTTTGTGCCTGAAGGAGGAGTTCAGAAAGTAGGTGACAACTACACAGACATTCACAAAGAGCCAGGAAGGCACAGAAAATGGAATGGGAGGAGAGTTTCTGGTCTGTCTGTCCCAGAGGAGGATCACACACGATAAACCACGACTGCAGTGTCTGCCTTGAGAAGTTGAGCTCTTCCCCTGAGCAAGGTGGACCCACACCTCAGATGCTTCCCCCCATATCCTCATCCATCCATCCACCCATCCATCCATCCATCCTGGTTATCCTCTTCCTCTTGCATGCCCTGCACACCTTCCCCATCCCCCTCATCTCCTCTCCTCCCCACACTTGTGCCCTGCCAGCAGCACTGTCTGGGCAATACACATCCCAGACCAAAAGGCTGGGCTTAGAGCTTGTCAAAAAATATGAAAATCCCTTCCTTGAGCACAGTACTTCCCTACCTGGTTTTTATCTAGCCTGACCCCTTTAATAAATTTGCCCCCTAATGGGTTACAGAGATCTTAAAACTGGAGATGTCTGCTGGAGCTGAGTGTCAGATCAGCCCTGCTGGCACTTTGGCTTCAGAGTTATGAGGTTAGAAGAATAATGCATTTTTCATTCTTCAGATTTGCCATATGATAGGAAAGATAAGGTCATGATTTCCAGCTTCTTTTCACAGCCGTAATACTTAGAAATCTATTTTTATAGTGAAAATTTGGATACTCAGTTAATAACCTGATTCCAGGAGCAAAAAGCTGTAAGTGCTGAACAATCCAGAGCCAGGAACGGCACGTGTGTGCCTGGGAATTCCCAGGGCTCCCACACTTACAGGACCAAAGGTTTAACCAAATGTTTGGACCACAAAGCCAAATCTCTCTCTGGGAGTTTAGTATTTCATCTCCTAACCCAAATATTTTGGCTGGAGTGTTGCATTTCTTCAGGACTGAAGCAACTGGGCATATCTGTGGCCTGAGCTGCCTTTCAACTTGCAGCTAAAATGGGGAGAGACCTTCTGAGATAAATAATACATTGAATGTGCCCTCACCCACAGCCACCTCTTGCTGAAGCCATGACCTTTCTGTAGTTGATCTGTAACTCCATGGAGAACAAAACAAACTCAGCTCAAAGGCCTTTTTTTTGAGGTTTAAGGTGGTTGCTGGTTACCTGGTTAAGGGGTGTCCCCAGGGCAAGGCCATGGTGCCCTGTCAGTGCCAGGATGTAGCTGTTTGCCTCGTTCTTTCAATGATGAAAGACAAGGTTTCCACTTAATCAGGGCCCAGGAGCTGTGGTTTTACAAAGAAGGGCACGTCAGGAGACCCCTGCTTAGAGGGAAAGCACAAGCTGGCACTGTGGGCTCACCCCAGCACCTCCTGCATCCTGCTTTTGTGCTGACCCCCTTTGAGGCACAGAGGCTGTGAAGGGGCACTGGGGACTCCCACAGGACACAGGGTTTGTTATGAGGTGATGTTTTTATTTGTCTTGCTCCCTGTCCAAGAAATGTGTGTGAGGAGGATGAAGTCTTGGCTCGCCTGCCAGTGCTCCCTGGGAGGGATCTGCTGCAATGATCTGTTACATCAGGCACTGCTTTCCCAGGTTTTGCCCACTGCACAGGTCCCACCAGCTGCAGGAATAGTGCAGGGCAGGTTTAGGCTGCTGCCATTCAGCCCTGCAGACATGCCCAGACCCTTCTGGTGCCCAGCAGTGTCATTAACCACGGCCACAGGGCACAAACCCACCCCTCCTGATGCCCACTTTGGCTCCATCCCTGGGGATGTCCTCCAGCTCTACACCATCCAAACCCCATCCCTCTGCCTGAGCCCTTGCTGCCCCTTCTACACCTCCATCCACCAGACTTTGTGATACGGTGTAGTGGGCATAGTGGGATTTGTTTGAAGGTTGGGCTTGACAATTTTCGACGTCTTTTCCACCCTTAATGATCCTACAATTCTGTGATCCTGCGATTCCTTCTCCTTCCCTTCCTCCCCTGCTCTGCTCCGCTCTCAGCAGCCTCCTCCTGTTGTCATAACAACAAGCAGCAGCCCGTGGTGGCCGTGCCAGCCCTTCCAGCAAAAACACCTCCTCCTGGGAGCAGGCACCGGCTCTCGGCCCCAAACCATCTGGCTGAGCTGGCGAGGGGGCCGGGGGCAGAGGGATAGGGGCTGCCCTGACCCAGACACACACTTTGCCTTGGGTTGTGCCCCCAGAACTGGGTGTTGGACACATGGGCACACGTGGAGAGCTGTCCCCAGCTGGTCTCTGCGGCACAGATTCATCTCCTGCATCCACCTCCTGACACCCCCCTGCTCACCCACGTCCTTCTTTCTGTCCAAGTCACAGCAAGGGAATGTGGGGCAGGGGTGGAAGGGGCCATATCCCTGCCCAGCACCCCCTGGCAAGGCAGCAAATGCATCTTCAGAGTCATGTGTGACTCTCAGCACATGGGGTGACTCTTGGGGCTGGGCCTGTGCAGGGCTGAGGGTTGGACTGGATGGGCCTTGGGGGTCCTTCCCAGCTCAGCACATTCTGGAATTCTGTGAGCTGCCCCAGCCATCTCTCCTGCACAGCAGCTCACCCCATATCCCTGGAGCCAATCCCTGACCATCCCGGCCATCAGGTCTCCTCTCCTCCCTCTATGACACATCCTCATGTGGAGCAGCCTGAGGCAAAGCCAGGATCAAACCAGACCAGCTCCCTGCAGATTAGGGAGTCCCACAGACTCCCCGTGGCTTAGGATGTGCTTTTCCCAGGGGAACCAAGACCACAGGCACAGCCAGAGCTGCTCCTGAAGGCACTGGAGGCACTGGACATCCATCCTGTGGTCCAGAAAACCAGTCAAATCCCAGGTCTCAAAGGGATTTCTCCTTTTAGAAGAAACAGATCAAAACCCCTCCAGACCAGGCTGTTCAAAGCAAGGGGGTTCTGCTACACCCAGAGGTGTGTAAGAAACACAAAGAAATGCAGGTCTGAGGTTCACCTGCTCCTTATTCATTTCTCACAAGTGTTGTGTAAGTTCCATGGAGCTCAGACCTGCTATTCCAGGACCAAAGACTAACACCCTCCTCAGTGGCTCTCAGGCTCTTTCTCAGCTCTTTTCCAGCAAGCACTGCCAGCTCTGCCCCTCAGGGAAGTGTCCATAGATCTTTGCACTGTGGAAAAGCAAACCCAGAAACCAACCACAAACCTGCTGGCAGGGCTGGATGGTGCCCACCTCCACACTGTCTCTCAGTCCTTCTGCATCTCCCTGGGGACATTATTCCGTCCCCAGCCCCAGGCCTTTCCCCTCTGTTATTCCTGCCATGCCAGCAGCACCCTTTGGTGCAGCTCTGTGCCAGGCTGTGCAGTGACTGACAGCACATAAACTGATTTTTTTTTTGGCTAAAGTCATTCCAGCTACTCCACCCAGGCTCACCAGCCCTTCCCATAGTGGTGCTGGGCTACATCTCCCAACACCATCCGTGAGCTGGGCAATCTGCCTCCTCCTTAAATGGCTTCCCACTGTCAGATGGGATATTGGAAAGGAATCCTTCCCTGTGAGGGTGGGGAGGCCCTGGCACAGGTTGCCCAGAGATGCTGTGGCTGCCCCATCCCTGGAAGTGTCCAAGGCCAGGTTGGAGCAACCTGGGCTAGTGGGAGGTGTCCCTGCCCATGGCAGGGGGTGGAATGGGATGGCATTTAAGGTCTGTGATTCTGTGATTATTCAACCAAGAGCTGCTGAGAGGTCAAGGAGTGAAGATTTCTGAAGGTGCTTTTGTGGCTGTGTTACACATAAAGGCCTGGTTACAAGTCCTCTTTCAGGTTCTCAAGTCAAGCTCCTGAGCTGCTGGGAGGCTGAACCTGGGGAGAAGAAAAGATCATTTCATCGTGGGACTCGGGGATTTCAAAAGAACAGCAGGAATTTCAGCTTCCCAGAGAGAGGGACTGGTTTGAACTTCCCAGGGCATTGTCCCAGCCTTCCCCTTTTCACATGGCTATCGGTGACTGCACCTCCCAGGGGTAACATCAGCCTCCAGCACCCCCCTCCCAGCCTGTAACATCAGCCAAAGGATTCTTAATAGCTTGATACCACATTTGGATTCCCAAGGGAGGAAATGTCTGGTCTCTGTGTCTAGAAAACAAAGACTCTATAGGGGGAAGGGATTTCTCGGGACACCTGATTAATTGGAGCCACTCTGGAGATCAGTGTAAACCAAATTGGTTCCAGGCTGGGGACATTAGTGGGCTTTAACTGCAGTGTTCTCCAGACATCTCTGGCTGCCTTTGGAGTGCCTCTCGTTTTAAGCATTGGAGAAATATTTTCTTTTTTTTTTTTAAGGAAAAATCATTCCTCTGGTCAGTGGCAGAAGCACAAACTGGAGGGGCTGGTGGTGTACCTGGAATGAACCTCACCATCCCACCCCCTCCAGCCAAGGCTCAGTGCCTTCCACCAGCAGCAGGGAAAATCCAAGGTGCTGTTTAGGAAGGATCCCAACTTCCCCAAGCCCTGACTCTCACAGAATCACAGAATTACAAAACCTCTTGAGCTGGAAGGGACCCCCAAGGCCCACCCAGTCCAGCCCTCAGCCCTGCACAGGCCCAGCCCCAAGAGTCACCCCATGTGCCCCAGAGGATCAGCCAAAGCCTCCTGGAGCTCTGGCAGCCTTGGGGCTGTGCCCACTGCCCTGGGGAGCCTGGGCAGTGCCCAACCACTCTCTGGGGGAAGAACCTTGCCCTGAGATCCAACCTGAGCCTGCCCTGGCACAGCTCCAGGCCATTCCCTGGGTGCTGTCCCTGGTCCCCCCAGAGCAGAGCTCAGTCCTGCCCCTCCTCTGCCCCTGCCCAGGCAGTTGGAACTGCAGTGAGCTCTCCCCTCAGTCTCCTCTGCTCCAGCTGAACACACCAAGTGCCCTCAGTGTCCTCATACAGCTTCAAACCCAGGCCTTTCCCCATCTCTTTGCCCTCCTTTGGACACTCTCTAATGGCTCAACACCTTCCCTACATTGTATCCCCCCAAAGTGCCCCAATATTGAGGTGAGGCCACTCCAGGGCAGAGCAGAGCGGGACAATCCCCTCCCTCACCCAGCTGGAGATGTTTTGCTCTCCCACATCTCCCCAAACCCCCGGAGACTCTTTGGGTGCCCAGACCAAATGGTAGATCCACTTGCACTGCCCCGGCGGACTCTCAGAGCAGGGACAACAGCAAGAGTGGAACTCCTTGGAGCAGAGGAATGCAGAGCACAGCACCCACCACGCCCAGCTTTCCAACACAGGAGAGCCCTGGGGAGGTGGTACCCAAAGCTGGGCGCTGCTGACCTTGATTGGTACCCAAAGCTGGGCATTGCTGACCTTGCTGGTCTGGAGTTTGCTCATGGCTTTATGAGGAGGCCACAGTTGCTGTCTGTACTTGGGGAAACCGAGGCACAGAGCAGCCAAGTGCTGGGAATGGTTAAACTTCCTTCTGGGTGCTGGATAAATTCAGGAGTCACTGCTGCAAAGCCAGATGGATCTTAGAGAGGAGGAAGGCAGAGGCTTGTGCCCTGCCAACACCTCTCCCTCCTCTCCACGCTGAAATGTGGCTTTTCTGGGATTAAATGGAGACCAGATAAGCTTCTCCTCCTCTTCCCTCAGCTCATCCAGCACAGCCACTGGGCTCAGAAAAAAGGGCTGGAGAAGCCTAGGACTCAAGGCCATGGGCTCTGATGTTTGGACAGGGAACAGCTGGTTCTGCAGCCCCACCTGGAGGGTCCCAGGCAGAAACCAGGCAGAGAATTCCTTCCCTGCCCTGCCTGGTGAATCCCCGCCTCCAGCAGCCCCCGCCTCAGCCTCTGAACTTGCCTGCAAACATCCCCCAAAGGCTGCTCAGCCTCTGGAGCCCGTGGGGGAAGGGGAGCAGGGCAGGAGCTGCCCAGAAGGGTTTCCTGGTGCATGGAGCTGAGCTCAGTTCCTCGGGGGAAGGAATTAGCACAGGGAAATTCTCTTTTTTATTAGTATTTCTTTTCTGTTTTTTCTAGTGGTGTGCTCACAGGCCAGGCTGGGTGAGGCTCTGAGCAACCTGGTTTAGTGGAAGGTGTTGGCGTGGAACAAGATGAGCTTTAAGGTCCCTCCCAGCCCAAACCATTCCATGGATTCTGGACCCTGCAGAGCCTCATCAGAGCATCCACCGTGGGCCTTTGCTCAGGGTTTCTGTGCTGTGAGGAGGAAACACTGGAAAAAAATAATAAAATTGTGGCATTTCTTTAGGGCAGAACTTCACCTGCAGCTGGGGGGGTTCAGCAGAGATGGCTTGGTGGGAGTGGGGCAACTTAACCCCGGTTTATCCCAACATTCTCCATCATTTCCCAAGTCCCTGAGTCTTTGCTAAGTCCAGTGACAATTAAAGACTGCCAGCCATGCAAGTAGTGATATGTTGGGACTTTAAAATTTATTCCAACATGCTATTTTTTTAAAAATACGCCCAGACTGAGCAGACAATCTGAGCTGTAGTAAAGGCAATATTATACTTGTAAAAACTTCTCATTCACAGTACAGATGTCATTTACAATAAGGGTCACAAACATCAAATACTGAGTATTTTTCTTTTTTTTTTGTTTTGTTGTTTTTGTGAGTTTTTTGTTCTTTTTGTTTGTTTGTTTTTACATCAGACTGTGCTTTTACCTGCCTTTTTTTCTTTTTTTTTTTTTTTTTNTTTTTTTTTTTTTTTTTTGCACTGATATAACCATACAGACATTGCAAGATGCAAGTGTAGAAACTGGAGTTAAAATAAAATTACAGGCAAAACTACCAAATTACATTGTACGCTGTACATATTTACAGTACCATTTTTTGGAATGTATTGCCATTTTAAGAACATATAGAAACTTTCTACAGACTATTCCACTTACAGAATACATACACCTTTTAGAAAAAAAGGCAAATATTTATCTTACATGAGACCATGTATATTAAATTTGCGTACACATTATTATTATTATTATTATTATTATTATTATTTTACATTACATTTACTAAAGTGATCGTAAGTGCCATCATATCTCAGTAACGAAAACAGATTGGTTTTATGCCATCAGGACTGATTTTTTTTCCTTTTTTT
>VZRE01001674.1:269805-295545 GCA_013396775.1 Cephalopterus ornatus
TTTATTTTTTTTTTTTGTAAATACTGTGCAATAGATGGAAATAATAAAACAGAAGAAAAAAAAAAAAGGACACGATGAAACGAAGTCAGCAAAGGAGAAGCTACTGCAAGGACAGCAGGGAAGGGCTAGATCAAACCATCAGGGTTTGGCATGACAATTGGACTCGTTTTAATGATTTTCCACGAGTGTATTGCTTGCTCAGGTGCTGTTCCTGTGGATTTTAAAGAAAACCAGGTAAAGCAGAAGTTGATTTAAGGGAAAAACCAACTGTGCTGCAGATTTGGGGCGGGAGGGGAGAGCAGAGCTGGGGGGGGTTGTGCCTGGCAGGGCTCTGCTGGGAAGGACACCGGGATGTGCTGCTCCAGCTGGGAATCCCAGTGGCATCTCCTGCCCCATCCAGCCCAGGGCAGCTCGGACAGGGCTGGAGTGGGATTTGGAGCAGGGTTTGGGACCAGCGGGTGGCCTGAAGCGCTGCCCAAGGGGTGTCACTTTAGGGACACCTGGAATGTCGCCCCTTGGGGAGCAGGTGATGAACCACATTTCTCAGTCATAAATTATAAAGTCACAGCCACTTCATCAGGATTTTTCAGAGTTTCCTGCTGTGGTTCCTGGGTATCCAGGCAACAACTTGGGAACAATTGGAGCTGGCAGGGATCTGCTTCAAGGCACGGGTGGGGTTTTGGGGAGCCAAGAGCCTCCTTTCTTCATCCCAGAGTCTGCTCAGCCCTGCAAGACCCCGAGCCCTGCGACCTTGATAAAACCTTGATAAAAGGAGATCAATTCATGCTTAAGCACAGGGAAGTTTGTAAAACTCCAGAAATACTTAAGCTTAAGCCAAGGTACAAGTGCTTTATGAGCTCTGGCTGTGAGTCCTAGTATTTAAGATGACTTTGTCAAGGAATTGTTCCAGAGCACGGGCCAAGTCCTCTGTGCAGGATGATTTCTTGGATGCCATGGAATACCTGCATTCATGGAGCTGCACAAACAGCTTATCGGGGAAGGAAATATCAGAGCAGGGTTTGGGCTGATTACCCATAACAAAGAGGAGCAGCCAGGCCCTGGAGGCCACGTGCCTTCATGGATTATAAATTTAAGAACCTCTGCCATGAGGAAAGCAGGGGATTTGATTTCCGCCTGCTGATGAAAAGGAAAGGCTGGGCTCTGGTTTTTCATTTGCCTATTTGCATTATTAATACATTCTCTTGCAAATAATACTGCTAATTGCCCTGCAAAGCATCTGTACTAACTTAACCACCCTTGCAGCCCTTGTGGGAAGCAAAATAGCGTTCATCATCCCCATTTTGCAGACAGAACAGACATTCAGAGTGCTGTTAAAAGCTGTGACCACCAGGTGTGACACAGGGGAGCCAAAGGGGGATCCAGGTGGGAACAGCGGCCAGGGGTGATGGTCGGCGCTTGAGCCCTGCTGGGAATAACACCCAAAAACCTCCAAAAATCAGCAGCATTCCTGTGCTCCTTGGCTGAGTACGAGGCAGAGGGAGACGCGTTTGCACAGGGTCACACTAACCCTGCCCGCAGACAGAGATGCTGGTGCCGGCGGGGAGGGGACGCCCTTCCCCGGAGCTCTGAGCTGGCAGTGTGACCATTTAGCCCTTAAATTGCAATTAGGGTTTTTTTTTTTTTTTGTGAGCCTTTTTGCCTATCCAATAGGCCGTATTGCCCGGGGGTACAGCGTGAAGCACCATTTCAGCCCAGCCAGAGCTTCCCCCTTCTCCGTTGAGAAGCCAAACTGGGTCGAGACTCAGCCCTGGGGGGTTTGTGCCCATCTCCTGAGTTTGCAGCGGCCCCTCCATGTGCCCTCTCCGTGCTGGGTGTGGGATCCGAGCAGGGCATGACCCTCACAGCTCCACAGCCCTTCCCCAAAACTCCTGTCCCTGCTTTTATTGGCCCTGGGTGTAGAGCCTGGCTGCTCGGCAGCCCAGATGCAGAAAGCTCCAACTCATCCCGAGCTGCTGGAAACGCTTCAATAATAATAATAATAACGACAATAATAAAAACACACCGCAAAAAAAAAAAAAAGGCAATAAACCAACGTAATGACTTCTGTGTTTTCCTGGGCTTTCCCCCACCCCGCCCCCGACTCTGTCCATAAATGACAGAGGGGAAAAAAAATCCGCACAAAATATCAACAGGTCAAGGATTCAAATGCAGTTACAGAAAGAAGCTGAGCAAATTTGATCTAGCCCAAAGCTCGTGGCAAATGCACCAAAAAAACCCCAGGATGCTGAGCGCACAACTGCTGCGGTATTTTTCTTTCTGTACAATTTTTATATATATATATATATGTGATATATATATATATAATTAAATACAAAAAGCTACCTTGGAATAATGTTAAGAGTGTGACAAAGGGGCAAAAAGTGGCAGAAGTCAGGAGAGTAACTAAATTTGGTGGATGGTTTCCAGGGATTTCACACCAACCCTGGCTGAGCACTCCACTCCCAGCCATCCTGATATTAAGCACACACTTAAAGCCTGAGTAGGGTTTAAGCTGGTGCTTAAGAGCTGGACTGAACAGAGCTGAACTGAGCTCCAGCCCCTGCTCCTGCCGTGGGATCTGAGAAAGATCTGACAGCAGGGCCAGCTTCCAGGCTTGGGGCCAAAACAGGGGAAATGGGAAAAAGGGAAACTTGATAGAAGTGCTAATTAGGGTATAAAGGGCTCTGGATGTTGTTTTGGTCAGTGTCACAACCTTAATGTTATTTCCACGATATCTCCTTTTGTACTTAATTCCCCTTACAAGAAGAGCAAAAAAAAAAAAGAAAAAAATCACAGAAGATTATTAAAAAATTTCTATTCTTTGCCCGTGAGACGGGAACAGTTCATAGCTCATCAAGTCTGGCAAGGAAATATGTTCTCATTCAGGGTCTTATTTGATTCTTTTTATTTTTTTTTTAATTTTTTTTTTTTTTTTAAAAGTGTATTACGTACCCGATAAACTGGAACAGCTCTGAAAGAAGAAAGAACTGGTCCACTGGTTAAATATTTATATCTTGTTATTTTTTTCCTTTTTTTTTAAATGTTAAAATAAAAAAAAAAAAAGAGGTTTGTACAGATTCCATAGACCAGAAAACCCTCTGAAGTGGTAAAGAACCTGCTGTTTGCTGGGGCAAACTCTTGGATGTTTGTGTTTTAAAAAGAGAATTAATGTGCCAGAGGGGAATGGCTCCGTGGGGTCGCTCTGGATTTGGTATCTATTGGCAGTAGAGGCCTTTGCTCTGCTGGGGATGGGCATCCTTCAAAATCTGCTCTGGGAGAAGTTGCTGTGCATGCAGAACAAGCTGGCTGCAGGCATGAACCATTCAGCATCACCACGTTTCACCTTCCAAAACACCACAAAACGGGCCCATTCTGCTTAAAGAAATAAATAAGGGTGAAATAAGACACAGAGTCACCGGTGAGTTCCAGACCCGACACGTGCAAAGGAGCAGAGCTCAAACTGCTCCTGCATCCCCAGAGCTCCACGGAGCCAAACCAGCCCGGACCGGGTTTGGGATGGGATGGGACGGGATGGGATGGGATGGGACGGGAGGGGATGGGATGGGACAGAGGGACTTTGTCTGTGACCAAAAAATGACAGAGGGAAAAATGGTTGCAGGGCTGAGTTTTCTTGCACTTTGCAAGCGAGGGAGGGTGTTTACAGAGGGCTTCTGAAGCCCAGCCAGGAGGGGTCTCAGGCACAGCTTTGCCGGGCGGGATGGAAGGATTAAAGCGAGCAGGGGCCGGCTCGTCCAGCGAGAGACACCGATCCTGGCGCTGGGCCTACATTCCACACATTCCTATGTTCTCGCAGTTCAATCTTTGAAGAAGAACCTTTTTTTTTTTTGTTTTGTTTTTCTGTCCCTTTTTTAGAAAAGTGCTTTGCCGGGTCCTGCGGGAGGGAGGGATGCTCGCCGTCCGGGTTTTGTCTTCCGAGTGACCTTTTCTCTCCCTTCGAACGCCCCTCCCCTGCTCGAGGAAGTGCTACTTTCATTTACAAGTTCAGGGTAAACACGTTTTTTTCAAATGTAAAGCAGTTTCAACTGTTTAAAGCACAACCATAGGCAACCAGAGGGATGCGAGAAAAAAAAAAACCAAGCACTTTGCAAGAATTAAATAAAGCATGTAATAAATACGAATCATAAACTTCTGTACACAGGAGCAAGGGTTTGTGTTGGTTTTTTTCTTCTTTTTTTAATCATTTAATCAATATAAAAAAAAGTTTTTTCTGTTTTGTTTTTTGTTTTCAGTGCATCTTCTTCCTCTTAAAATGCTTAACCCTTTCCTTTCTGCATCTCTCAGGCCCAGAATTACGCACACCTAAATGGCAAAAAAGACAAAGGTCTAACAAACCCCCTTTCCAAAAAACTCTAAAAAAATATTCACAGCCTCAAACAGTTTTGTACATTTCAAGCAACAAAAGGTATAGAAAAAGGCACAAGTAACTGCATACATGTGGAGATAATACCAGACTGGGACAAAGAAAACCAGGACTTTTCCATGGGTTTGGTCATTCACTAGAGTGCTTCTTATCGGTGATTATACTAAAGGAAATAGTGTTGAAAATGTCTTGTTGATTTTACAGAGGAAGCCTAAAGGTGGAACAGATGGAGGTTTTAAGTACTTCCCGCGTTTTCATCCACCTTTTTTTGAGTTTGACCTAAATCTGCGTGCTCTGGGTGTGGGCTGCTCTTCCCGGAGGTGCCCCCTTGGTGCCCGGGCTCCCCGGAGAGGTTCCTGGGGCGCAGGGAGAGCGGGTGGCTGGGCGGGGGCTCCGGGGGGCCGCCGCTGTCACACGGGGGGGCATCTGAGACCAAAGTGCAGGGTGACTCAACAGAAGTGCTCGAGCTGCCAGATTGCTTCTTGCCCGTTTGTTTTAGGGGTTCTTCTTCCCCGCTCGTTGGAGGCTTTGGACAGTGCTCGTGGGGTGTGCTGGGGCTGGCTGGGCCCGCCTGCTCCTCCGGGCTGGGCTCAGCCAGCGCTTTTACCCTGTGTTCCTCCTGCTCTGTCTGCTGCTGAAGCTCATTAGTCCTCATTTTCTCCTCCAAGTAACCCCCACTCAGCTCCGGGGACAGCGTGTACTTAGAAACCTTTGGAGCTGGGGACGCGGACGCCGCTGGGATTTGTGGCTCCTCATCCCCCCTGGCAGCCCGGCCGAACTCCGCCAAGTCTCCGCTTCCAGAGGCGAAGTATCCAGCTTGTAGGGACACCACGGAGCCGGGCACCAGGCTGGGGTGGGAGCTGGGCCTGGCCTGCACCATCTGGATGCCCCCGATGGGGATCATGGGGTACGGGGTCCTGGCGAGCTGCTGCGAGTGCAGCGGGAGGTGGCTGAAGACATTCTCCTCCCCTCGGCCCGGAGCATGGATGTCGTGCGGTGCCTGCAGGGGCCTGGAGCAGACGGGCTGTGTGGGGCCAGGGGAGCGTGGTGGGCTTCGGGGCTCGATCTTCTGTGCCAGAGAGGGAAGAGAAAGAGCTGGATCAGTGCAGCGAACAAGGCACACCCTCAGCATGACTAATGCTCACTGCGAGGCTTGGGTTTAGCATTGGATTCTAATCAATCGGCCACGGAAGATGTGGAGCTCCAAAGCTTTAAGGAAAGGAGCAACACAACCCACAGCATTTGCCTTCTGGGTACAAATGTGCCGTGGTCTGCTGGGGCACAGATCCAGGGCTTTGGCTTGGGCTTGGATCATTATAAAACCAGAAATGGTTTGGGTTGGAGGGGGCCATTAAGGGTCATCTAATCCAACCCTCCTGCCATGCGCAGGGACATCTTCAACTAGACCAGACTGCTCCAAGCCCTGTCCAACCTGGTCTGGAATGTTCCAGGGATGGGTCACGTACTACCCCTCTGGGCAACCCGTGCCAGGGCCTCATCACTCCCCTAGTAAAACATTTCTTCCTTGTATCTCGTCTGAATCTCCCCTCTTTCAGTTTTAAACCACCACCCCTCGTCCTCCTCTCAGAGCTGCCTCTGAAACCGTGGCAGAGGATGGCAGTGCTTGCTGCCATCAGGGCTGCTTTGGAGCCCTTTCAGCCCTTTCTCAGCCCTGGGTTCCTGAGAGCCTGCAATAGTGTTATTTATTTTTTCCCTGTACTTTCTTAAAGCGGAATTGCACCCTCACAGCTGCTGGTTGCACGGACGCCTCAGACCGAGCGAGAGGCATCATTACCTCTGGTTTGACCAAAGCACACCCAGTGTGGCCCCACCACCACCCTCATGGGTGAGATTTTCTCTAGAAACCAAGGGTTAAGGCCCTACAATTTTACCTTTTCCTCTTTCTCTCTCGGTGCTTCCCATAGTTTCCTAATGTACATCATGGAGAGATATGGGGCTAAACAGAAAGGGATTAATTAGTGATGAGGTCATGACTAAACCCTTACAGAGGACTCCCAAGAAGGGGAAGCAACAGAAACTGAAATCAATTTTCCATTGAGATGGGGTTAGTGATAAAATGTGAGGATCCACTTAATTTCTTTGTAGGATTATGGAGAACAATTTCCTCACCCTGTGAGCTGGATCTCTATGAAGAGGTGACAGAGGAGAGCAGCAAAAGAGGGCAGAAAGGAGAAAAAGCAAGAGCCACCGAAGGTGGGGGTGTACTTGGTCAGCCCAAACACTTGCTAAATGTCACTTATTCACATGAAGTCTTGGCCAAATCACTGTAGGGATGCTGGGAACCCCCAAACAAGTGATCTTAATGGTGCAACAGCCACCACAAGGAGGAACTGCCTTCTGCAAGGGCCAGAGGGAAGAGAGATGGTTGTGGTGGGACTTGACAGAAAGCCTTACACTGAAACAAAGCTCAGATCATCTTCAAGCTCTGTTTAGGATCTGATAAATCCACCTCTGGTCTTTCTGTCTCTTGTAGCCTTAGCAGGGATGTAATTTTGCAGTGAAAGCCCTGCTGTCCATCTTGCTGAGAAATGGCAAGTTTTCCATTCAGGTCTTTTCTGTTGCTTTGGAAACACGTGAGCAAAGCAACAGCAGTGGCTCTGGGAGCATGAAAGGAGCAGGAACATGGAGTAAAAAGGTGTTTGAGAAGAAGCTGAAAGGTGAGAATGGGCAGAAAAGCAGAGGCTTATTATCTCCTGCTGTGGACTTAGAAGCTTAGGGGAGTTGCTCCAAGTAGTGGCGGGGGGCAATTGTCCTGACAGAGATGCTTCAGAGTGGAAGGATGGGTGTTTCCAGAGCCCTGAGATTCCCCCCAAGGAGTTAATTGACAGGAAAGGGAAATAGCATTAAAGGAAGCAAAGGTTTGGGCCTAAAGGAAAGGACAGTCTCTGAGAAGGTGAGATAAAGACTGATAGTGGGAAGCAGAAGGAAGGCAGCACCACAAGAACATCATCATGGGCATGGAAGGAATGCACAGGGGCAGCGTGGCTGGTCTGGAGAGGACCTGGGTCAGCATCTGCCATGGCAGGTTCTCCAGGGGCTGCGTAAAGGCCTCTGTCTTTCCAGTGCAGCCCCTAAGGGCTGGAGTCTCTCCTCACACCAGTGTCACAGCAGAGCAACTCGTGTCCACCGGCACAAGTTACAGCAGAGCCAGGCACTCCAGAGGAATGGGAAATGTTCCACCACACCAGACATTAACCTGCCTGGAGCAGGGGGAGGAATGTGCCACTTTTCTTTACCCGTGGGATTTGGTATGTCCAGCAGAAACATTAAATAGTTTTCTGGACCCAGTGGGAAACACCTCTCTGCGCTGAAGAGAGAAGCAAGATGAAATCAGAGATGTTCAAACAAACACTTCTCAGCAGTTCATCTAACAGAGGACTAACACAACCCAGGAGGCAGCAAGGGCTGTTTCAGATCTGGTTCAGGTCACTGACCAGTGAAAACCTGTCACAGCTTCACCCCAGCTGAGGAGATCTCAGAGATGGGTTTGAAACTCCCAGGAACAAAAAGGCTCCGAGTGACAATCAGTCAGTAAGTGGTTGTCCTTGCTGCTTGTCTCAGCAGGACACAGGTTGGGTGAGGAGTGGAAATAACCCCTTGGAGAAGGGACAACTTAATTTCTCTTCAACTTTGAAGGGCAGGACCCAAATGGGTGCAAAGCCCACTGCTGTCCACTGTCCCTTTTCTGTGACATTGGTCACAGAGTCACTGTGCACTTGGCAGGACAACCTTCCTTAAAGGCCACGTCAGAGAACGTACTGTGGGGTTTAGGAGGCAGGAGGGGACTGAACTTACCAGCTTGGACTCGTAGAGCTGTATGTTTTTGCCAAAGAACCTGTGAGGTAGAGGCATCGAAGATAATATCCCATGCTGGGCTTGATATGAGCTTGGAACTTTGTCATCTGCTGCTGATTTGCTTGTGCCAGGCAAGTCCTCCTTCCCTGGGAATGGGTACCTGGGTGACTCTAGGGAGCCTGGAGACAAGACTTTCTTCAGGGATAAGTATCTGACTGATGACATGTCTCTGCTGGGTGATGAGTGTCTCCCAGGGGAGACCTCTCCTTCTGGGGGGAGGTGTGTTCGTGGGGACAGCTCTCTCCTGGGGGACAGATGCCTGCTGGGTGACAGCTCAAGCCTTGGTGACACACATCTGAGAGGAGATGCCTCTCTCCTGGGAGAGACCCGCTGGCAAGGAGACAACCCCCTCCCTGGGGACAGGCACCTCAGAGAGGACAGTTCTGCAGTGGGTGAGAACCTCTTGGGTGACGTTTCGTTTTTGGTTAACAAGTGCTTTCTCGCCATCATTGGTCTGCTGCCACCACCTCTGCCAGAGTCCTGGCTGGGAGACCACCTTCTCCTTGGGGAGGTGTCTTTTGAGGCTGACAGGTCCATGACCAAGGACATCTGTGGCCTCGTGATGGACTCTCTTTCAGCAGAAGCCAACTGTTCGGTGGAGGTCAAAGCTGGTCTGTGGAGACTCAAGAAGCTGTGGCACACAGCAATGTCACTGCTGTCTGCTGACCACTTGGTTTCCAGCCCTGAGGACGAGGCCTGCTGGCCTTCACCTGCTTTTTGGGTGCTGGAAACGGTTTCTTGGGCTAAGGATGATGCTGTTTCAATGCCTTCCTCTTGAGAAGATGGAGAGCCACCTGAAGAGTGCAGCAGGAGGGTGGTGTGCGTGCCTTCAGACAACTTCAGAGGGGGCTCATCTTGGCTCTCCTCTTCCTCCTCATCCTCCTCATCCTCATTGTCATCATCGTCGTCAGATTCCTCGAGGTCTGAAAACTGGTGTTCCTCAACTGGCTCGGATCCCTCCCGCCCCTCAGAGTCCTGGAATAGGTCTTCACTGGTTCCTGGGGGATGGAAAACACAAAACAGAGTGTCAAACACACACACAGGGTCTGGGCTAAACCTGCTCACAAGTTTTAAGGGCACAAGAAGAGAGAAGACCTGGCTCTTTTCTCGATCTGATCAGTCCCGCCCTCTGTGCCAACTCCCCTCCCAATATTCCCAGTATTCTCAGTGAATTCCACCACTGGAACCTCCTGCTGTACCCCAATTTCAATTCCAGCCATTGCTCTGTCAACACCTACAGAAGAAGGCCTTTAAGAGATGAGGGAAACGGCAGCACTGTCACCCTTGAGTGGGGATTTTATGAGTAGTTGTTGCAATGGTGCCTCAAAAAAAATGTCAGAGTTCTCCACCTCCACGTGTTGGGCCTTTTCCTGCCTTAGATTTCCTGCCAGTTAAACATTAGCAAGACGGGCCTTTTACTAAAAATCAAACAATAGAGTTGACAGACCATCTGTGGATTTTCCCTTGATTGGATAAATTCCAGCTGTGACACAGAGGGTTTGGGGTCTGTATGTGGAAGGCCTTGCGCTGGGATGCTTTGTAAATATGGGCTTGTAAACAGCGAGTGAGATACAAAAAGCAAATTCTAAAGGGCTGTAAAATATTTCTGCAGGTAAAAATACAGCATCTCTCCTCTGCTCTGAGGGCCAGCAGGAGCCTTCTGAGCTCGGCACAAGCTCGCAGGCAGATCTCTGCTGGCTCCCGCTCTGCTCTGCTCTGCACAGAGACAAATCTGCTGTTCCCCTGCCAGATGTGCTGAGATGCTGGCAAAGTGCAAGCTCAGCCCCGAGAGGTCCATCGGGAACAGCCACTGGATGTCACTGCAGCTCAAGGAACGGCTCTGTCAGGAGGCTGCGAGTCCTCACCGCTCTGCAGGGGCCGATAAACACCAGTTTCCTCCAGCTCTGCCTGCGCCAAGCACCCAGAGGATGGGGCAGAGCTGCTGGGACACACTTGGCCCCTGGCTCTGGACGCCTGGATGCTGCTCTGGCACCTGTGTGGAACTAATTGCAGCGCTGCTGGCCCCTCTCCCCATCAGTTCAGCCTGGGACACTATTTCCCCTCTGCTGAACACTGGAGCAGTTTCCCTTTCAGAGCTGCCATCTGTCAGCAGGACCAGCCAGAGGGGACAGCAAAGGCAGCTGACCCTGAGATCACCTGGGAGGTGGTTTGCAGAGGGGACACAGCCACACAGCGAGAATTCACTTTGATCCATTAATAAAACACCTAATTTTGTTTATTTTGAATACCAGGCCCTTACTAAATGCTCAGGAAGTATTTGGCATTACCAGTGACAGGCATTTTCCCATGGCTGATTATCCATCCAAGAGTCAGCCTGAAAACTGAGATGGAAAGGAGCTTCTCATTTGCTTCCCATCCCATTCCAAAATATCTCTTAACTGGTCCGTAAAGCCAGGATTCTGCCAGCGTGGAGGGAAGGAAGAGCTCTCCATGGACAGCCCAGTCTGCACTGCAGACCCCTCCACAGCGATGGGGGGTGCTGGGCCCAGGATCCAGTGCAGGGCTGTTTGCAAACTCTCCAAAGAACTGAGCTCAGAACAAACATTATTCCAAACAAGCAGCTCTCCCAGCTGCAGGGTGAGCCCTGCATATTTCTGGCTTGGAAAAGGAATGTGCTTCCCTTCCCTATCAGCCAGCCCCCGATTGTGATGTTGGCGTTTGACATCTCGGGGGGTTTGGGACAGAAGGTGCCTCCCCCTCTGAGAGCCTTGCCCCGGGTGGGCTCGGTTTTTGGCCCCAGTTACACAGGGCACTGGCCAAGGTCAGGAGTCTGGAGCGAGAGGAACATGAAGCCAGTTTGCATTTGCCACCACGGGAAACGTTTCAGTGAGTCCTGGGACAGCCCCAAGGGAATCTGCCTTGGCCTCCTGACACGACTGCAGCAGGCAGGAACAGAGCTCAGACCTCAGTCCGGGCTTCTGGCAACCCAAATCCATCTGCTGAGCTCATGGGGAGAGAAAGGGCAGGTCAGGAAAAGACAGAGAGGGAGGGAGGGAGAGCTGGAGGAAGGCGGAGAGAGGGAACTAGTGAGAATGTGTCCTGGCGATGGCTTTGGCTGAGGGTTCCATTCCATTTCATTTCCATCTCATTTCACTACTTATTCTAAGGTTATTCCACCCAACTGGTAGCAAAGCAGGGCAGGAGTGAGGAATTATACTCCAATCTCCTTTTATAGTAACACCCCTTGCTTTCTTCTGCCCCTTAAATAGAAATAAAAACAATCAAGTGAAATATAACCCCGGTTTAAAATAATCCAGGGAGTTTTAGGAACTGCTACTCCCCAAAGGAAAGCACAGCAACCTTCCTGCTCTGCTTTGTGTCACGTGGAAATTCTAGTTCTTTTTTTATTATTTAATTAAAATAGTCCTTTAATTTCTAGTTCTGAGTCTCTTTGCAGAGAAGAGAGAGGACACTGTGGTTACTCTTTGCAACCCACTACTCTGAGAACAAGGGGTGTGACACAGCTGTGAGCTCTGATTTCTCATACACCTTTCTGCCATTTTTATGTTATTTTCTCATCCATCCAAATAGCCCCAATCATTACAGTACAAAATCTCATTTTCTGACCATCTCCTTGGCTGCTTTAGTTAGTGTTTACTTGACATTTGTGAGCAATGGGCCTCCTTGCTCGTGGAGCAGAATTTCAATTTTGAGTAGAAGTCCAGTGTTGGCTTTAACCAGGTGAAAAAGAAGCTGGGAGGGGAGCAAGGAAACGTCCCCTGATCCCACACCTTCCCAAGTGCACCTTTCCTGCATTCCTGCCTGGCAGCCCAGCCCCTTTACACAAACACAAGGGATCTGCCTCAATGGGAGCAAATGGGAACTGTGTATTTTATTTGGTTGTTTTTTTTTTTTTTTTCAATTCTAAAATTACACGGATTTCTTGCATAATGCACTAAATTCCAGACAGCACAACACATTCCAGGAGCAGCCTCACAGCCAACAGCAACACGGGGAGGGGAGTCCCTTCCAGGAACCCTCTGCAGCCAGGTGGGGCTCAGCAGGTGTCCAACCTCAAACACTCAGGGATCCACCCGTGATTTCCTGGTGCCAACACCAAGTGCCCCAGCTGATGGTCCCATCCCTCTACTTGGGTGTTCTCCCAGCTGACCTGGGGATGCCCACGAAGCTTTCTGGGGATTTTTAGACCTTCTCTATCCAAAGGCTGAGAGCAGCTCAGCCTCATCCCGACCAGAACTGCCCTTTTCCTAAGCCTGGCACCTAAGCTTTCACACACAGAGGGCTTTTCACAACACTCACTCGGGGCATTAACCCTGTGTGACCTGGGGGTGAATGGCTCTGAAATCACAAAGGAACACATTCCCCTGGCCTGGTGAAGGGAGCCC
This sequence comes from Cephalopterus ornatus, assembly GCA_013396775.1. Lineage (NCBI taxonomy): Eukaryota > Metazoa > Chordata > Aves > Passeriformes > Cotingidae > Cephalopterus > Cephalopterus ornatus. The sequence continues at coordinate 282,430 of VZRE01001674.1, forward strand.
TGGTGTCCTCAGAGCTCCAGTTCCATGGAGCATAAACAGGATGTTGGATTTTCAGGTTTTCAGCAGTGACACTCAATTAATGTGATTCATTAGTCCTATAATGGAAAGGTTTAAAATAACAGTTGTTCTTTCAGAATTATGCAACCAATATTTCAGAGCCACTTTCCTCTTTCCCTAACCAGCTTTGATTATAGAATCATGAATGGTTTGGGTTGGAAGGGACCTTAAAGCTCATCTCATCCCACCCCCTGCCAAAGGCAGGGACACCTTCCACTAGCCCAGGTTGCTCCAAGCCCCGTCCAACCTGGCCTTGGACACTTCCAGGGATTCCAGGGGCAGCCACAGCTTCTCTGGGAAACCTGTGCCAGGGCCTCCCCACCCTCACAGCCAACAATTCCTTCCCAATATCCCATCTAAATCTACTCTCTTTCAGTTTAAGGCCATTCCCTGTGTCCTGTCCCTCCAACCCTTGTCCCCAGTCCCTCTCCAGCTCTCCTGGAGCCCCTTTAGGCCCTGGGAGGGGCTCTCAGGTCTCCCTGGAGCTTTCTCTTCTGCAGGTGAACCCCCCCAGCTCTCCCAGCCTGGCTCCAGAGCAGAGGGGCTCCAGCCCTGGAGCACCTCCGTGACTTTAGTGACCTGCAGAAGCATCACCTACGTGTGGTGTAAGAGCAGGGAGAGATTTCTGGAGACCAGCAGCGAATCAATTATTTAAAGTGAGTTCCTGGGCTGAAAGATTTTTCCAGCAATCCCACCCGGGAGCAGCCTCTCCCTTCCACTGCTCCCACCACACCAACACTTCTCCCTTGGGATGGCTCCTGCAAAATCCCCCACTGGGTTTGCTTTTGGCCATGTCCTCCTTTGGAAAGGACACAGCAGAGCTCAGCACAGCTCTGCCTGCTGGAAAGGTTGTTCTGAAGAGCTGGACAAGAGCCAAGAGCTCAGGAAGATTTAAAAGGAAGAAAGCCACTCCTTGAGGTGGAGTCAGCCAGGTCAGACATCTTCAGCCTTGGCTGGATATTTATTCTGCATGGCCTGGGAGAGCCCTTGGTCTATCGCTGGGCATCAGGAAAGGCACGGGGCAGGGGGACAAAGGGACTGGCAATGCTGGCTCTTCCCTTCTCCTTTGTCCTCAATCCCTGATCTCCCAGGTGACCACACCTGGGCTGAGCTAGAAGCCAAACCTGAAAGGGAAGGGGGACACTGCCCTGGGGATCACTGGGGTTTGGGCCTGGTAACCAGTGGGACTTCTCAGGTGTCTCCTGCAGGTTGTACAGAGAATCGCAGAATGTTCTGAGCTGGAAGGGAGCCACGACGATCAGAGTCCAACCTTCCAGTGAATGGCCCATATGGGATCAAACCCACAGCCTGGGGGTTTTTAGCACCAGGATCCAACCAGCTGAGCTCATCTCTGCTGAGCCATGGTCACTTCAGGTCAAGGACAGTCCCATCAGCCCTCTGAGACACATCTGACCCAGGACAGGGCAGTGCCAAAACCCCACAGCCCCCTCAGCTTGTTCTGTGTTGCATCTCTGTTCCTACAACACGGAGCAGCCACATCCAGCCCCCCGTGCAGGAATGCTGATTCCCAAACTGTGCTCAGCATTTTTTGGCAGTGTGGTTGATGGTCTGAGCCACGGATTGCTGATTGTTGGTTGCTCCTGCAGTTGAGATGATGGTGTGCCAGTGCCTGCAGACATCCCCAGCACTTAATTACCAGCGTGGAGACACCCGAAGGGTTCAGCAGGGCAGGGGCAGCATTTCTAAGCTTTAAAATCCAAAAATTCCGACATAAAGCACTTTGGAGATGCCAGTGGGCAATGCCTGGTGGGCAAAGTGTCCCCAACCCTGTGACACACTGGCACCACCCCAGCACGAGGAGCTGAAGCTGCAGTAGAGCCAACCCTGTCCTACAGGGAAACACCAAGTGATTTTTAATCACTTGTGGAGGAGGAGTGTGTGACACTGCCCATGGCCCGGGAACGCCCCGTTCCCAATAAAGCCTGGGATGGACCTGCCCCCAGCAGGGGAGTGGGGTGATAAGCAGAGTTTGTTGTTCCTGCCCAGTTCACATTCCCTGGCTCCCACTCCAGCACTGGCCCAGCTGATGTTCACTCTACAAAAATAACCCTGGCGCCCTGTGACTGATGGAGTTCATTTTAACCCCTTGTCAGCAAACCCTCGTGGGCTGAGGCAGAATGAAAACCAGGGATGGGGTTTGTCTGGGGTGGGACAGGGGGTGAAACAGGGAAAAAGCTGCTTAAGTCATCCAGAAGGGCTGCTTTCACACCGGGATTGCTGGGGTGGCAGGAAGGGGCAGTGGTGTTGTGATCGTGCAATACAAACACAAACACCCCCTGCTCTGGGGCACCGAGTGTTTCACCCAGGAATAACTTCTCTGGGACAGAGGCAGTGGTGTGGGCTCTGCCTGCAGGTGGGCCCATGCTCCAGAGCCTCCAGATGCAGCCCAGGTTTGCACTGGGAATTTGGAGCAGCCTGGGATCAGCCACATACAGTAAGCTGGACAGGTCCCTAGAAGATGATCCTGGTGGAAAAGTCCTTCTCTGAGAAAAGTATCACCTGAGCTCTCAGAGCCCTTTCCCCTCTAGAGCTGTGCAGTGTTTCCTACAAATGTAAATGGCCTGCTGAATGCAAAAGACCCTGAATTTCATGGGGACTTGAGCTCTTCTGCCCCTAAAGCTTCATCCCCATCATTCCTCTGCAGAGGCTCCATCCTTGAATAATCAAGGTCTTGCTAAAGGAAACAGAATAGAAATCATCAAAACATCCAACTGCTCCCTGGGGACCCTCAGCCCAACCCTTCCCAGCTGTCAGAGCAGCCTCCAGTCATTTGGGTTAAAAAACCTTTTCTGGCACAAACTGCCAAGTACCCCTAAGACTTCCCTGTGTTTCCTCATCTCCCAGTTTGGACATCTTCCTCAACTTTTCTGATGGAGACAGGAGTGGTTGTCTCAGAAGCAGATTTGGTTCTTGGGAGGACTGCAAGGAAATCCAGCTGTGAACACCTTAAACCAGGGGGGGAAATGACTAGATAAGAGAGTCCTTCTCCAAGAACAGACTCACTCCTGAATCTACAGAGCCCTGGACAGACGTTGTGTGTGTGTTTGTGCAGAAGGAGATGAAAGAAGGAACCAGGTGAGTCAGGGGAAAGGTATCTTCTCGTAAAGCACTCAGAATGATGCCACTAAATGTCAGAGCCCCATGTGATTTTGGTTTTCCTGGCTCTATCTCTGTTGAGAAATCTTCCAGATAGTTTCTGACCTGGATGATTCACCTTCATCCTACCCATGGACATGTGAAAGTAAGGGATGAGGGAAGCAGCTTCCCCCTGTCATGTCCCTGGGATCCCCAGTGCCTCCAGATGCAGCCCAGGTTCGCACTGGGAATTTGGAGCAGCCTGGGATCAGCCACATACAGTAAGCTGGACAGGTCCCTAGAAGATGATCCTGGTGGAAAAGTCCTTCTCTGAAGGCCCTTTCAGGAGAAGAGTGTCACCTCATCACCAATATTCCTGCACTGCTGGTGTCCATCCCCTCTGCAGGAACGTCCCCACGGCCTGCAGGGTCACCCCCACACCCACTGTCACCACTTTGGCTCCAGTAAAACGTGCTGCCAGACCCTAATCTGGGGTGCCAGGGCTGGTTTTTGTCCTGCACCCATCAAACTGTGCTTGCAGCACCAAAGTGGGGGTTCTTCACATCCTCAGGCTGGGTTTCATTTTGCTGCTTCGAGACTCCCGTCAACCAAGTCCAACCATCAACCAGCACCACCCATATGTTCACCTCTAACAAACAACTCCCAGCAAGAGACACGAGCTCCCAGCCTGTCCCAGTGGTGCAGCCACCCAGGATGGCCCCAAATCCCACCCCACACACAGAGAAATCTCCCCGGGCTGCTGGAAGGAGCCTGGGCTGAATAAAACCTCTCCACGTCTTTGCTTCGAAGGATGATCCATGGAGCTCCTGCCTGGATGCATACTGCCCTCTCTCAGCATCAACACCAGGTTTATAATGTGAAGGATTTTACCTTCTTCGGCTTCCAGATCCACCAGTGAAGATACCAACACGCCCATCTCCTGACATTTTTTGCTGTGGGCCTTTGACTTCATGTGTTTAGTCAGATTCCCTGAAAAGAAGCAGAAAATAGATTTTGGTCAAATATGGCTCTTTTTTTAAAATTTTTTTTCCATCAGTTACAAATCAAAACTGTGGCTTGAGCCAGACAAAGATCCCTGACTGTCCCCAGGCCACTGTCCTTTACAAACACCCTGGGACACAAGGCCAAGTCCTCCCTTTATCCCTTTGTTGCTGTCCTGGGGTGCAAGAGGAGGTGCTGGAAGGGTTGTGTGACCTTTCAGGTGTTGTGCAACCTGAAAAAAGCTGTTGGGGCACAGTTTTGGGCTTGGGGGGAAGAGAAGTCCTGGGTTGCTCTCAGCTGGGATGGTGCAGCAAAGGAAAAATGGTAGGAAAGTGGGGAAGAGAAACATCTCAGTGCAGCATCGCCTCTCACCTCATCCCAGCACACCTGTCTGCAGGGGAGAAGCTCCTCAGCACCACAGGGTTGGTTCTACCCTCGTTCAGAACACCTGCAGATGTGGCACTTGGGGACATGGTTCAGTGGTAGCCTTGGCCGTGCCGGGTTAGGTTGGACTCAATGATCTGAGAGGGCTTTTCCAACCTTAACAGTGTCATGATTCTACAATAAAAGGAGGGTCTGAGTTGACAGCAATGAGGAAAAACCACGTAAACCCTCCTTTTCCCCAGCAGGAATGGCTCAGGGGCTCTGGCATGAACCAAAGAGCCAGGGAAAAGTTCTGAGGAGTCCCGGATACCCTCTGGGACACAGGGTCTGAGAGCACTGAGAAAATGAGGTTTTCTTGGGGCCAGGATGGGAAGGGCAGCCCCTGGGAAGGGGAGGAGGGGCTGTGGGGGACGCTGGTCCCTGCTCTGGGCCGGGGGGATGGGAAAACTACTGAGCATCACAGCCTCAGGAAGCACCTCTCTAATTCTACCTCCCACCTCCCAGGTTAATTAGACAGTTATTAACCTCACTTACAGCCAAGGGAAATGCTGAACAAAGGGGAACATTTGTCCAAGAGGGAAAAGTAGGTGGAACAGAGAGAAAAACAAAGGGTAGGAGAAATAAAGATAAAAGGTCCCATTTTACCTGTTGTCTCCACCTATTATAAATATATATATATAAAAAAATATATATTTACAAATATATATATTTTATATATATCTAAATATATATTTGTATATAAATATATTTATAAATGTACGTGTATAATCAATCATAAATATATTTGGAAGGGTTGGAAGGGACCTTAAAGCCCATCCAGTCCCACCCCCTGCCATGGGCAGGGACACCTTCCACTAGCCCAGGTTGCTCCAAGCCCTGTCCAACCTGGCCTTGGACACTTCCAGGGATGGGATTTATGGGCTGAGGAGGATGAGAAGAAACCTGGGTTCTGTTGAAGCTGTTTAATTCCCCAGCACAGCCCAGGAGCTGGCTGAGCATTCCCCATTCCCAGGATGTGCCATCAGCCCTCCTGGTAGCTGACTTGGAGGGCAGTAAGGAACACCAGGCTTGTTTTATTCTCCAAAATTTAAAAAAAAAAAAAGAAAAAAGAAAAAAAAGGAGGAAAAAGTGAATTCTCTGACTTTATTCCAACGTTCACTGCAGGCTGAGGTCCCTCAGCTGATGTCCTGCAGCCCACAGAGTCCCCAGGTCCCTGAGCTGGTGGGAGCACAGAGGGCCTCTCTCAACCTCTGCTCTGCTGCTCTGGACAGCAGAAATAAATAAGCAACTGTTCACTGGAGCAGAGAATTACCTGTGACGCCCTCACATCTCAGAAGAGTCCCATAACCACCTAACTCAGTTTCTCTTCAGCCCATGAATTATTTATTCAGCCCATTTTATACAAAATGGAATAGCTCCAACAGGAAAGACCAGGAGAGACAAAGGCTGACTATATATCCTTGTGTATCTGGCACCCAAGCTGGATGTGGATTCAAGGGATATTTAATAATTTAAATGCAGCAAACCAGCTCCAGTAAGAGAGATTTATTATTTTTAAGTTGAAATACCCTCAGCCCCACAGTGAGGACACTCAGGTGGGAGGAGGAGGCCAGCTTGGCTCATGTCCTTGCTCCAAACCAAACCCCTCTTTCTCCAGCCTGGACCAGGAGTTCTGTTGTGGACCCAAAGACACCCAGTGAGACAAGAGATGTTCTCATGGTCACCTCTGGTTCCAGTGAATCACCATTGTTTTAACAAGAAAAACTGCTTCAATGAAAAGTCTCCAACAAGTCCAAATTGTGGCCTCATGGAACTGGAATTTAATGTTGGATCTAACTTGGAAAAATACAAACTGAGTCAAAGCGTTGCAATCAAGCCCGGCTGCTGCTGCCTGTCCATCACAGACATGCCGGCTTGGCTGGCACCGTGACCCAGCTCTGCTCAGTCACCACAGCAAAAGCCCTGCCTGGAGTCCCTCCAGGGACAATAAACACAAAATCAGCCCAAGAAAACCCTGCTGGCAGGGGGTCGTTGGCTCTCCTGTGCTCTGCGGCACCCCTGAGCTCAGCTGTGGTGCCGTGGTGGGATGAGTGGGGAGGGGGCACCCAGCAGGAATTTTGGTGCTGCCACAGCCCCCAGATGAGCTCAGAAATTCACTGCTCTACATCCACCCGGCTTTGGCTGCACCAGGAGGGGATAACAGTAATTCCTGAGGGGATAACATTAATTCCTGAGGGGAGGGGGCTGCTGACTGCAGTGTCTGGGGCAGGACTGCAGCGCCCCTGGACTGCAGGGCAGGGCCAGGGGGGTGGGATAACTCGTGGGCATCACGGCCTCCCGGGGCACCTCTCTTAATTCCACCTCCCAAATGACAGGCAGGTTAATTAGACAGTAATTAATCCCACTTACAGCCAAGGGAAATGCTGAACAAAGGGGAACATTTGTCCAAGAAGGGAAAGTAGTCGGAATAGAGAGAAAAATAAAGGGTAGGGGAAATACAGCTAAAAATGTCAGTGGGCCTCAGTGGCCACCGTGGTCCCCTCAGGTGCCCAAAGGCTGCTTGGACACAAAGGTCCCTCCTGCTGCCTCAGCCCAGGTGCTTTCACATCCCTCTCAGTCTCCTTTCCTGCTGCAGGAGCAGGGCAGGGATGAGATCTCAGCCCCCAGCCCTCCACCTCCACCTCCCTGCCCCTCCGCTGTGCCCCAGCTCCCTCCCGAGCAGCAGTCTGGGTTCCCAAACGCTGCCAGAAGCCACCCAGTGTCACTTCCCTTTTCATTTGCCTTCCCTGGAGGCAGCTGTCCTTGTGCAAGGCACCCCTTGGCTGCTGCCCTCCCTGCCCCAGCAGGAGCCACAGCACAGGCAGTGCCCTCCCTGTGCCAACGAGTTCATGCCAAACACCAAAGCACCAACCCATTGCAAAAGCTGCTTTCCTTCCCCCTCTACTTTTTTTCTGCTTTCTCTCTTCCCTCATCCTCCTTTGGCCCTACACCAAAGCACCAACTCATTGCAAGTGTTGCTTTCCTTCTCCTTTTCCTCTGCTTTCTCTCTTCCCTCACCCCCCCAACACTGACGAACAAGGTCCCCCTGCAAAGCTCTGGGTGCAAATCTCCCCCTGCCCATCCCAGCACACCAGAGAGAAATCCCAACAAAACAGGGATGCTGGAATCCTTTCGGGGAAGGGAGATTCAGCAGGATGGCTTCTCATCTGACCCCTCTGCAACATTCTAAGGAAGTTAAAAGCTGGAGGCTCCTCTCCACCAGCTGAGGAGCTGAGTTACCATCCTGGGAGCAATTCGGAGGACAAGGATATTTATCTTATCAGGGCTCTTCCTCTAGTTTGTGTTTTTTTAGACCCCTTAATTAATGCTGGCAGGATTAAACGCTCAAGTCCTTCGGCAGATATCCAGGAAAATCAACACCGCTTTGCCTAAGTAAAAGCTGGATATGAATCCTACCAGGAAAGAATCCCAGCTACTTGTTGCCTTCCAGAGTTTTGGCTCCCAACTTAAAAAATAATAATAATAATAATAATAATTATAAAAAAAAAAGAAAAACCACATAGCATTGCTTCCTTGAAAACCCTGGAAAAAATACTGATTTGAAAGAGCAAGAGAGAAACTACCAGGCAGGGAAGCTGGATTTAGACAGCAGAGAGCTTACACTGAACCCTAAGCAGGTAAATGGGTCTCGCTAAGGATTGTTTACCACAAAAATTCCCAGATTTGGAATAAACTGGCTCCACTGAAATAATTTCAGGAATTGGTGGAGGCTGGGAGCCCTCTCCTGCCATTGGAGGAGCACAGGCAGTGTCAGCACAGCTCTCACCACGCCTGCCCAGAACTCTGGATTCCAGCTGCTAAAGCCCTTCTGATGCTGTGAGGTCTTATTTTGGACTTCAAGCAGCTTAAATCCTTGTGTTGTTTGGAGAAAGCTAAAACTCCAGTGTTCCAAAAGCACCTAAAGCAGCTTAATAGGGACTAGAACTGATTTCCCAGTTCAATTTAAAGAGGGAAATTAATTTTTCAGAATATCCGTTATCATATTTTAAAGGTGGCAGAGTTAAAGCAAAATGTAGGGAACGGAAACATTAGGATTCCTGAAAAAAATGCCTGTTATGATTTTGCTGTGAGATGCCCTCACACACAGAGAACCAGCCACAGGCCAATGCTCTTCATCCCAGATAGATCCTTGAAACAGATTTTATGTGGGATTTAAATAATTCACAGGCCTTGATTTAGGTCTCAGCATGGAGATAACGTCCCCAGGTGAGACTTTATGAGAAGGAAAGCTTTAATTTATGTCATTCATTGGGAAAAATATTTCAATTTAAATTTTTTTTTTATTAATATCTTTTATACTTATTGACATAAAGATTAAAGGAGACAATTTACACTTCAGGCCTGCCTGTATTGATATGGGCTGTAAAATATTAGTCACCTTCTGGAGCAAACCTATCAAAACTGTTCTTCCAAAAGGATACCCAGACTGGCTGTGCAGTTTCCAAAATCCTGGGAATTAGCACATTTTCCATTCAGGCTTGTGCTGAGCCTTTAATAGCAGCACTATTTAGACAAAATAACAGTTAATATTTCACTGAACTCACCAGTCCTTCACTTCCAGCCCTCATTCCTTTTTTTTTTTTTTTAACCTTTCTCTGGTTAAAGAACCTTTTTGCTCGCACTGTTTCGTCTCCTGTCTGGACCACTGGGTCATTTTCTGTTCCCAGAACACCACATTGTGGAAGGGAACAGCAAATTCCTGAGGATAATTTTGTTCTCATCCCACTGGAGGTTTGCAAGGACCAAACCCTTCTCCCGGTAGTGGCTCCACAGGGATGATCAGAGCCTTTCCCTCCTCCCAGTCCTTAAGGAAGGGCCCCAGCACACAGGGATATTTTGCAAATCCCCCTCTCACTCTGCCCTGCTCTCCCAGCACTTCATTCTCCGGCAGCTTTCAGCCAGTTGGACCCACTCTGCACTTTCCAGAGGAGGCTTAGCAGGAGCTGAGCCTCCTGGAGCAGTAACAACAATACACTGTGCAGCCACAGCCTTGCCTTTAAGGGCTGAGGGGGTAATGCTTTTAATATATTAACCTGTTTAATAACCTCCCTGCCTGTCAGGGGCTGATTTAAGGAACTGCAAATGAATTTATTAAAGGAAGGCTGTGGCTGAGGACATGGAGAAGTCTGGTGTCTGGAGACTGTGAGTGGCCCAGACTATCAAATGGGTCTCTTCAGCCAGCAGGCACTGATGTCCTTCACACGAGCAGCTTTTAAATGCACGGGAAGCTTCTTGTCCCTCGTGACCCCCGAGCAAAGGCAGCAGCATTGGCACAGCGCGTTCCCCACACCGTGTCCAGAAATTCGGGGGAAACTTCAGTAACCAGGACGTGAGAGGCTGATGCGAGGCTGAACAAGAACAGAAAATAGCTGTGGAGAAGGAGAATGTCTGCACGAGGGGGGCATTAATGTGCCAACACTGCCCCACCGCCCCAGGTCACCCCAGAGGAGGAGGGAAAAGGGGCTGTGCTTCCCTCCAAGGGCTGGAAATGAGCGACCAGGGAAAGCTGGGCAAGGAAAAAGCTCTCCCTGACCTTCCTGAAAGGGAAAACTGTAAGACTGCAGCTTCTTCTCCATTTCCTTCCTGCCAAGCAAACAATGAAGAAGCTGCTTAACCTCTTTTAAACAACCTCTTGGAGGCCACGGTCACAAACCTCTTCGGGGAGCTCCACAGTGGAGGCAGAGACACCTCATTAAAGAGGCACCTTTATACCTGGTCCAGAAACATAAAATCAAGTAAATCTTTACAAAGCAAATTTCCAAGACTGTTGTTTCCATCAGCTAAATGAGCACACACACCCCAAAAAAAAAAAAAAAATCTCATGGATTTGCTTTAAAATAATAATAAAAATAAATTTCCCCTGCAGTTCAGTAACCCAAAGGAACAGCTTTGCTTCCAGGGACAGAAAGGCACAAAAAGCAGACAATTAGTGAAAAGGGGAAAATATTTTGTTGCAGAAGTTTTCCCACTTCTTGGAACACAGATATGGATTTTCTGGAGTGTGAGGTGTGGGGGGTGAGGTACATTTTAACCAGATAAAGATCCTCATTAAAAATACTAATAAAAAAACATTTAACTGCTTCCAGCCTACTTGAGAGTTTAGAGCATTAGATCATGCTGGAGAGATCTACCACAGCCAAAATGAAGACAGCTCCACAGATATCCCCCTGGAGTTCATGCTGAAGGCTAAAATTAACTTTGGAAAGCTGATTTCTAAAAAAGCTTCAACTCAGCTCATAGTTTTGCCAGTGCAGCCCAGTACAAAAGCTGCAGCTTCTCCATTCTGCAACAAACTGTGGTTGCAAAACCACCCCTCCCCATCACCCCCGAAGGAGGCTCCCAATGAATCAGGGCCCAAACAAATCCATTCTAGACTGTCTGCAAAATCAGGGAAACATCCAGTCCTGCAACCCCCTTGCACCTCCAGGTCACACTCCAGCACCACCAGCACTGATTCTGCAGCCGGTGGTTTTATCAACACACATTTTTCTCATTCTCCAGCAACTCTTCCGGAGGTCCTTGTGTCTTTTTACCCAAGTTCTGGGGAGTTTCAACACCCCCCAGGACACAGCCAGGCTCTGACTGTCCCCCACCCCCCAGCAAAGAGCCCTTTTCATGCAATTCCAAGTCACCATCATGCAACTATTTATCCTGAAATCGCTGATCCAGGGAAGTTCTGCCCATTCCATGCATCCATAGGCAAATGGACCCTTTCCCATTCAAATCCCAACGCGGGGTTGTTGGGTTTGTTTTTTTCTTTTGAAGGAAGCATTTCCATGCTCCCTTCGCCATGCCAAGCCAAAGAAGGGAAGCCCCTTGGAGGCTGTTTGCAGTGGGTACAGTCAGTGCTGACAGATCTTGTGCTTCAAGGGAGCAGAGATGAAGAGCAAAGCAGCCAGAGAGAGATGGTGAAAAGGATGGTTTGATCACAGCATCCTGAATAAAAGCCTAAGAGAAGCACGGTGGGAAGCGAGGTGGAGTGAAGGGAGAGGCTGAATGGATTCACCTCTCAAAGGGAAATCTCAGAACAAAGGAAAAGCAAAGAGGGGAAGAGGAAGAAAATGAACCAGAAATAGCTCCAGGCTGGGAGGGTGAGAAAGAACCATCACTCGGATCTGCAGCATGAGAATTTGGCCTCGAATTCAGTCTCACTTCCCCAAATTCCCAGTGACTGCCGACACGTTGGTACCCAGAAATCACCCCCCAGCTTTACCAGCAAAGCTCCAGGCGCTGCCCACCCGGAACCACCAGTGTCTGCGTCACTTCTCTAGCAGGGACATGCCCTCCACTGTCCCTTCTGGGCCAGCACACGTGCCACAGCCCAGGCAGCACCCAGTGCCCCCTGCCCACACCCACACTGTGACACTCCCCTGGGTGACACCGGTTTTTGACTATCCCTGCTGTGGCATCTTCTGAGACCTGCGATGATGGAGCTACAGACAGTGGACATTTTAGCATATCCTGAGCTGGAAGGACCCCCAAGGATCATCCAGTCTGACTCCTGGCCCTGCACAGACACCCCAACAATCCCACCCTGTCCCTCAGAGCGTTGTCCAAACCCTCCTGGAGCTCATTATTTATGTCAAACTATAATCAAGAAACTCAACTCCTCGTCTTTATTACAAGACTTGCTGCAACCAAAGATGGAGGGGACGTTGGTCAAACCCACAGCACCAGACTCCTACGAGAAGTCAAAGGGACCTGGGCACCTCTGGCACTTCTGAAAAGTCCCATTACCCACTGATTCTTGGTTTTTGCACATTCCTGACAATGTTCGCTCACACACTCACTGAGGCAATGACAAAGGGCTCTTGCAAAGAATATCTAGTGGCAGTGAGGCTGTGGATCATTAATGACTAATTAATGGCAATAATGTCCTGGAATGGAGGTCTTTAGAGAAAAAAAGCCTACTGATATGATATAGAAAATGTGGAAGCCACATGCAGCTGAGGAGGATGAAGATGGGCAGTGCCAACAGATCTCGAGAGCACCAGCATGAAAAGCCACCCAAAGATGTATCCAGGTGCTCCATCAGGGATGTTTGCCTGGAGCTCCTGCTCTCATTCTAGGGTGGTTCTGGGTATAAACCCTGTGTTTCAAGCTCATTCCCTTTGAGAAGCACAAGCAGGGTGGTGCAGGCTGGAACGTGCAGCCGTAATGCAGGGCTCTTCTGAAAATACCAGCCAGTCCAAGATCCCTCATCCCCCTCCCTCCAGCTCCGGGCGTTTTCCAGCCCCTGGGAAGGCTTTCCCTTCCCCTGTGCCCCCAGGAAGGCTCACAAGTCAGAGCAGAGGAGCCATGAGCTCTTACCTTTGGTTTTAAAAGCAAAGTTACAGTACTTGCAGACGTACGGCCTGACGTCTGTGTGCGTGCGAATGTGTTTCTTCAGCATGCTGGGTTTCTTGCAGCGAATTCCACACTCCTCACAAACATACTTCCCTCTTCCACGGCCTCGCACATACACATACTCTTCGTTTGATTTGTACCTATGAGCAACAGGTGTCATGATAAAGGTAA